>VZZY01025687.1:0-62434 GCA_013400335.1 Eurystomus gularis | reverse complement strand
GAAAAAAAGCGCAGTTCTCGGCATCGGAGCTTGCTGGTGCTGGTGCCGCTGTCTCGTTGTGGCGTTCACATCCACAGGTAAAACTCATACTTGATTTCCTGAAACCCTTAACATTTGTAAGTAATGGAGGACCATTTTTCTGGTAATCCTCATGTTCAATGGAATACTTTCCTGAAAGTCTGCAACCAGAGATTCATTCTCCTGCTCTTCATTTTCACATCTATTCCATGCCAGGCACCTTTTATAATCCATCTGATTCTCACTAGATCAGTAACTTTGTTTTATTTTCTGGCAGACAAGTCCTCAGAAGACTTGCCAAAAATATCCTGAGTCCCAAGTTATTTTTAAAAGGTGAAAAAGTGGAGAAAAATAAAAGTGAATCCAAAGTAAATAGTTTGCATTCCTTTTTTAATTTCAAATTCTGTAATAGCTCAATAGTAGGGTAAAAATCCTGAAAGCTAAAGAGAGTTCAGAGCAGATATTTTCCATTTGAAAAGAAATAAAGGAAAGAAGATATTGGAAATTCCCTCATTTCAGAAAAGAACAGAAGGTCAAGCTTCTTTCCAAAATATCAAGGACAGTTCTTCATTGTATTGGCATCTTAAGGAGAACAGAGTGTATCAGCTTTTGCAACTGGTTTTGAAATCCTGGTTTTGGTTTTATAAGTTGCCATGCTGAACTCAAACTCAACTGAATTGCTGCTAATGGGTGAAGGACAGTCTCTTCAGTCTGCAGTAGAAAAATGTCAACACTGCAGCTGGAACTAAACATAAATTTTCATCGTGACTGGATGTAACGGAAGCTTTTCTTGAATGTAGATGGCTAGGACTGAATGGACATCAAACTAATTCATCCTCTCACACTTAATACCTCATTTCTCCAAGCAAGCGAGAAAGAGGGCAGAAGTTCCATTTCACAGAACATTGGACAATTTTGACATTTGTCTCCGTGTGAATTACAAACAGAACTTGAAAATGTCAACATTTTCAGTGCAAGTAAAATAAATAATTTGCTCTCAATTGAAATGTTTCGTTTTGACAAAGTCTAAACATTCAAATTATTTTTCACTCCTTTTCAGTTGTACAGGAAAAGTATTGCGATAAAGTATCATCCATATATTTCACCCCTATGATGAAATCCAGAACTATTTCCTTCTGAGGATATTGAAAAATGAAATTCCTTCCTTTTCCTGCCTTCAGATACACCTCTGCTGAACTTAAGGGTGTGTTTTGACCTAACGAAGTAGAATTCTCTTGTTAGAAAATGCCCCTACCAATATTTTCCAGACTTCAAATCTTCTTTGGGGAACTTTAGCAGTGCTTCATGAGCAAATATGTAAGGATGCCATTTATAGCACCATTTATGCTATTTTGAGACCTCTAGGTAGGTCATGACTTTGGTTTCATTCTTGTTAATGCATGGACAACTGAAACACATTAAAAATCCTTCCAAAAAGCCCAGTTATAATTGTGATCCATAAAACAGATCTTGTGGGGTTTTATTTTAAATTAATTTATCTTTAATATGCTTGAAATGTTTTGGATAGTTGTGTACTCCTTATGCTCTACCTGCTCACCTTATACAAGAATGGACTACACTCCTGCCTTTTAATGTTTCTTGTACTCACTTAAAGATTACTTCTTGAAAAAATGAAAGCTTTAGGAAACAAAACTGTTTTGCCCACACTGGAAAAGGGTGTAAATTTTGTAAGTATTGAAAACATCAGACATTCAAACAACAAAGGAAGACAGTCCTGGTTTTGGCTGGGATAGAGTTAATTTTCTTCCTAGAAGCTGACATAATGTTGTGTTTTGGATTTAGGATGAGAAGAATGTTGCTAAGACCCTGATGTTTTAGTTGTTGCTGAGTGGTGCTTACACTAACTCAAGGACTTTTCAGCTTCTCATAACGTCCTGCCGATGAGCAGGTTGGGGGTGCACAAGAAACCGGGAGGTGGCACAGCCAGGACAGCTGACCCCAACTGGCCAAAGGGATACTCCGCACCATATGACGTCATGCTGAACAATAAAACTGCAAGGAGATGGCTGGGGGATGGCAGCATGCGGCTTAGAAACAGACTGGGCATTGGTCAGGTGGTGGTGAGCAACTGTTTTACTTTTGCATCACTTGTTTTTCTTGAGTTTTATTTCTCTCTTTTGTTATTTTTATTTTCATTACAATTTATTGTTATCATCATTACGATCTATATTATTTTATGTTATTGCAATTATTAAACTGTTATTATCTCAACCCATGAGTTTTCTCACTTCTACCCTTCTGATTCTCTCCCCAGTCCCACCAAGGAGGAGTGAGTGAGGAGCTGTGTGGTCGTTAGTTGCCAGCTGGGGTTAAACCACATCAGACTCTCTAAAACAACTTTCTGTGAAAAGAAATTTCAAATTTACACAGGCTGACTTGCTTTGAGACCTGACTAAACAGTATGAAGTGGAAAGCGATATTCTCTAAGTACCTGCTTAGTGATTGCAAAATCAAGCACGAGCACATTATTTCAGTGCTATATCTATTAAGGTTTATGTTGTAATAATGTGTTTTACCCATGATGGTCTAGGGATATAAATGAGAAAAGTTACTTAAGGAAAGATTCTGTGATTCTATGAAAGATCACACTTTCATTGTTGTTGTTGTGAAAAGGATGCTTGTTGAAACTGAAGACAAGCCTTTGGGATCTGATGGAGGGACAGTATGTTTTGTGGCATCTGTTTTTTTCAGTTTCTTTTTGGTAAAAGTAAAAGCAAGTCTCTCTCCCTACAGACCAAGATCTTACCAAGATCCTTCATATGACTTTAACCAAAATGTGGATTTTTAGGAACTAAGTCCAACTACTTGCATTTGTGGCTGCTACTCAGAAGAAAATAAGCACATTTTGATTTAAGGAACAATTTATGGTGATGATCGCTATGAAGTTTGTATCACCATTGGTACCAAATAATCTGATCTCTTTGAAAGTATACTTTAGAATAAAAAGTGCATGAGGATTTCTTTTTGTCTTCTGTCTGGCTCCTGGTTTGTGTTGTAGTTTGGGGAGCTCTGCAAAAAAATCACAAATGGAAGTTTGATTTTATCAGAAGAATGGGAGATTTGCAATGTACCTCCTCAAGGATAAAATTACATCTCATGTAAAAGGAAATAAAATTTTTTCTTAGGGCTTTTAAAAACTCAAGCTTCCATTCAGACAACAGTGAAAGAAGGCTAAATATTCCCTAAAGTCTTCAGATAGAAGTACTCCAATGTGTCTTCTCTCAAGTTGCCTTACAATAAGTGGCATTCCCACCACTTTGCCAAGCAGACTGATGTGAAGAAGGTCTGTAGACACACAAAAATATTGTGCACTTGTGAGGTTGCTCAATTTTGTTACTCTTAGGGACAGAGCCCCTCCCTATTTAAACTCCTGGGAGCCACTGGCATGCAATAACACAATTCATTTTGGCAATGATATCACAATTCGGCCTGGAATCTGCTCAGGGACTACACGTACAAGTATCTTTGGAAGTTTGTGGGCTTTTTCTTTCAGTCTCATACCAATTCTTTGTATCTCTTACAATGATGAGCAAAAAGACAGAAACGTCAAAAGACTCTCCATGGGCAGTTTTATGCAACTTCCATGACCTCAAAGTCTCTTCTCCCTCCATGTGTAACAAGTTAAATAAGAAATTTAAAAGGAAAAAGATAAGGAGCACTTAAATGCTCTGTTGAGGCTTAGTCTAGTTTTTCTCCTCTGTTCTCATCTGCCTTTTCCAGAATGATTCCTGAGGGGAAAAAAGCACTTAAAATACACTCTTGGTCCTGACCCAAGTCCCACTGCTTTCTCATTCCTCCAATGGTCAAGACAAAAAGCACTTAAATGGGCTCTTTGGGACAATTCATGCATCTATTTTCTCTCATCTACCTTTATGCTCCAGGAGGTAAAGGTGCTTGAAGCAAACAGTTTTGTTGATACTCAGCTCAGTTTCCCTCTCTCTGCTCTGGTTGTGTTTTCGGCTGATTGGATTTTGCAAGTCTCCTCCTCCCTGACAAAAGAAATCTCACAGCATATGATATCATGCTAAAGATCTTGAACTGAATGTTACCTTATGGCTTCCATTGCATTAACAATTGCTGCATGAGGGAGATATGGCTTTTGCAATGACCCAGTAAAGTAGCTAGCATGTCATTTTCTGTTTCATTTTTATAGAAAAGATATGTCAAGATATTAAAAATATTTAGACTTACTCTGTGCTATTCACTGGACCATTAGCCAGGAGCAAATTCAAATTTATGAAATTATATAAAGGCCAAGATTTTTAAAGTGCTCTGCTGTAATGATGGTGAAAGGGGAGGCAAAAAACACAAGGCAGAAGCTGGTCACAGGAGTCTGGGCTGCCTTCAGTTGCTGAAGCAAAGGCATCTGTTACTGCTGAAGTGCCTTCAAGTATTCTTCATCCCCTTCAGCTGCCAGTCCAGCAGAGTCCAGGACACTATAGGTCTGCACCCAATCTGCTGGCACATCACATGTCCCAGATATGCTTGGGGCATTTAGGGGAATAAGATTTTGGGGCAACTTCATTGAGCTCTGAGCTGTTTCCATCCATTTGTGGAACATCAAACTCTTCTTTGCAAAGGAGAGCTTAAACAAATATGGCTAAGAAGAAATGTCACTCTCTCCTGCTTAGGGTAATATAAGAAAAAGGGGAGAGGAAATAAGGAAATACCACCCTAAATAAGCTTTGCAATAAAATTGGATTGTCAGACATTGACAGTAGAATGAGGAAGAAAAGAGTGTATGTTCTGTCATTGTTGTCCTTTTCATCACAGTATTTTTAAGCGTAACTAATTTTTTAACTTAAAAACAGAGTTGCAGACAATTTCAAATCTAATAAAAATCAGAATCAATCTAACCCAATCTAATCAACAAATCAAAATATTCCATAACACATTCATGGCCCTGAAAATTCCTGTTTTATTGGAGTTCTCACAGAAAACAGTGTTTTAGAACCAGCCCTACCAAAGAAAGCGTGTCCATGCCAGTTTGCCTCACTGGAAGGAGGCAGATCTGAAGGAAAGTGCATGTGAGAGAAACATCTCCATGGAAGGGAGAGACTAGGCAGCCACGCTGTAGGAGTGAAACTTCCACAGCCAAAAGCCTGTTTTCTGAGAGATGCGCAATGGGGCACTGTCATTAACACAGAACCAGGGTGGTTCAACACCAAACTGTCCTCCCTTATGGTTTCAATCAAGGAATTAACATTACTAGCTGGTTGGAAGGGTAGATTTTCATTCTCAGTATAGAGCAGCTCTACCAGAAGAATGCAAGACAGCTTTGCTAGAGCTCCAAGCAAAACTGTTGCCACAGTCATGTACTCTTGTTTTTGTGGGTCCCCAGAGCAGTCTCTGGGACATGTCCAGGTAAGATATGTGCATTGCACAGCTTAGGACAGCCACTGCATCCCAGCTTTCTGTTGCTACAACAGGCAGAACAAAACAGCTCCCACTGATTTTAAGAGAGCCAGTTGGGGTCCTAATGAGTATATCTAGCACAACAGCTCTGGCTCTGTACCAGCAAACTGAATGTTAAGAATTATGCATATGTGAAGGATGGTAGTTTGTCATACATTTCTGGAAAGCAGTTTAAAAACTTGGCTTTAATAATGGTCATGTTGACAGCAACTGGGCTTTGCTGGCCAAGTCCCTCAGATATCAACCACTATAGCATCAGAACTATTTTGACGTCAAAAAAACCCAGGCTATTTACTTTTTGAAGTTAAATTAAATCCAGAGAGTATGATGCCATTACAAAGCTGGAGTCCTAGGCCATTTCTTTCAAACGAGCTGAGCTAGGTATAAGTTATGAACAATTCCATAAAATGCAGGGGCCAGGTTTCATTCCTGCAGAAAACAAGAGTAATATCAGTTAAAAAAAGAGTGAATCAGGCCAGTGATACTAGAGAAGAGCAGCACTAGAGAATTTACAAGGCAGAATACATTTCAAACTTATTTCCTTTCACTCCTCATCGTTGCAAGTGGGATTGTTGACAAATAATTTATTCTTCAAATATTAGTATGATAAAAGATGATTCTTTACAGTGAATTAAATCAGTTACATAATAATGCTCCAAGTTTAGGTGGAGGGGATTCTCCTGCCCTGTGTTGGGCTCAAAGTTTCCTTGGGGATCCTGAAGAGATTCTGTGAAAAGAAAGTACCCTGAAGAGGAAGAGCTAATGCATATGTCCTGCTGCTGTTCTTCTGTTTCCCTTCCCAGAGCATCTTCCTCTTCATCATCTGATGTAGGCACCATGCTTCCTGTTCATATGCTATTTGCTTGTTCCCTGTCCAAGTACTTTCTCCACTTGCTCTGGTGAAACTGTCCTATGCCCCCTGTATCCTTGACACATTCCCTGCACGTGGACCTCTGCTGGGCTGTCTGCCAGGGCCTTTGGCTTCCCTGGAGTCTGTTCTTACTGGAGAAACATGCTGGATTTATACAACGTGATGGTTGGGCAGCCTGATCTTCTCACTTGACCTGATCCTGGCATACAGTCAGTGACTGCGCAGCAGTCAACCATGTTAACTGATCATACCTACTCCAAGGGCCCATGTGGTGGGAACCAGAGGAGCTCTGGACTCCAGCTGGCTCCAGGAATGTGCCATTGCTCCTCTACTTAGACAAAGCAAATCCCCACAGACAGCTCCTGGGATCCACCTCTCCTCCTTCCCACAGGCAGAAATTTCTCCTAAACCTGAGCCCCTCTTGAGATGGGAAAAACTTCCTCAAAGGGCTCTGAGACCCCATCTTGAACCAGCGTCCCTGGGAAATGGAGGTCTTTCCCCTTGGTAGAGACTGAGGAGGGAGGTCACTATGCCAGCGAGTAAGGAATGCCCTGGCATTCCCTTGGTACTGGGCAGGCACAGTCAATGGGGGTTTATTATCTTGGGATTTGGACTGCATTACTGTCCATGGTACAGATCATTTTTGAATTAGTATATGCTAAGTACATATCAACTTAGACAACAGAAGAGGCTGGGTATTTCCTTGAAGAATTGAGAAAATGGTAATCCTTAGGCTCTTCAGAAAGGATGAAACAAGCAATTTAACCATTAGTGTAAATTAATCTTTCTGGCTCTTATCTGAGCTCTACAGAGAGTCATAACAATTCCCAGTGTTAGGTTTGCTTATGTAGACCACGCTTTTGTTAGCTGATACCACAAAGTAAAGGAGGAAAGTAGCTAAATTAACAGGCAGACCAAACCCAGCTAGCCTGCTCTTTGCCACCAAAAATTCACATTGTAACAGCTGCTGGTAAAAGCATTCTTCCATCTGCAGCTGTCCTGGAGAAATTACCATCCTTTCTGCAAACTGCAGACCCAAACACAGTAATTTATGCTTTTTTGATCTTACGCTTGGCTACTGTAGCACAAGCAAGAGCTTTGGGAAAAGTACTGCTCAGCCAGATTAAGAAATTCCCTTGCTAGATAGATAACTCACAAGAATTCTTGACTTCAAGACTCCCTCCAGAGCAAGATATTGTCTCCGTAGCATAGTGCAGGACATCATGCACTTATAGAAGAGTTTCTTCCTCTCCTGCCTAAAGCAATGGAAGCCAATCAGCCTTGAAACCAAAACCACTTCCATATTCAGCCAAAGGTATTCTAAAAGTCTTCCTAGAATTAAAAACACTAGTTTAAATCTTCCTAAATAGATGCTTTTGGAAAGAGACAAAAAGAACAAATCAGGGAAATTGAAGAAGATGCACTGACTTCACTGAAATGTCATAGGATGCTCGCATACCATTCAGAGCCAAGAAGTGTGAGTATCAAGTTTATTTATTTCATATAGTATCTGTATCACTGTGATGGCCATTTTGGAGTCACTGAACAGTGACAGATAAATGACATGTTGTATGTTTTGAATTAGTGCTAAATGCCACTAGACTGAGGACTCAGAAGACAGGGTCTCCACACTGGGGTGGCCACCAATGGCCTCTTGCAGGGCTGCTGTTCTTCTCCCATCTGGCCCATCTTGTCTATGCAGAATGGGAAATCTCAGACGTGCTTTATGTTTCTGCCCTTCAGTTGCCAATCTTACCTGGGATTACTAAATACTAAATGAAAACTTACAGTTGAGTAATAGAGTTCTGACTCTTTAAAAACATGCACACGGCTGCCTGCAAATGCAGAAGATCTGGTAGAATCAGTTGTGGGTAAAAAGGCTGTTTGATAGTAAGTGATGCAAGAATAGGTCCTGTAGCTCTTTCACTAGTTCTTTCTTGTACTTTATAAGGCTTTGAGCAATCTTTATGGGATGCTTTTTTACACTTTCAACTTAAGGAAACCCGGTCTCATAGTTATGTGATAAATTCTGTGTAAGCAGAAAAGAAAAATGCACATGCTGATATTTTATAAACATGCCATGAAAATCTGTTTTGTAGGTTGAAGCAGAGAAGTTAAATTTTGCAGTATTCAGCCCCAATTGCAGAATAACAAAAGATGATAGCTGAACAAAAATGCTATTGTTTCACTGGGAAGCAATTAGGCTGGTGATGGCAGGTCTCAAGTGAGACCTCAGTGAGCTATAATTACCTGCTATTTGCCAAAATTGCCATTAGAATAAGAACACTGTCATGATTGAAAACCCTAATTACCTGGGATTTGGAGGTTTGTGGAAACTGTTGTGCTTTTAAAGGGCTAACTACACTATTAATAAAGGTTTTAAATTGGAACTAGATTGAAGCATCCCACAAGTTTTGTATGATGTTGTGCTATAATTGCTTAAGATGCTGAGGTATTAGACTTTTTATAAAGCCTTGATCATAATGGACTAATTTTTCTGGCTGAAGTGGACCCACATTGCACGGTTTTCCTTCTCTTCCAAGGGCCATATGCTCTCACACTGAGAACAAATTTCTCCTTTTACATGGGACAGATCATGAATAAAAATGAAGTGTTGGAGAAAGAAAAAGAAATGTGGCTATCATTATACCATGTTTATGTCCACAGTGGACAGATGAAAGCAATAACAAAAGACTGCTATTTTAGTAATTATAAAACCAGAATTTGTAATGATTTAAGAGCTGACTTCATAAGAAATATAAGGACAACGTGCTCTGGAGAAGATTGCAATGGAAGGATTGACAACTAAGATTAACACTCAGTTTCTTGAAATTGTCTGAGAGGAGATTTTCATTTTGTGAAATTTAGGGACCCAAAACTGTGGCTGATCTACACTCATACCAGTGGTACTTGAACATTCAGCTTATGATTTGAGTTCAATTCCCTGTGTAGCTGTGGCTGAAGGAAATAATTGTGTTATTTACACACTTGGAAATGGAGAATGACCCATAGGCTTCAAGAAAACAAAATATTGCTGCATATAAAATAAGTTTGATGTCCATAACCTGTTAGATTATAGTGTAATGTTAACACAGGCAGTTAGGCAGGCACAGTACAAAATAGGTCTGAAGAGGTGAACGGTATGTTTCAAAAAGTACTAAAAACTTTTAGCAGCTGTTTACCATGTTTAGTAGAATGAAACAAGTCAACTGTGTAAGAGAAGAAACAGCCTTCCTCTTATGGGACTCCTAAAACAACTTTTTTTGACTTGGGAAGCTGTATAAAGTGATGAAAAGGTAGCCTCTTGAGATGAGCTTCTGTCGTGGTTTAACGCCCATTGGCAACTGAGTCCCACACAGCTGCTTGCTCGCTGCCCCTTGGTGCGATGGGGGAGAGTATCAGAAGGGTAAAAGTAAGAAAACTCGTGCATGGAGATAAAGATAGTTTAATAGGTAAAGCACAAAGCCATGCACACAAGCAAAGCAAAACGTTATTGCTTAACTTACCAACCATGACAGAATATTAATGTGGCAATGCTTGTTGTGAGGGTTGCCCTGAGGGTGTCTTGAAATTTAATGACACGGCTGAGCAGAGAGGAGACATGGAAAGTGGGATGAGTGGGAAATGAGGGAGATGAGAGGCAAACCCACTGCAGAAATAATGATAATGTTGTGAGTGGATTTGTGAAGGCTGATGTACAGAGAAAGAGAGGAGGAGGAGGCTGACAGCATTTGAATGAACACAGTCCAATTCTCCTCTCTTGTACTGGTATCTCAGCAGATTTGTGTCCCTGCAATTCAATTAGAAAAGAAACTATACTTTTTGAAGTGTGGGAGGGTGGCTTTGATAGTGGCACAATTTTCAATAAGAGGGTCATACTGAAGTCCCCACTAACAGAGATTTCTAAATAAAAAATGAATCTTTTTATAAAAAGAAGTATTTGTTCATTGAGGAGCTCTTGGACTCAGTGCATGGATGAGTAGACGGGATGCCATGGTTTGTGTCATGGGAAAGACCAGACTGTATTATCACAGACTTTCTTTTCGGCCTTACATTGACACTGGTGAATGTGAGAAACCTGCAGCTCCTGAACATCGAGTTCTTTATTTCTGTATTTGTAGAGTGAACTAATAAAAACTATCTGTGATAAATGAAAATATAAACTGAAGAGCTGAAAAAGTAAGTCACTAGAAGTCAAAGTAAAATTCTTGTAGTTTTTTGACTTTTTGTCTTCCTTTACAGTTTGGGGAATAACATAAGGGCTATAAACATCTTCTGATAAAGTTGTCATATCCACTACTAGACAGTACTCTAAAAATGCAAAACATTAGCTGTAAGAAATGCATAATCAGTTGTCTTCTGTGGATCTGTATCTGTATCTGTATAGCCTTGAAAACACCATTTGATGCACATTTGTTCTTAAAACCACTGGACATAGTAAGCGGAAGATCAAAACCCTGCCTTAATCATCTGCACTAAACCACTTCCTCAGCTCATCAGCTTCTCCTCCTAGTTATAGTAATTAATTGTTCATTAATAACACATTATGACTATATTAACTTTTTACTGTGTTGCTTAGTACATGCATAATTAAAAAATGATAGCTTTAATTCATTATTTTATTAATTAAAGTTTAATCATATATTTGGATTTTGATCATTTCTCAGTGCAGATAGAAATAATAATTCTTTAGGCTGCAGGATCAGAAGGACTGAACTTCTTCCTGGACTGCAGTAACCAAAAGAATCTACTTTTCTATCACAGAAAGAAATATCTTTTCTGTGGTGGTTATATGATATTAAACTGGGGAAATATTTTAGAGAACAGTTGTACACATGGTAGGTTACAGTTATCTACAATGATGGGTCTTTTGTGGGTAACACCAAGGGAACACAGTGAGTTTGAGTATCTCTTACCTGCAATGTCCACAGGGAAACATTTTGAAAATTGAAAAATGGATTGTTTTTATTCTATTCTAGTATAAGGCACAGAGGAAAACCAAAAGAAGTACTGAGCAGAAGACTCATATTTGCCTCCTGTACAAAATAAAGCCCTGCTGAATAGGAAGGATCGGTAGTAAGTGTAATTCTTTTTAAGATGGTGTGGACCTAAAAAAAAAATTAGCAATATACTTGTGTACAAATGTGTGTGGGAATCCATGTAGCACAACAGAGATTTATGAGAACAAGCAGGAGTGTTGATCTTGAGGGTAGGAAGGCTCTACAGAGGGATCCGGACAGGTTGGATTGATGGGCTAAGGCCAGTGGTATGAGGTTCAATAAGGCCAGGTGCCGGGTCCTGCACTTGGGTCATGACAACCCTGTGCAAAGCTGCAGGCTTGGGAAAGAGTGCTTGGAAAGCTGCCTAGCAGACTAGGGGTGTTGTTAGATAGCCAGCTTAATAGGAGCCAGCAATGTGCCCAGGTAGCCAAGAAGGACAGTAACATTCTGGCTGGTATCAGACATAGTGGGGCCAGCAGAAGCAGGTAAGTGATTGTCCCTCTGTACTCAGCACTGGTGAGGCCGCACCTCGAATACTATGCTCAGTTTTGGGTCCCTCACTCCAAGAAAGACATTCAGGTGCTGGAGCATGTCTAAAGGGCAACAAAGCTGGTAAAGGGTCTAGAGCACAAGTCTTATGAAGAGCATCTGAGAGAACTGGAGTTGTTTAGCCTCGAGAAAAGGAAGCTCAAGGGAGACCTTATTGCTCTCTACAACTACCTGAAAGGTAGTTTCAGGTATAGTGAGGTTGGTGTTAGTCTGTTCTCCCATGCAAGCCATAGGACAAGAGGAAATGTCCTCAAGTTGCACCAGGGGAGGTTTAGGTTGAATATTAGGAAATATTTCTTTACTGAAAGGGTTGTGAAACATTGGAACAGGCTGCCCAGGGAAATGGTTGAGTCACCACCATCCTTGGAGATATTTAAAAGCCTTGTATATGTTGTGCTTAGTGATGTGCTTTAGTGGTGGTCTTGGCAGTGCTGGGTTAGCGGTTAGACTTGGTAATGTTAAATGTCTTTTCCAATCTAAACAATTCTATGATTCCATGATTGTATGATAGTGTACAAAATAAGAACAATATAGATCATTCATTATCAAGATAAGAAGAATACTTAGTTTTCATATTGGAAAGAAGAAAAAAATGGCAATTACTTTGTAAAAGTCATTGTAGTTTTCTCCTGCATGTTCCCTTTTGCACTCAGCTTGAGCTGTCACCTGCCAACTTCTGCCAGCTTGGTCCTAGAGACACACTGAGGTCTGTAGGAAGGAAAGATAAATCCAGCATAACTCTGAAACATCTTTTATATGGTAGCAAAAAAGACCTCCAAAAGCCAAGCAAACAACTCACGAGGAAACTTTTTATATGTTGTCTCAGTTGTCACTGGATACCTTTGCTACACTGAATACTGCCACTGGTGGTCACTGTCAAAACAGGCTATCAAAGACACGTTTTAGGGAAGCTCATAAAAGTCCAGTAGAGATGTGCCCCACTGTCCCCAAGGTAAAAGCCATACTGGGAAGATTCTATGCTTCTTAGCTGTCAATAGAACAGGTTCCTACCTGAATGCCTAGCTGGGTGGTGGAGAAAACTTCAAAAAACCTACTCACACATGGGTCAGAGGAGGATATGAAGCAGAACAGTGTATGACATTCCAAACATGGGTTGCAAATGCACACAGAAGGTGCGTATTAGGGGAACCTAGCACATAAAGCATGTCTCCAGAAGGTCCTTTCAAAGTTATGAGATCTGGAAAGGTTTGCTATGATAAAAATCTGGCTATCCAGTAAGCATCAGCTCCAAACTCCCACCCAGCAGCCATGATATTGAACTAGACCTCTTGACTTCAGCTGAGCTGGGCTGGGGAATTTTTCAGAAAGTCACATATCTGAATTTTAAGAACATTATAGGAGTAACTATGATAGAAAAAAGCTTTTATTTTAGACAAAAATGTTATTTTAATGAAGCCATGAAGATACTCTTATATTTGTACTTTTCTGTGAGCTAATAACTTCCATATACCGAATACTGCCATAAAGAAGAAATTAAATAGAGTCATGAGGAAAAAGAAAGAAGGATTTCCTGAACTAAGCAGAAAGAGGCTAAAAGAATGCCAAATGTGTTTTTTTAAGAATTTTTCACTATGTTGTGTTGAGCACAGTCTACAAGCAATGTCAAGTGAGCTATTTTCCTGGCAAGCAATATGCTGGACTGCAACCACGAGTTCAATAATTGCTTGTACCTCTTGATGATGAAACATCTTGGCTTTCTTTGAAAAGAAATGCAGCTTTCTGCTGTGTAGAGAGAGACAGAGGTTCCTGAACTTCAGTGTTTGAGGCAGAAACCCTAGAATATTCAAAGCAGAGGCTCAGTCACTCCTGATTGTGTCCGTCTCCCACTTCTGCCTGGAGGAGAGCAGCAGATGGGAGAGACCAGGGAACAAACTGCTGGAAAATATCTTACCAGTGCCAGTGATGTATAAAAGAAAGATGGGGGAAATGACAGATCACTGTAGTCTAAAGGGGCCAAGTAGAGTTCTTACAAGGTGGCGTAACTCTGGCATTACACAACCAACATTTAATCTACCAGTCTCGGGAGGACTGTATTCCCCTGGCTTATGATCGACAGTTTGTTGTTTGATGTGGTGAAGTGTTGCAAGGTTGTACTTAGGCAATAGCAATCTCTGAAGAAAAAAAAAAAAAGAAGATAACAACAAATACCTTATTAGCTTAAAAAATAAGAGCTAAATTGCATTGTCACTCATTTTAGGAAAAAATGCATGCAGTAGTCGAATTTGACTGGTATGACTAGCAGTGCTACCCATAGCAATATGAATGTATACCAGCCTTTCAGAGGTCATTAAAATTTTCAGAGTAAGTCTCCATTCAATGGCTTGTGCATTGTGTGTGGCACAGCAACATCGTGAGGGTCTATTAACCAGTGCTTAACTAATGCTAAATAACAATGACATTCACAGGACTACATCATGAATTTATTATGATATGGGCTATTACAGAGAATACAAAATGAAACTGTAATGAAAGGACATATAAGCCTTTATTCTAATTTTTTTATACACACAAATATTTTTTTCTGGAGGTCAGCTTCTGCATGGCAGAACAATGTGTTGGCTGGCTGAAACTCTGCTAAAAGAACCCTTGAAAAACAGATGACAAGCAATTGTCCTCCAAGCAGAGATCTGCAGCACACACATTTAGGTCTGAGTTTGTAACGAGCTGAGGGATTTTAATAGTTTCTGCTCAGAAATGACAGCTGCACACGGAACAGCCCAGGCAGCATGATGAGCTTATATAACATCCTGGAAATGCAAGATCTACAATTGCATCATACAGGGAAGTTTGGTTGTCTCCATTTTACAAACTAAAAAAAAATCACACCAGCTTAATATAGAGTGTGATCTGCATCTCACAAACATCATTGTGCACCCTTTCTTTCTTAAAGGAAAGAGTTCCTAAAGGAACTTTAGGCTAGACTAGTTAGATAGATATGAAAAGTGAGATCCAAGGGGCCAACTTTGGGTTTTCAATGTCTGGAAGTAGGTGTCCAGCTCTAGTTAGAACATTAGGCAACTAGGTCTTTTGCAGAGAAGAGCCTGGCCTGGGACCTTCTCACAGGCTAGGCTGACGTGACAGGTACCAGCTCAATATAAACAGAAGATGCATGTTTACTTCTTTGACTTTCCCTGGCATCACATAGGGAAGTAGCCATGGGTGAGAAGGGTAAGAGAAGCAGTTATACTAAATTATGGGAAATTTCTCAGCTTTGCTTCAGTCAAAATCCAGAGGGGTGGGCTGGTGATGTACAGGAAAACTCCATGTTTCACATTGCTTTGGAGACCTCAGATCCAGGTCTTTGTTCCATTGCCAGCTCCTTGCCGAGGTGAGACCTGACTTTAGGTTGGCTGTTCTTGATGCTCGCACTGCCATGGTAAGGACATGAAGACAGGCAGCCCAGATGGGAATAGGGGTGTTATCTGGGAATGGAAAGTCATGGAACAAGAGCTTGAGGTGTCCTCTAGCCACCAGCCAGGATTGCAGGCTGAATCAGCACAACAAATGAAAGAAATAGGCAGAATTATCAGAATCTGGATGCACTGTGCTCCACTCTATTCTGAAGAGTTCCCAAGGTGATATGAGATTACCCAATATTTTTTAAAAATTAGATAGAAACAGTCTTTTAGTATATTCAAGTTCTCAGTTGCTTAAAAACCAACCAAAATCTCCAAATTAAAATCCGTATATTAGCGTCACAGTAGAGTAGAGTAAACTGTCTTTTATTCAATCCGTCTTCTCAGATCATAAAAAGGACAAAGATAGCAGAAATAGGTAAGCTTAAAGACACAGTGGGGTTTTCTTTACTTTGCCCAAATGGCAACTGTGTAACAGCAACTGACAGAAAGTCCCTGAGAGCAGAAGGAGCAAAATGCTCTTTAGGTTAAAGCCACAGTTTGTAAATTGGAGAGGAGAAAAATATCAGTGCAAGCAGACTTTAGATCTGCTGTAGGTGTTACTTTAAAAGACAAAGGAAATCATTAAAATAAGAAACATATTTGATAACTAAAGAACAGATGTGGTCATTATCTTCAAAGACCATAAAATTATGGGAAAAAAAAGAAGAGGGAAGAATTTGAATTCAGATTTAATGTATAAAAGACGACAGGCATGTTATGTGGGATGGATGAAGGAAGGATAGCAGTGAATAGAGGGATGGAAATAAAAACAATATGAATATCTATAAATATTTCTTTCCCAGTTCATCCATCATGGCTGTCAGTGATCACCCAGCCTTGACAGGCAACAGACTAGGTTTTGCTACAGGAAGAAAAGAAGCTAATCCTTTAGTTAAATGCTCTTTCTGCTGCCACACCTACAGCCTCGTTCATTTTAACTTGGAAATTGTTAAATCTTCTAGACAAGGATGAAAATATACTTCTGTGATCCAATTACTATGAATTTTCAGGTGATCAGCCCCCTAAGAATATAAGCTGGAGCAGACCATAAAGCTGCCAGGTGATCTTTGAATTAGGTGCCATGAAGCAAATGCACAACTGCCTCATTTGCTCTTCCAAGTTTGCTCTCCGAGTACAGCCTTTCCTGGAGGAAAACACTAAATCCAGACTTGAAGTAACAGAGACACACAGAGCTGTCACCAAGCAGTCTTTCACTGGAGAACACAGCAAATTCTTATGTCCAAGTAGCTGGGGAGAAAGGGCTCCTTGAGCCGTTGTTCACTGGGCACCAGATGCAGCCCCATTTCCTACAAGATCCCCACATTAGAACTGTATGCAATAAATGGGAGAGGGACACTTTTCAGTTGAGGAGCAGATGAAGGTGCCCAGAGCTTTGCAGGTGACAGAAATTCTAAGTTAAACCTCTGGAAAACACCAGTCTTGACCAGCATGGGTAGAGTGTATCCGTTTGTATCCTACTCAGTGATGTGTACATTATTCTACTGAATAGTAGAATAACTGACTGGATGGGAAAATGACATTAAGCTGCTTTTCATCAATACACAGCACAATCACAGAACCTATTTTTTTCCAGACCCTTAAACCAAAAGCTGCAACGTGAAGGAGTGGTTGCTTAGGTAAATAATACAATGGCAGGAAGGGAAGGCTTGCAAAGTGCTATGACATTTCCTGACTGCCGTATTAATTCCAAGTTAAGCACACGCTTAAGTGCTTCACAGAAGTGGGGTCAATGGCACTGACAATTTGCAACACTGAACCTTGTGGCAGTGATGCATAAAGGTTGAGGCACAAGAATTATTTTCCCCCTTTAAGCTGTGGAGAGCTGCATGCTAGCAAAGCTCTCCTCATGGCAGTCCTTCTTCCATCAGTGCTTCTGCTTGGCGGTAAGGATCACTGT
Source organism: Eurystomus gularis (assembly GCA_013400335.1). NCBI lineage: Eukaryota > Metazoa > Chordata > Aves > Coraciiformes > Coraciidae > Eurystomus > Eurystomus gularis. The sequence continues at coordinate 45,223 of VZZY01025687.1, read as the reverse complement.
TATGTAGGATGTGTTGTTTTTTGGATTACTTGCAAAACAGAGGTCATGACCATGTCTGGTCATTAAGAATCCCCAGGCACTCTGCTAGCAGAGTGACAGCTTCAGTACTCTTGCCAAAGTCCAAGAAGGGATATAAATTCTACCTAGTCTACCTTAAATCCCCTTAGTATTTTTGTTAGACACTATATTCCTTGCTTCTCAGTCCCTGAATGAGATTTAGGATTGCTGCTACAAAATGGCTACACCAGAAACCTCCCCTCTGTGACTCCAGCATTTGCAGAGCCTTCTGGGTTAACGACACTGCATGACTAGAAGGCATCACTGAACTAATTGATTAATTTGCTTATTACTGTATATTCATATTCTTCACTCTTCACACTTTCTAGAGGATGTTGAGTAATTTTCCTTGTTCGTTTCCAAGGGATTTATTGAGATACACTCAAGAATACGCCACTAAGGAGACAGGAAGGGAAAAGATCCTCCCGAGCTATAAGCTATTCTGACTGGTACCAATGTAGCATATAATTGAATGTTATTTCCATACATTCCAGCCAAATGTAGCCATCTATAAGAAATAAGAGCATCTCTTAAGATTTTAGATTGTTCTTGAATGTAAAAGAATTTATTTATCACCAATATAGTTTTCAAACTGGGAGGGATATTATTGTTAAATTATATTTTAATAGCTAGTTTGTTGTTTCTGTTTCTGAAGCCATCATAAAGCATCCATAAAGTGGTATTTCTCTTGCATTTTACATGACTCCAGGGCTTGCTGTTCTCGCCTGTCAGGTCTTTTCAAATCACTTAACGTTTACTGGAACAATTCTACACTGCAAGATTTGCTGCTCATCCAGCGTGGTGTTTGTATCACAGCTGCTACACCATTGCCATCTCAATAAGAGGAAGCATTTCTCACCACTTTGTTAGTATATAGCAGCATGAAAATAATAATTTCCTTTGAAAATAAAATCCGCAAACCTTTCATCTGGAAAAAATCAAGCAAGGAGTAATCTTGGTTTTATTTGGAAATGTTTGTGGTCGTTAAGGTAAACTTACAACCCGTAGTTAATTTAATAAAAATGTGGCATAATCGTCCTGGGCTGTGATATTGTTCTATTTTTTTTTCTTCTTCAAGAGTAGATTAGAATATTCAGACATACTGAATAATGAAAGAGTTGAGTATTAAGGACATATAATGGAAAGCTTTCAGTGTCATGCCTGGCAGGGCATTATCCAATCCATTATAAATAGTGAAGAATATATAGAGAGTTCTTTATTATAATTCAATTATAAAAGTAATTCTGGCTTATTAACATATTAATTTTTTTGTTGTTCATAGTTCATGGACAGTTTGCAGACACTGGAATACATATGAACAAGAGGAAAGGGCAATGTTTTGCTCATGTCTTATAAAAAAACAGCTTAAGGGCACTCACATTTTCAGGCTTTGTAGTACAATGTTGTATTTTATTCATTAACGTTTTCATTGGAGGATAACAGTTTTTACAAACCTCATAAGCTGACTACTTATGGAGTGTAACATGTCACTCCCAGACCTATCTCCCCTGATTTGATGAAGCAGATTAAGATTATTTTCTCCTTCCCTTTGTACTACTGATAGACACGTTACTTTAGTATTATGAATTAGGGAGAAGACATAATGGCCGTATCTTAAGTGTTGCATCAGTGAATTCTTCAAGTTTTGCTTTACAGGATTTTCAGAATTCCCTTTACTTGCCTGGAGAGCTACACAGGGTAACCATTGAAAACCATAACCCTGGAAGCACTTGAAAGCCATATTCCTCCCTGATGCTTTTCACTGCAAGTCCCAGGATGTAACATAGTAAGGAAGGTGTTCAGTAAAATGTGTGCTAATGCCACAGCTCAGAAGGAATGAAATGAATGCAAGGAACCCTTCTCAGTCCATTTATATTCACCTCACTGTATATTTAATTTCAAGTGCAGATTAATTAAAAGTTAATACATCATTAAAATGATTTGTAATAAGTATAGTCAACTGCATGTAAGCATGATATACTCATTATCAAGTCCAGACTGTAACTGGGATCTTTCATAATGAAGAAAATCATTATTTGTAACAACTAGCTTTCTGGTGACATTCATTGCATACGTAAATGTGATCTAAATATTTGATCTTTTAAATAATTTTAACATTTATGGGGACTTCCTGCTGAATAATTTTTTTTCTTGGATGGTATCTGTTGTTAAGAGGAGTATTCCTTTAAATGGGTTCGACTGTGTTTTCAAGAGAAGAAAATAAGCCTACAGAATTAATGAAGCTGGCTTTTTAGCCTAGGGTAAAAAGCTGGCTAATGAAGTAATTCATAGTGACAGCCCATGATCTGAATTATATGAATTATTGCTTATTAATGGGATTAATTGCTTCTCATGCTATAATACAAAATTTATGCACTTGTCCAAAATCTAGGTCTGTAATCTGAAACAGAAAGAAGGAAGAAAGGCTGTATTAATTATATGTCATATCCACATCTCTGAGTGTACATTCTACAATAGTAGCTAATTTTATTAAGAAATGACATGAAGTGAAAACTATTAAATGTGGATAAGAAAGGTAATGGTGAGTTCTACTCAACTGAGGCAGTGTATCAGACTGCTTTGCTTTGCTAAGGGCTTCTATTACCTTTATGTTCTCTTTCAATATGTAATAAAAATAAAATTTATTTCTTTATACATACCATTATTCTATACTAAGATTATACAGTGCATCTGAGGAATGCCATGGCAGTCCTTAAACACAAATAAAAATAAAACACAAATCAAAACAAAACAAATAAAAATCATACTCAACACAGACATTTTCATTTCTTAAACATGACATTATTATTTGCATTGCACATGTGCACTGAGGACTTTGTCTGGAGCTTGAAGCCTGACTGTACTGTGCCTTCACAAGACACAGCAGAAAAATGGGCTTTTATGCCCAGAGTTCCTTATGTGGTGAAATGGACAGGAGTGAAGAAAATGAGAGATTTGGGTTTTAATCATTCAGAAATGCCATGTCAGATGAATCTGTATTACCTGACTCTGTGTGTATCAAAAATATTTATATTCAAGTGGTCTTACTTGCCATGGCATGTGGGAGCCATGTTTAAAGGTATTTGAGGACCTCGTCCTACATGAGATGAAATCCAAGTCTCCCAATTATCAAGAAAATCACAATTAACTAAAATAGCCAAGTACTTAGGCAGAAAACTGGGAAATCTCTCCAGGCTGAAGAAGCAGCCAAATCTAGCTCTCCCACATCCTGGCATGGTGCTCTCACCACTTTGTTTTATACAGAGGATTCCTACAAACCAAAGCACTGCAAAAAATACGGTATTTCTTCTTTTGATAAAGGGAACTTTACAACAGCAGCTGTGTTTTAATCCTGATTGTACATGGGAATATCTAGATCATTGAGATCTTTATTCCATTTCCCTAGAGCTGCTGGGACCATAAATATTACTTCAGTAGTTTCTCACCATGTCTTTCACAATTCTACTTTTATGGTCTGTTGTTTGGAGACCTCACCAGCAGTGTCAATGATAATGATATTTTTCTAGATATGATCCCTAGGCCCTCTTAATGAAAGCAACCTTAGGGATTGTGCCACTAGAATCCAGTTTCAAAATTAATCCCCTGGGAATCATAATTTTCTTATTTTCTTTTACTGCTTCTTCCAATCCCTGGCTCTGAAGGTGGTAGGTAGTTCTGGCCACAGAGGTACCAGAAAGAACAAATGCAATTGCCTTACTGCTTCCGTGGTACACGTCTTCAGTCCAGAATAGATTAGTTATTTTACTATTATTTATTACCTTTTGGCACTGTACAACTAAAAAAAAGGAGACATTTTACTTTTCAAGGTATTTTCTGTATAACTACTAAAGATACACAAAATCCAAGCAAGAACTGTAAAATGCAAGAGTGACTCATCGTGGCAGTGCTACACTTGTCATTAAAGGGGGAAGCTTTTTTACTCTGCATTTTATATTCACGATTAACATTGCATGTCCCACAGAAAGGCATCAAGTGGGAAGAATAGATGCGACTATTTAAGAGGACAGGCAAAAGTAAAGTGTTTGAAGGTAAAAGTGGTGGGAAGTTTGGAGAGGAAAAGAAGGCATCTTAGTAAGACTGAAGAGCAGAAACAACTAACCTAGGTACAAATAATGGCAAAGGAAGAATAGTTTATCTCCTTGGATGTGCGTTTTGTGTAGATAAATGAACCAACAACTTTCGTATATATTTCTGTCTTATTCTTTAGAAAGACTCAATTACCTTCTTGGAAATATTCCTATAGAACATGTTGGGAGCCTCTCTGGGGAACATCCTTTGTGCAGCCCAGAAGCCACAGCCCTTCTCCAGAGCAATGAACATGCTGGAGTGTGACTTCACCACTTTGCTTTTCAGATTTAAATGTATCAATAGAGTTTTGGAAATAATTTCTTTTTTCTTAAAGTTTTTGAAATTTTATTTTTAGAGTAAAGAAACTATTTTTTGATCAAAGTTATGGAAGAGTTTTGATTTTGTTTTCTGATGTACCAAAGCACTATATTTTTCTTCCTTTCTTATTCTTAAAAATAATTAGGCAACTGGAAAACTAACTAGAGCACAGAGATATATTTGTATATATATAAAAAGTATTACATGTATCTGCTGTTTATTTTATATGTATCTATTATATATATTATAGATCTACTAGAAATATGTATCTATTAGATATATGTGCTGTTTCTAGCTTTTCTGTTCAGGTTCTTGTGCCTGTTTCCAAATGTCCATTTGCCTCTGTAGCTAGCTGGAGAAATCCATGAAAGGGCACTCTTTAACCCCTCATTTAATTTCATCTCTGTCAGCTACTTGCCTATTTTTCAGATCCTGACTGCTGTTTCGGTTGTGTGGCGGACTATGAAACACAGCACTGGAGCCAATGCTTTTCCTTAACAGCCAGGAGCTGCAGCAAGAAAGGATTGTGCTAACTGAGGTGCCTCACTGAGTCAAGAATTTGGCTCTAGAGCTCTGTAGCTTTGCTCTATAGCTTACAGGTGAATAAATATTTCTTGGAAGTACTTTGTGAGCACAGTAAAGAAATCGGAGAGTAGGGAGGGGTAAAAAAGTGTCATACACATTGATTGTAATTAATAATAAAATTGACTCTGCACCAAAGACATTTAGTTTATATTTCACATTCTATTTGCAATTCTTACTTTTCCTGCTTCCCTTGTTGCTGAGTATTAAGCACTAAAAAAAAATACTCTCTTGGGATGAGGTATATTTTATATATCTACCTGCCTTTTAAAATCATACCATTTGATATAATAAATGGCCTCATACAGTTAACAAGTACATTTCAGAGTAGTAACACTTTTCAGTTTTTTTAGTCAAAAAGAATTAGTTTCAAAGCTTAGGCTACTGTGGAAATCCGCAGCTGACTGCAGCTACTACTATTTCCATGAAATAGTTTTATTGCTAACACAGAGTTTTCATTGTCTGGGCAGAGCTGACTGCATAAAACACCACTGTGACACAGCCCAGTGTTGTGGACTGCTGGGTATTAATGAAGTAAATGCAGGTAAGCATGATAAACTGCCTTCTTCCAACAAACTGACTTTAGATTCCTACCAAAGCATGTGCTCTTTAGGGACTAGAGCAATTCTGATCAACCTTCTTGGCCCTATAAACTGCACCCCAAAAATCTCCACCTGGCAACCAGCCAGATACAACACATCAGCAAAATTTGCTGAGAAGGAACAGTGGGAATGGCTCACTGGCAAAAGAATAAAACTGCTTTTGAGTAGTGTCTGGTCTTTATCAGGAAATACCATTGAACTGGGTCTGAAACTTCCAGGATGATCCACTGATATTGCCACAGCCTTCTTCATCCCCAGGAGAAGGGCTTGGTTGCCCATCATCTCAGTGCCAATGCAGCCACTCTTCCACATATGATACAGGATCTTCCTTCATGTAAGGTGTTTTCTAGCCACTTGGAACTTGAATTTAGAAGTGAAGGACTTTTTCTTGAAGAGCAATTGCTAAGAAAAAGAAATAAAGAATATTCACACGTTCTCATCATTCTGGCTTGGGTACCCAAGAGACCTTTCAATACAGTCTTCCAATTATCCTTCCATTAATAGGTCAAATCCCTCAATCAGCAAATGTGAGAGGAATTCCCAGCATAAGATATTAATGCCATGCTTCTTCCCAGCAGCTGAAGATCCAACCACCTTCAGATGAGCATCAGGTAGGGATGAGACCCCCAGCTTGCACCTGCCCCTTTTGCACATGCTGGTGTTTGCACATGAAAAAGTTTCTGTTTTGTTTTGTTTGTGGAAATTTTCCAGAGGGTTGTGCTGAAAATTTGACTGACCTTGGAGAGAAGCTAGAAAACACAATTCCAACACAGCTTCCTTTAAGAAAAAGACATCAGGTTGAGTTACTTAGTTTGGTAGAACAATCTGTAACAATGCCATTATTAAAGTTTCATAAAAACGTGTTCCTTTAAACATAGGCTTATCTCTGGCTTCCAGAGAGCAATTATAGTAACTATAACGTGACTCTTGTGGTACAAAGTGACATGCACAATGCAGCTAGGCTTTTGAATTTTTAAATCAGTAAGAGCAGCCACTGAGAATATACTTCAAATTTCACCATCAGGGCATACAGAGACGGGTACTGAGAACAACTTACACTTTCTTCATGCTTCACTTGGAGGCTTGAATTTTGTACTGGCTCCTAAGCCTTAGTCCACTGCTGCAAAGAAGCTGCCTCCAGCTTAAAATATAGCAATCATTCACAGACCATGTTATTTTCCTTAGCTTTCTTTATGTCACTGTAGAAAAAGTTAGCCCATGGTAAAATATAATCCTTCATTAAACAGTAATCTAATATCATTTGCTTTTTAAGAAGTTGATTAAAGAGCAAGGAGGAAAAAAATCTTGTAAATAAACTTTGAAATGAATTTTCTTTATGCCATATGTTTTCTCTGTTTTGCTAAAATGAATGCTGAACTCATCTGACAATGTGACTGAAGATATTAAATAATAAAGATGGAAAACACAAACAAATTTCTCTTCTATGATATCATACAAAAAATTAAAAAGATCTTTTTTTTCAGTCTATTGGGAAACATAAAAAACGACTCTTGCCAACAATTCAACAACACAATTGAAATTTCAGGTATGAGGTAAATGAAAATTGAAAAAAAGCTTTGTGAACTATGTCCAAGGACCAAATGAACACATGAAAAAACCCCCTACATTTTCAAATTATCCAAACAGTAAAAGAAGCAATATTTGTCACGTACTCTCATTATTATAAATGATTCACTCAGCAGTATTTTTTTCAAAGAATTCTGAAAACAAATGTAGCTGCTTTGAAAACATTTTTCTCTTCTTTGTAGGCCAGTGGATAGCTTCATAACTTTGGATTTGGCCAGTGTATTTATAATGGCCTCCAAGTTTTTAATTTGCTTTTTTTTGGGGGTGGGGATTCAAGGAAAACTATTGTATTCATGAAGAAAATCCAGTTATAAACATATTATGCCAAAAACTACAAATGTGACTTTTGGAATTAGGGTATTTACGCCTAAGAAGATCTGAGTTCAATTTCTGGCTGTGTGGCAATTAACAGGATGGGACTGGTTAAGACATACAGGGTGATTTTTTAAATAATGATGTCCAAAAGAATTTGTCCAAATCTCACTGGCAGCCAACACTTGGGCGTATAAGAGTTACAACTCATATCAGGTTTATGTGAGCTGGAAAAGTCAATGCCTAGGTCTCAAGCCTAAGCGAGAGCTGAGAGTCAAATAATGTGATTGGGTTCTGGACATGATGGGTGCTTTTCTTTTGGAGCTTTCCCTGGCAGCTTCCAGGGGCTTCATGCCAGCAACTCGTTTTGGGAGTCTGAGGCACCTGAAAGTATACATGGTTTGTCTGTGGCATCACAGTGTTTCTTTGGAAATCAAAACATTCTGGGTGGATGGGTCAATTCTACCAAGTTTTTTTGATGGAAAGTAGGTTATTTTGTGACTGGAACCTGCCTGAGATCTTGCTCTTCCAGCAAGGTTGTCTGGGAACAAAAATGCTCCAGGCTAATAGCTTAAGTACTCTGGAGAAGCAAAGACATTTGGAGCTGGTGGTTCATTGCCTTGGTTAGTTACATATTTCCAAAAACCACCTAGAAAGCTGTGGGCTAGCTGGCTGGTGCCATAGATCATAGGGAATGACAGCACCTCTTTCACCCTGGTCAGTTCTTGAGAAGCTCCCTCACCAGCCAACTCTGTGGCCTGAAGTCTCTCTGAGCTCACCTAGCAAACTAGAAAAACACTTTGGAGTTTTCAATACAATTTAGAGTAGGAAAATTAAAAATAGAAACATTTATTCACAGGGAAATCTCCCCTCTAATCACTGTTGAGCATGAAAAGCTCTTTTAAAAGCCCTTCTGCTTCTTATGGTGCAAAATAATTGAGTCTTCTTAGAAAAACTCCATCTCCCATCAATTAAAATATAAATAATGAGCCTTTTGAAAATATTACTCTTCATGTCTCTCTCATAACCTTATCCACAAGTATTGGACTTCCTCACCTTTCTAGTGAAGCAAATTCTCCCTTTTTTTTTCTTAATGTATTAAAATAAATAATTAAATAGCCAAGTCTTTGAGATTAAAATAAACGTCTCCTATGCCTCAATAAGGACTATGCTTGTTTTATGTCTCTATTTAAAAATAACATTATTTCTGGAAAATGACGCTTAATCAGCTCCTTGTGGTACAAAGGAAAAAAAATCAGCTGCTCTGACTAGCAATCAAGAGGGCTCTCAGCTTCCAGCAAATGGATATCAGTGCAATGTCTGCCTTTTGTGTTTTATCCATACCTACATGCTTGTACACAGCTTTCTGCTCTTCCAGGAGACACACAGCCATGGCATAAATAGAATTTCAATGACTGGGACCTCCTGCTTCAGGCAACTTTGTGACAACTTCTTTTCTTCCCAATGCTCTCTCAGGAGTTTTAGAGTATTGACAGCAGAGTTGAAGTAGCCAAGTTTTGTATCTGCCATCTCCAGCATTTTTTCTATAGCTTGATGAAATTTAACAAGTCATTTCTCGTGGAGGATTATACTAGGTAGGTATATACTTCAAGTGGTATTTTGCTTGTGTACCTACAGTGTAGGGGTTTTGGGAGACATTCACAAGGGGGTCTGGATAACCACAGCATTAGTGTCACAGTCTTCCCTGGCCAAAGTGGCAGCTCTGTTAATGAACTTCTCCCTGATATGCTAAAAATTCAGGAACATGGGGTGTTCCACTGAGAGATACGGGAGACTGAAGAAGTCAGTTTTATGCTGAGGCAGATTTTAGCCAAAATCCTGTGAATATTTCCAACATCCTTTCCAGAAATTTAAGACATGTAATCCACGTTGCAAGTTGCATGCGCTTAGGAGGATCTGCTACCCTTTCTGTTGCCACACAACAGAACAATCCCATTTTGTTGTGTAGGGAAGGAAAAGACACAGAACACATGGCATAAGCCTATACCCAATGCTGAGCACAGGTTAAAGGCACAAGATCAAGCTTTCTCTCTGATTCCCAAAGTACCTGGTTAGGAGTTTCGGCACTTAGCCTGTTGATGTCTGGGGTTCACAGTAGTAGTTCCCAAGGCCTTGTCTGTGGCAAAAGAGGTGCTAAGAAGAACAGTCCTTGCCTGCAAGTGTCTCAGAAAAAACAACTACACAGGGATAGCTCTTTAGGCTACAATTCTACTTATTTAAGAATTTTATTTCAACTAGCCTGGTTGCAGGCCACCTGGCAGGTATGAGCCTAGGCTCATTCATTCAAGCTCCACTAAGCCTTCCTTTCAGCAGGAGCCTTTCGAAGCTGCAAATTGGCCTGAATTAATTTGAGCAGGAAGTTCATGCTGAAGGAAGAGCTGTACCTCTCTGAGTTCTTTAGAATAAGCTGTCTCTGTCCTCTAATAAAGCGGAGTTGTTTAGAGCTAATAAAATGAATAATCACCAGCAGAATGTCCTTTCTGTTCTTCCAGCCCCCAGCCAAGACAGGGAACCAAGAAAAATGCAATTCATAAGGTAGTATTATATGTTTTTTTCAAAAAAAATTAAATATGTCTTAAAGCCCATTATCTTCCATGAAAATTTTTGTTTTCATAACTTCCAACAACATAGGCCAATAGAAACACATTTCTTTTGATCAGAGAACATATATTTGATATAAATTATTCAATGTCCTATTTGTTCTGGGATGCTCTATAGAGTGTCCACAGCATAAGGTGGGTTTTGAGTCTAGGAATATCATCTCTCTTATATCACTGCATATCATGCTCAAAGAGTTTGATAGTTTTTTGTCATAATCAGTATCCTGTGTTGGTTTTGTAGATGTCCTTTTATGGAGAGGTACCATTCTTTCCACACTTAAGTTTTCATTAAATATGTCATAAACACTTGGGTTGGCAAACTGACAATTATTTTTAAATCTGGAGGGAAAAGAGTCTGTTTCTGTACAACTCAGGAATATATGCCAAATTTTTTTTCTGAGGTACAATAATTTCCTTGGCTTTGTTTGTCTGTTTGATGTATTTTTGGTTTTGCCAGCCTCCTGTTCAGATAAATCACCTCCGGAGCATACGTGATACCAGGGCTGCAATGCAGCTGGGCTGTGCATAAGGAAAAAGCACTACCCATCCCTCCCCTGTTCAGTACCTGGTAAATCCACCCTGAATTATTTTTCTTGGGAATTGATTTGACCCCAGTTCTTTTTCCAAACCCTTAATTCCCATGAAAAATGTGGACATGGTTCTGCTCACTCAGAGGCCAGTGAGCTGAGGGACAACATTGGTAGAATTTTCAAGGTAGTACAAAGCTTGGCCTATCGTGGGCCTGTTTTGAGTTTATTGGGGAAAAAAATTACCAGAAATATCAAATTTTAGGACAAGTTTGTAAAGAACATTACATGGGGCATCAGGAGAAACCTCACCTGAGAATGTCCTTCCCCAGCAACTCAGTTGTTCTTACTTGTTTCCTGATAACTCTGAGAAGCAAACCCAGTGGAGCCCCTGGAGTAGTGAGCACAAGGATCACTGCTTCCTTCTTAAGTGGCCAGTGTCCTGACACCTCATCACTTGGTCCTCACTTGCAGTCCTCTTCTTGGGTTTAATATTTGTTATTACTAATCAGAAGAAAACAATGTCTGTTGTGGGAGGCCTGGAACTCTGCAGTGTATATAACATTTTCTATTAAGTACAATTTAAGTGATTTTATACTTCAAAAAGTTCATTTGATGTGTGAGTTAATCTAAACAAAATATAGCTAATATTCCACAGTATTTCTGTAGTGCATGGTTCTGTACAAATTTCATCAGACTCTAGAAATGAAGTTTGCCCATCTGATGCATCAAGCAAATTCAATCTTAGTTTAGGATACAGATCTTCCAAAGATACACATAATTTTAACTCCACTGAAATCAAATGGACTTGTCAATTTACAGTCACACAGGAAAAGGTTTCAGGACATTTTAGTGATGATGAAGGCCTGTTTATTCTCAATTTTTGCAATGTTTGGAGAGTTGTATGTTCCCTCAATTCCTCTCTACGTGATTTCCTTTTAAGGGAGAGAGAAATAAAATCCGTCTTGGAAAAATATTGCCTTCTCATCCCTACACAATTATACATACTTATGACAATAGCCCCCATGTTTCCCCGGGATGAAGATCTGTTAAGCTAGGTACAGAGGGGAGACAGGTAGTGCCCCATGTTAAAGAGGTGAGGAGAAAAAACAGGAACACAGATGTGATTCACTCAGAATCACACAGGAGGTTGCCAGCTCAGAAATCAATCCTGTAGCTACCAGCTCAATACCTTAGATCAAAGTCCTTCTGAGCCAGTAATGACTTAAAATATTGCCAAGCTGAAGAAGTATCTCACAAATATTACAGGGGTTTCTCATAAGAAGTATATTACATTATGGCAAGGAAGGCATTAACCTTTTTTGCTTCAGCTGACCATGTGAAGTGTTACTTCATAGATACTGTGCTTTGAAACCAGTGCTACCCCAGGAGTCTTTCCGAAACCATGGTGGAAGACCTGCACTCAAGCAGGATAGGTTTGTAAAGAGTGGGATGGATGGATACACATCCTGTGATGCTCCAAATTGACCATCCCTTTCCTGCATCAATAGTGAGCTCTAGATATTTATAAAATAGCATTTTCTAATGAGAACTATAGAGGCACTAAGTAGATTCACTCTGAACTTTTGGGATGCCACTTATGATTGTTCCAAAGGGGTGTATCATTCATACTGTGGGAAGAGAGATAGAATCTCAGGGGAACTAAGCTGTTCTGCTTCCTCCCATTTTCATGGCAACTGCATGTGTAAAGCCCTAACCAGGGTAGAAGTCTCAGACATTAAATTTCTCTGATATGCACACATTTTGAGACACTAAGAATAACCCTTCGTGATTAAACACACAGATAGCTTTCTGCCACTGCAGCGTAGTTTTAGTCAACACACAAATTTAGATGGGTTGTTCACTTCTTGAATTTTCCTTTTAATGTTATCTCCAAACACTATGTTCTCACTCAAACAACTCTACCACCAACAGCCATGCCAGGTAGGGCTGCAAGGCAAGGACCAATAGCTAAGATCTTAGTACAAGACAAATTCATTAGACAAACTAAATAATTCAGGCACATTTGAAAAGCAAATGAATGTAAAGGTGTTCCCTTATGATTATTGCTCACATAGATTTTTCTTTAAGAGGAAAAACATAAATTAATAAAGGCCAGAATGTCTTTAATGACAATATTAGCGGCTGCCCTGTGGCTATTAAGACATGCACTCATTGTAAACTATATTGATTTTTCCATTGGATAAAATTCTCTGGTTAAATTGTTATTTGCAGCTATAATCCAGACTGGCTGTGTCGGTCATTATCATTACAAAATGTGGTCAGAAAGTTTTTCATTGAAGCTGTGACCACATATTTTCAGAAAGATCCCTTAACAATATCAGGAAGAGTCAGATGCTATCTACAAGGACAGTAGTCACTGCTCTGGTGAAAGTGATGATGCTATTGATTAATGGAACGAGCTACCTGCTCTTTAAAGGAGTATACAAATTATGTGAGTCATACTACATGTATTCACAACAAAATTAGTGAACTAACTTTTCAAAACTTATCGTGCGTCTGGGTGCCACCAATACCCCCACTTTCTGTAGAAAGACAATAAAAGGTACTTTAAATATTGCTTACCGAGAAAATTCCAGACCTTGACAGTTTAAGATACTTTTATGATGGGCAGGTCATATGAATTTAAGGGGTTTTCAGAGCATTGAGAGACCATTTCAGAGATTGCTAGCAGCTACTGAATTCCTAGCAAAGATCAGTGTGAACCAAACTTCTTTATATTTGTGGCTTTCAGTTAGTGGCTTTCCTCTGGTTCATTAACAAGGAGTAATCTTTCCCTAGAAAGACTTCACCAGAATTTTTTTTTTTTGCCAAATCAACCGACCATCCTCACTTTCCAGCTAGTTAAGTAAGTCTGGCTTGTTGTGCAGTGAATCTTATTTGAAAGCTCTCTCTTCATACAACTAAGGTGTGTAACCACAGCCTGGGAACCTCAACACTTCTCCAGTCATCCTGAGGCTTCTCTCTCTTTTGCAAGATGAGGAATGTGACTGTGGCATTCCTATAAAAGAGGCTCCTCCCTGACCCTCAGAAGAAATATTTTTTCTTAGAACTACTAGTGCTTTGCCTCATGCACTGTGAGAATTTACTGCATTTGCAAATTAAAGGCCTGGCCCAGTGAACATTCACATGAGTAGTTTCACAGAGGTCAGCCAAAATCCTCATACATGTATATAAAGGGTTTGAACTTCTGTGAGAGGAGAGCTTCAGCCTTGGCCGTTTGCTACTTTATTCAGGAGGAAATGGTCAGCTAAGATTGATGAGGTTTGTTCTGCCTATCTCTGGCCCTGATTTTTTCTTGAAAGAGCTATATGAAGGAAGCTGTATTTTTAGATGTTTAAAGGTCATATATGAATGACTAGAACAACTGTTCATAGGAGAAGAGAAAATTAAAGAGAAGCTGAAAAATGTGGATACCAAAAGCCTTTTCCATTTTCTCCACAACCAGCTGATGTTGCACAGGAGCAAGTTTTCTTATGCTAGAGACAGAATGTAACAATTTATACTGGTTTCTCTAAAGTAACCCTAAAATATTGAGTTGAACACCTTTGTCTTTTATGTGTCACCATCTTCTAACAACCATAAAGAATCTAACACACAGTTTGCGTTTGTGTTTCATTCATCCTGTTTCAAGGACAGACTAGGTCATATCTAAAGCTTTCTCCCAGTTCGATTCTCAGACTGAGGTCTTAAAACCCTTTTCTTCATTGCTGAAGCAGGAAAGAAATCAAAGTCCAGAGCTATGGGAAAGAATTTGGCCCTAACTGGACTCTGTGCATGTGCAATAATCTGTTTCCTGTATATTCCTGTTTCTGTATTTTTCCTTTGAGTATTTCACTACATACCTAGTGTTACAACTCAGTGGAAGTTCGTGGTATCCTTTGGGCACAAGGTAGACCCAAGACACATCTCACAAGGCAGTCATCTATTCTCTTGCACAGAAATGCCAGAAGATGCCTGAGATACCATTAAATGAATTACACTAAAGTAAAACTTAGAGCTTTCAGCAACCATTCAGTAATGGAGGTGGCATGTTCTGTTTACAAGATTTAGGTTTTGATACGAATCATGCAAGGGAGGGCAGAATGCATTATCAAGTCTTNATTCTAAGGCACTTCAAAGTCTTCAGAGAAATTCTAAGGCACTTCACTAGGAATATGTGGCTCCTGAGGCTCCTTTTCTCTTGATCATTGCAACTTAAAACTGCTTTTCTTTCTCCTCCTTTTTTTGTCTTTGAAAGGCTGAGAACCTCCAGCACAGGACTGAGCATTTCAGCTTTACGGGGGGGAAGCTCACAGCAGTTTCTGTCTGGAGATAGGCTCAAGAATAAAGTCTGGTATTTCCTAAATGCTAGTCACTCTTGCTTAGGAGCAGAGCAATGGTGGGTGGCTTGGCTTGGGCCAGGGCACAGAGTGAAATAGTAGCTAGCGTCTCTGCACAAGCTATTCACTGCATTCATGCTCCAGCCACCCATGGACACAACACACCCATGAAGGTCAACTGTAATGGCAGAAAAATCCTGCTTTGTGGCTCCAGTCCCCAGTTTCTTATTTCCTTCTTGGATCACCTCGTTATGCAATCAGATTTTAAAAAGTATTTAAATATCTCCCATTTGACATGCCTAACTACTTTTGAAAATTTAGCCATTAAATCATAATTCCTTAATCCAAGAGTTGTTGGGAGAGTACATTATTTTTTGGTAAGCATGCAGATTCTACATGAATAGAGGTCTTATATGTACTGAAGAGGAAGAGGTGCATTGACTTTTGACGCTCCTATAGCTCTTGCCTACAATATATGTAGGCAATTCCTTTAAATGTATAAAGGAAACCAGGAAGAGCTGCTTAAGAGTTTGCTGAACAGAGATGTCTTTTTTGATAAATTCTTCATGTCAAATGCCGGCAAGCTTAAAGAAGGAAAGAGTGCTGTAATTGTGATATCCTGTTCAGGTTACACTACCCTCAGGGAAACTGCTACTAATGACTGAATTAATTAACTAACGAGAAATTGTTTTATGTGTTACAGGATTTAAACCAACCCTCTTGCCCTAGTTTCCCTGTCTGCTTATTTTTGCACCGGTGTGAACAAAGAAGCCATTTGCCAATGCTTTGTTAACCTGTTACTCTTGCTAAGCATTTAGGTGTAATTCTGTGGAACGCAGGGTTGTGTGTATTACAGCTGGGAGCAATGTCTCCTTGTATTAGATAGTCTGCAATCATTGTGTAGAAAAGTGTAAAACAAATACCTTCAGAATCCATGATAGCAGTTTTAGGCATTATAACCACTTCTTTCTAAGCTTGTCTACAAGATTTGAGCTGTGACACTGTGGGAACAGATAAATTCAGTGATGTAGCTTTGTATTTAACTTCATACTTTTAGAACACCTTCAAAATGTGAGTGCTGGTGCATAATTTATATCACAGGTTTTTTTTTTCTTTCCCTTAAGTATCTTCTGGGTACATCTCTTGAGCAGATGTATATCATGGGGGGCGGGTTTTTCCTGTAATTCTTATTCCTTTGGGATTATATGATTATCCTTTCATGCTAAAATTGTTTTATCTTCACAAGTATTTATGTGTGTATACAGCTATTACCTCAACTATAGAAATGGACTGTGCAAAAGTACCAGCTCATTTATGTGTAAGATAGTACAGTTTTGTTGGAAAGAGCTTGAGTTGAATAAGCATCCCTGTTTTTAACAGGATTATGTGACAGATGGGTTAGATATAGATAAGGTGGCACAATGCATCTTCAGTCTCCCTTTAACAAACAGAAAGACAGCTCCTTTTCAGCTCACAATTGCAGGCACATTTTGTTCTATTTTGAAAGAATGCAAGAAATATTTTCTTGATTTTTATCTGCTTTTAATTAAGCTTCTTCAACAAAGAAAGCATTTGTTACATTTTTTCAAGCAAAACAACTAAAAAAATGCTCTTCATTCAGACATAGACTTGCCTTGAGCAGGAACAGCCGAATTAATGTGCTTTTTAGTCTTCTCTGCCTCTGACAATGGTAGCACTAAGTGTGTTTACAGGTATAAGATTTTGCATAAAATAAATTATTAAATTTTGTTTAGTAATTTTATGGGTCAAGTGATATATTTTAACTTTCTTCCTCAAAACTATGTCATGATGCTGAAGTACTGCCTCTATGTGCATATACAGATAAATGTATATAGATACGTACTTATGCATTCACCATGGCTCTGAATTTATTATCCGACCCACATATGAAGACAAATCCCTAAGGTTAACTCTGCTTGCTACCACCTCATCTATCCAAAGGCTGATTTGGAAATGAGGAACTCTAACAGTGTATTCACTTTTCAGCCATCACAACTTCTGCAGTTCCCTGCTCAGAGGTGTACATGGCTCCTGCTGTGGACTCAGGGCCACAAGTCTCATAATATACTTCTATGTCTTCAAGAATAGAAAAATATCAACATCCCTCATAGAAAATACAAAAAATATGCCATATTATCTGTTAGAAACTAGAAAAGATAGGCAATCTTATAGCAAAATCTTGGCCTCCGTTGAAATCAATGGTGAGCTCCATGTTGGCTTGTCACTGGCTAAAATTTCAGCCAGAGTTTGTATATTTTCAGGTTTTTTTGTGGAAGCCGAATGTTGGACTAAAGCACATTTATAGAAGTTATACTTTAATAAGGTATTTCCCCCCTTCTGCCTATGAATGCAACCGTTTTTGTTACCAGAAGATGATGGTATAAGTTCATAAATTGCTACACAGGTGACTCCCTCAGAAGACCCAAAACCTGACATCTAGTACCTTGAGAGAATTTAGTGGTCTTGTACAGAAAGAATCCTTCTGGGAAAGACAAAAACTCATACATAAAATTCCCTCCTCAGTCTTACAGATGGATTGGATTTTGTTTTTAAATCAAGAATTTTGGGGGTTTTGGTACGGTTGAGTGTTTCTTCGCCTATTCTGTTTGATGATATCATTTTCATGGAAAAAATATGCTTTGGTTGAAGAAGAGATATTTCACTGCTAGACCAATGTGTAAAAATATTGTTTTTTGAAGCTGCAGGAGTTTTGTAACAATATTGTGTAGTATATATATGTACAGTTTATACGTATTATTCTTATGTAAACAAAACACTTTTAAAAGTTAGAGTATCTCAGGCCTTACGTATTTAGTCTAGAATGAGAAACATGTTGTTACAATACAAATCTGAATTTTAAATTACGAGATTTAAGTGACTGCAAAAATCTGGGTAGACTCTAAGGCACAAGCTTTGCAACCAAATGATGACACTGTGCATCAACTGAACTCATGTAAAAATCTGTGTACACACATTTAGCAAGTGCAAGACAAAGGACATTGTCATCTATCTAGTTTCAGTGGTTTAAAAAATTATTGCTCTTCTGTTGCTAATTTCTGTCTTTCAGCTGGAAACCACTGTCCTTCAAACATGATTTGGAATTTCAGTGCAAAGTAAAACTAGCTAGTTATCCCATAAAGCTTGGCTTATTTGAATTTAAATATTCCACTAAAAGAAGACTCTGTTTTTTTCTAGTACTGATTTAATAAGAGCAGTTTAAGGCCAAGGCTGAAAAGGAGACTAAATTATTGTGGAGTAATTCCCCTTAGGCTTCTGAACACACTGTGATCTGGACTAAAACTCATTTATTCTGGACTAGAGCGTCTATACCTGCACATCAGAGATCTTTCCTGGGACATTCTATTCCACTCAAGTTACTCCAGTTAATTACTTTGTATTGATGAGCCTTGCAAGTCAGTTCTGCCTTTAGCATTGAAACATTCTCAGAAATACTATGAATTTTCTTGAAACAACTTTACCATGAAATAGCACAAGAGAAGAAACAGTTGGGATTTTGAGGCATTACTTTGTGTTTTGAAAACCTTCCTTCTCTTGGTTGTTGGCATAATCCATACAGTGCCAGACCATCCCACAGCCAACACCAGAAGCATGATGATTTGCAGCAGAGAAGGATTTGATCCCATGTTTGCTGTTACACATATTTGTCAAAAAAAGGCCCCCATGCTGCTCACAGTGACGTACGTGCTTCTTACCCATCAGCAATGCTATTGAACTCATGGGGACTTGCCTGAGGAAAATGCACATGCAAGTTTGCTGACTTGGGGCCAAAGCATGCAAATGCTAATTGAACATTGCCCTATGCACAATTTACACAGTCTGTAGATGCAAAGCGATGTATGTTCTGGTGTCTTACTGGACCATATGCTGCGTCCTTCTCAGAGGCTTCTCCCTCACTGCTGGGGAGTCTTGTGAAGTTAATATGGGGCAGCAGTGATATTAGAAAAACAGCAGCTTGATCCAATCTGAGTATGTTTCTTTGCTCATATGGCTTCTGGCTGTGAGCCTCAAGAGTTAATGGAAATTGGCAAAACTGAGTATGTCCCACTAAAGGCAGCTCATGGCATTAAACAATTAAGCAAGAATTTTTCATTGGAAGCGATGAGGGATGATGACATTGTTCTTAATATTTGACCTTCCCACTTTCAACTGCTCAATACCTCTTACTGTACACAGAAATTGCCAAAATACCACCTAATGAGCTGAAAAATGACACATGACAGATCTGATGGCTAACTGCAGCTAGCAGAAAGATTGCTACAGATGAAAAATTCCAAATCTCGTTCCTATTTCTCTATTTTTTCCAGTTATACTGAGTGTTTGAGTATATAATTTGAAGGCACAGCTAATTAAAAACTTCATTCAAAGCAAGCTGAAGTCAGGCAAAGTTCTGTTGTTTTTAATGTCTTTTTGGCTCAAATCTATGGTATGTTCACAAAGTTATTGGGTACTCATAGGATTTCATGGTTTTTTTCTGTCTGGGAAAGCTGTTTTGGTCTTATTCCAAGGGGCACTGTTTCATTTCCCTTTATTCCTGGGAGATTTACACCCAGTTAACTCTTTTGACTTCAAGAAAAGGGAATGGTTCCTGAATTAAACTGGAATAAGAATATTCCTAAGAATAAGAGAATCATAAGTACATAGTGCTGTACTATTGATTCAATGTGTAAGAATCACAGTGTTTATAAACCATGTCATTGGCTCTTTTCTCTCCTGCGTTAAGTTTAATCTTAAAAGGGCATCCCTTAAACTGCTATAGTTGCTCTAGGGGTGGAAAATAATTTTCAGCAGCTCCAGTCCTGTTTCAGTCAGACAAAACTCACTTCCTACCTTTGATGAAAAACAGTAGAGGTAAACGAGTGAAGCTTTAGATATTCCTGTGCAGCGCCATAGACTCATGATGCAGAGGTCTTGGATCTCTCACTTCAAATAATGTCAGTCTGAAAGAATATGTTGCCAAAGGAATGAATTTGAAGACTTATGAAGTTGTTTCTATAATATATCCCTCCTTTTGTAACCAGTGATATAATATAAGAACTTGACTTAAAACTCTGCAAACTTTACATCCACTAAGGGATATGGATAAATAACAATAGGTCAGGTTTAGCAAATGAATGGTACGCACACAGCACAGGGAAAGAGTCTTAGTTTCTCTGTTCTTTGTCACTTGTGTTCTTAAACAAGTTTATTATGACCTTTCCCCCCCTCTACTTTCCTACTTCATTAACATGACATTTTGGAGAGGGTTTTTAATGCATTGTCATATTTTTATGGAAAAAACCCACAGATGTCATCACTTCTACTTTCACTATATGCTAAATCTTGATTAGCTTAATGAGATTTTTATAAGGGACTGAAAACACTGTGCATGTCTTTGGGGCAAGGGTAGACATAGGATGTTTTATCCTACAGCATCTGAAGTCAAAAGACTTAGCCAACCAGGACCACAAAGTTGGTCTTCAGTGATCTATGTATATAGTATGCTGTTGAAAGGGTATATCTGCCCCCTTTCCCATCAAGTCAGCAGTTTTGAAGTCATGTAGTTAAATTTCTTCTTTACCTCCTTAGAAAGAAGAGAATAGCAAATAACAATGAAATCCATGACTTTAGCAGATTACGGATGAGCTAGAAAGAGTTGGTCTTGATCCTGACTTCTGAAACAGAAGTATTTTCAAGTATACAGAACAAAAGTGCCCAGCCTTACAAGACGGCCCTTTTTTAGTGTTGTTAAGTTGCATCCAAACAGCCCTTGGATTCCTACAGAAGAAGTAAAATGCTTTCAAGTTATATACTGGTCAAGCCAAATTTAGAGATGAGATTAAATCTCTTCATGACTCTTCATGATCTTTTAGGTTTGTTTAAAGAATGTGTGTGATTGAGGCTTAAGATGTCTGAACTGGAATGACAATATGTAGGGAGGAGCTGAGGAGGTTTCAAAGGCTGCATTTAAGTAGGCTACTTCAAGTTGCTGCAGATAAAAGATGAGAAGGGCTTGAAGTTCAAGCACTGACATCCAGCTAAAGGCAACCACATGTTATTTGCGGACTTGGATTTGGGCAAAACATGTTTAAATCCACATGCAAAACAGTGTTTAGACAAATCTTTAAAATCTTACAGCTCAGTCTGTATAACTAAAATATCTGAGTTATTTATGGGCCAGTGTAGGCTGGGTGAGCATAGCATATGAGCTCCACACAATTTTTTTGGGTAGATTTTCAGTTTCTATGGTTCTAATTTTACTGTGGTTAAAACATAAAACAGAGCCACTTGGAAAAATACCTGGCTATTTCATGTGGGATTTTTAGAGTGAAGCTGGTGGCTGTACTAGCAAACAGCATGAAAGAGCACCATGAAGTGTGGGTCCAACGCAGATGAAAACGGCTCTAAAATCTGGACGTGTGTGTTGTGCAACATGCACTCATAGCCCCCTAAACAAGCTTACACTAAAGTTTTGCTGGTTTGGGAGGGAAATTTGTTTTCAAATTGATTAAGATGGCACGCCTAATTAGAAACATTTATCACATGTACACTCACAATTGCTTTTTTGTTTTCGCTCTTCATTTGAAATTGTATAAATCACAGGAAAATAAGTATCTCATATCCAAAATGTCCATCTCTTTGTTCTTTTTTATTTGATTGCAGTCAGATGAAAAGCACTGCTTTGAAATAGAGGCAATGGCCAGAGGCCCACTGATTGCCTGTAAACAGAAACAAAAAAGGGTCACTGGTAACATTTAGAATGGTTTATCAGTGATCAAAGCACAGGAGGTGCTGTCTAGACAGCCTAGGTGTGGACTAGCAAATGGCTTTCATTAAGGGTCCTCTACTCTGGTGCCATTGTTTCAGCTCTGCTCTTCTTCAGGCCAATCTGTGATTGATTTCCAGAGAGGTGCCCAAGTGCCTGTGGCAATGGGATAAAGCTTCCAGGACTTTGCTTGTTCTGACAAGGCAGAGTAGCTGCCTATCACATTAGTGCAAAATGACACTTTCGTTTACTTCCACAGTGCTTTGAAACAAATACTTTCAGCTATAACAATTGCTCTTTGCAGCTTGAGCTCTGGAATCAACTTCTTGTGTTCTAGGGAGTAAAAGCTTATGAAATAATTCCTGAAGTATCCTATAGCTATAAAGGGTTATATTCTGACCTCTCTGAGAGCACTACACTTTCCTCTTCTTGCATAGTCACAGCTTTTGCTTTAAGGATGTATTTTATTTATAAAGTTGCTGAAATTATTTTTTAGGGCTGGGGAGAACAGCTTCTTTTCTTACCCATATGAATTTCTGTATGCATCCCACATGTGCTCTGCCTGTCTGTAAGGATACTTGGCACTTGTGAACTGGTGTACTAAATCACGGGACTCAGATTATTCAAATAGTTTCACTACAATCCCTAATGTGAAAATGCAGGACTAAGTTAATTTAGAAAGAGGCCTCACATTCAGCTGGTGCAAATTACCAAATTACTATAAACTACCAAATTACCAATGTGCAAGAGCTGCAGATGTGGTCCATTTTGTCTCAGCCTCTCCACTTTGTGCTTGCTTTGCTTTTTAGGTGATCCGATTCCACTGCTCAGCTGCAGCTGCCCCTAGATAAACTTATAGGGAAGAGGGCAGAGAGATGTGGCAGTCCTGCTTGTGTGGATGTTTTTTGTGTTATTTTCCCAGGGTCATATTTTATTTACATTATTTAAATACCTTCAGGGATGGTGACTCCACCATGGGGAGCCTGTTCCAAGGTTTAACAACCCTTTTGATGATGAAATTTTTCCTAATGTCCAATCTAAACCTTCTCTGGTGCATCTTGAGGCCATTTCCTTTTGTGCTATTGCTTGTTACTTAGGAGAATAGACTGATCTTGACCCCTCCCTCTACAATCTCCTTTCAGATAGTTGTAGAGAGTGATAGGGTCTCCCATGAGCCTTCTTTTCTCTTATATGGACCTCTAAGGCAGAAATGAGTGCTTTGTCCCCAGCACTGAAATGCCAGAAGACCATGTGCTCTCTACATCGGAACTAGTGGTACAGTGTGCTTGAGTAGGGAGCTCTGAAGAGGATCATTTCTTCCAAGGCCTTCATGGTCTTCTTATGTTATTTTGAAGAATTCTGAAAAGATTGAGCAGTAGAAATCCAAAATGCAGGAGCAGGCAGTGAAATTATTTAGGTTGCTGCTGAATTAATTAAAAATTCTGGGGTTTTTTTGTTGTTGTTTTATTCTTTTTTTTAATGTTATGAAGCTATTACTGTGACTGTTGCCACACAAGAAAAGTCTTTGTGAGGCTATATACACTATTGCTAATAAGACTTCTATTAATACCCTCCAGACTAGAGATAATAGAAGGCATTTACTTTACAGATAAAATTTTGACCAGTGCTTTGGCTTCAAGTGGAACAGCCATTTTTTCAGACTTCTTGAGGGGCACCAGGAAATGTGTAAACCAGCCAGGTGGTAGTAGGAGTCAAAGAGGACATTGAAGAGAAATGGACTGCAGCTTGACTAAGACACAAAAGGGCTTCACTAGCTCCAGATGCTGGCTCAGCCAAACCAGGGTAAAATAAAAACAATTGTTTTCAGGATGTTGATTTTGCTAAGGGATCTCTATCTATGCAATATTAAGTCAAGAGCCCCGTGATGTTAAAGGCATGTGCAAAGTCTGTGTGCCATGTGTGTGCTTGTCATGTAGCTCCTGAAGAGCTAAGCTATGAGCCTTAAGACTCATACCCTGGGAACAGGGGATTTTAAGGCCCAGGCTCATAACTAACCAAGGCTAGACGTAGAGCTGGTGTACAGGTGTCCCTCTCAGGGCAACAGTCTGACAGCAAGCTCCAGTGGTCTCCTTGGAGTCCAGAGGCTTTGAGGACTCATCGGATTCAGTAGATATAGTCACTCATACTATTCAGTCAATAATCAGTGCAGTTCAATTAAAGAAAATAGCCCAATGATTTTTTTTTACCCCTAGCATTTCAGCCTATTTTTAAAATTACAGTTTTTATTACAAAACACAGAGGAAAAGTTGAAGAGGAAAATCTTTTGCAAATATCTGAGTTCTTGCTCACCATTTTAATGATTGCTTTTGTTCGCTCACACCAAACATGGATCATTTGCACTTGGGATATAAATGTGTGCAACCTCAGACCACTGTGAAGTTTTGCACAGGTCTATGTTACTGAAATGTCATGATATGTTATTGCTATTACCTCTCTGATAAAATTTTAATATTATGACTGGTATTGTTGAAGGCTGGGGTTCAATCAGAGGTTAAATCAAAGTTTAAACCAAATTTTTTGCAAGCCTAGCAAAATAACATGAACTGGGGAGACTGTTAAAGTTTCTAAAAAATGTGTTCCTCTCCTTCTTACTCCCACTTATTCTGTTTTAATGCATATAATTTCTAGTCCATTGCAGATATGGATTCTTTTGTGTTTTAGAACAACTAGAAGAAAATTTTTTAGGTGATAGTTAAAAAAGCAAAGGCTGAAGACTGTGGTGCATGAAGAAGCTAGTATCTGGGTTGATGACGCAGAGGAAGGAAAACCTATACTGAAGGAAGTCTCCATAATCTTTTATTGTAAATTTAGTGATCAAAAATGGTCATTTATTTGGTCTGATTTATTGGTTTCCTCAGCACTTCAGTGGCCAAGTGAGTGTAAGCTATACTGGGAAACTCTTCAAACCATTTTGAGTTATTATCTGCCATTTACTGGAAGATCTTTCCCAAATGAAATCTTCAGAATCCACACATTCATGAATTAGTAGTTTTACGCATCATTTCCTCACCATCGTAAAAGAAATGGGAGTGATACCATGAAAGCAATCAGTGAATTAATTTGTAACAGGCTTTCACTGGCCCGGTGAAAAGTGTAAAGATAACATTCTTAGACAAGATCTTTCAACTTAGAAAACTAGTTCCTAACTTTCTAAGAAGTTATCTTTACATTCCAGTTTTTGAAAATTTTTACATTTATGTAAAGAGTGTTTCCTATGGAGAGAAGAAAATGCTTTTCCAATAAATTATTTTTTTGAATGGTAATATTGTGTGAATGCTCCCCAGAAAGGCACATTTGTAACATTTTAGTTACAGTTACCATTCCCTATCACCAGTGTCTGCCTTGTTTAGATTGAGACTGTTTAAATGTATCTAAGTGTTCCTGTGGTCAAGTCAACTTTACCATGACCTAAACAGATCCCATTAAAGCCAAAGCTTCATACTTATTACAGTAGATCATGCCTGTCTATACTGACCTTTTCAAACATTTCAGACACAGCTTTTTAACCAACACATCCCAATGAAATGCGGTAGATCTTATCCAGTCAACTTCTCTGAGACTGCAGTTTTCCCGGCACTTGCTCGGAAATGTCCAACAATGTTTTGCAACAGCAGATTACAGTGCCTGCAGCTGAGGTTTGTCCAGTGGTGTAAGCTCTGAGTACAAAGCTCTTCATGCTGTGGCCAAGACCTGGCTTTCCATCATATCTGGTGCAGTTTTCCACTGACTTCTGGACAAGTCTTTGATAGCATTCAATTAGCCCCTTCCTACTTCAGTGAGCAGTGTGGTGGCTACCTCATTAGCAGACCTACCCCATTTCTGAGCTGTGTTCTTATTTGGATCAATCTTAGCCTCTTTCTTTCTCTCATTACGGCTTTTCCTTTGCTTCTCTTGGCCAGAATAAAATATTAAGATACTTCATCAACCACCATGCTCTGGATTACTTCAGGTATACTCCCTTCCTTCCTTCTCCCTGGCTTGTTACTATTCATGCTGTCTAATACTGTGTGTAGCCCCTAATGAAATCTGAAATAAATAACCACGATAAATCTAATCCCTTGCTCTGGCATCTGTGTGTCTTACAAGACCTGTAATGACGATGTTCTTGATCTCAGCCACTCAGATTTCTTTTGCTGCCTGCAGCTCTCCCAGTCAGCTAGGAAAGGATGATTTAATAATTTAAGAAATGCTAAGCAAACAGGTGTGTCATTTTTTCACTTCTGTGCTCACTTCTCAGTGCCACAATTCAAAGGGCAATTCCTAGCCTCCAGATATTACTTATTTTTTAATACAAGGTAACACTTCCAAATATATATTTTTGCTGGATATCCCCTCTGCTTTCTGACTGTCTGGAATTTTTCTTTTAGAAAAACAATGTCATATTGAATCAGAAAGGTCTATTTGAATGTAGCCTCCAACCTCACCCAATTTATTTTTTTCTTGGCCTCTTTCTCAGAAAATAAATCTTTTCTTCTTATATGAGATTTATTTCTCTATCACTCTTTGGGGCGCAACTTTCCTTTATAGTTTTAACAAAACAATGTCACTCATTCTTTGCATTCCAGAACTTCGGATTAGTCGATTTAACAGTGATTAATTGTGCTAAATGTTGCTAAATATTGATCTTCATATTAAAAAGCCAAATGCTCTATGATTTGAACCAATAAAAAAGTTGTAATTTCAGAAATCTTATTAAAAATCTCAAACTAAAATATAAGTCTATGATTAGTAATGATAAAAATAATACATTCTGTATTTTATAATACTAGTTATTCACTGCTTTTTGACTGCTATTAATATGATAGTGCTTTATTATAGCCACCTTTTCTGTAAAATAAGTGACAGCTATTGCAAAACAAAGTAGTAGTCTTACTCTGATATAAGCCAGATCCTTCAGTGATGTAAATGGAGAAAATTAACATTAGCTAGTGATCTGAGTCTTTCTTCTTAATTAGGATTCACTTAGAATTCACCTGGAAAATTCTTTAATAACCCTTTCTTCCTAAAAAAGAAGCTTGTGGTGGAATTTTAATGGCTCCATTATGTTAACAAAATACAATGTGATTATAGTGATGATGGGAATTTGGCTGTACTGCTTGACGAACATCTGGTTTAAAATAAATATGCAAATTTCTTCATATGTGTGTTAATCTGTCAAGTCCAAAGGATGCCAGAGTTTAGTGAGACCAAACACTGAAGTGCAGTAATCAAATAGAAGTGGTTGGCAGCAACTTAGTTTGCACCGTATAAATGTAATAATTCATATTCACCTTGAATGTTGTTGAAAAAGAAACTGTAAACTATATGGTGTAGGCTGGTGATATATAAAAGTAACTCAGTAGCAGAGACCTTGATGTTCATTCTGATGTCATTTACACAAGGTTAATCCTTGTGTAATGTAATCGAGGACAGTCAGTGCGATGTAATCAAAGTCAATTGAGCTATACTGATTTAATCTTGTCACACACACAAACTGATTGACTTAAATGGTATTGATCCTATTCATCAAAGCAATGAGTTTGAAATCAACCTTCGTATTACTACTTCCTTTTTTAGGAAGAGAAGGAACCATTAGTATTACATGTCATTACAGTCCTTTCCACCCTCAAAAACTTCCTGAAACATCAGTCATAATATTTTTATGTGGCTCTAATTCAGGAAAAAGTTATTTGTTGCAAATTGGGAGGTCTAGAATAACCCCACAAAATGAAGGAAAACCCCCATTTTTTTCCATGAATTTGTTAAAGTGAAGTGTCTTCTCTCAAAATACTGAACTATCAATGCTGACTGTTATGACCATTGTCAGTCTTCTTTCTTGCCACCTCCTCTTTCATTATGGGCTTACTAATTTATAGAGAGTGTTGGAAGGTAACTTTTTTTTTTTTTAAAAAAAAAGCCTTTTTGTAGGAAAGCATAGAATAGTTTGGGTTGGAAGGGGCCTTAAAGATTATCTAGTTCCAATACCCCTGCCATGGGCAGGGACACTTTCCACTAGACCAGGTTGCTCAAAGCCCCATCCAACCTGGCCTGGAACACTTCCAGGGATGGGACATCTACAACTTCTGTGCGAAGCCTATTCAAGTGTCTCAACACCCTCATAGCAAAGATTTTCTTCTTAATATCTAATCTAAATCTACTCTTCTTCAGTTTAAACCCATTACCTCTCACCCTACCACTACATGCCCTTGTAAAAAGTGTCTTCCCAGCTTTCTTTTATGTTCTTGTATGTACCTTTCTTATAGGTACTGGAAGCATGCTATGAAGTGTCTCCAGAGTTTTCTCTTCTCCAGAGAAGAAATCATGTTGGAGCTGCCAGAAAATAGTGTAGTATCCTTAGTATCCTTCTGAGCTTCCCCTCCACAACTGTGGTGACCCAGCTGAAAGATCTCAGAAACAATGATCACTGTTGCTGTGGATTGTCCTCATTGAAAACTGCTGGTTAAACCTCTCTGAACTCTGGCCAGGCTAGTGCTGAAGACCTGGTATCATGCTGACTAGATGCTGGGAAGGTAGTTAGATAGCAGAAAGTCAGTGACCTTCTTTTGGTAACCTATGTCCCACAACACAGTGGACAAATGACATGTCTATAATGATGGAGCTTTGTCAGTCCTGAAGTAGGTAGGCCACAAGCCTTGCCTACTGTGAACCTGAAAATGATATCCTTAGTTTGTGTATTTCCCAGTAATAATCAAGAACCAAAACTATACCAAGAAATTTTCTGGGGTAAAGAAAGGTGTTACTTAATTGTTTGAGGTTATGACTAGGAATTGAGAAACACCTCAAGTCCCAGCTTTCCTCTTTGGTCACATGTGTATTGACATTTTTAGTTTGGTTGCTTCAAATTAAGTGTCTTTGTGAGATGCCTGGTTTTCAGTAGCTGTTGAACATCCAGTTTCTCTATATCTATTTTCTCTGTATTACGTCGAAAGATATGGCTTGCTTTTAAAGAGCATGAGGTAGGGTTGGTTCTAAAAAAAAAAAAAAAGACCCAGTAGAAAATATGAATTTCCACAATTAATTCAGCAAAATTTTATTGTGCCAAGCCTGAACTAATCTTCAAATGGATTTCTCAGATCCCCAAAGAGAACAGAAAGAGGTCAGTCTCCTTTACAATGTCTATGCTAGCATGCAAGCATGTGGTTCTATTACATCCCATGAAGAGTCATTAGATCTGTTCAGAAAACCCCGTGAGTCAGTCAGAATATCTCCAGATGGGAAGTGCAGCTCTGTCTAGCCTACAGCACCATGCTGTGATTTAAAACCATGATGAAACCCCTTGTGAGTGGGAGCCTATACACTTAGTTTAGCCTGTGTACTTATTTTTCAGGATATTTGCAGTCCCAATGAAATTAAGTTTTCAAGATCTGAGCTTGTCTTCATTTTTTTTTTTAATGGTTATCAGCTGGCTTCTTTAGGTGCTTGACATGGTTTACATTATCAGGACTTAGTTCAATTAAGTATTTCCAAAGGCTTTCTGTAAACAGAGTTTATTAAAAGAACTAAAATTTGTTCTACAGACAGGCACACATAAAGTAGAAAGATTAGCATAGGGATGCTTTAGAAGTGTAAATTGGCATAAAACCATTCATACTGGCCTGTATACTATTTATATGGTGGTCTACAACGTTTTTAGCAATTCTCCTTAGTGAGATTCTTCTGGCTCTTTCTTCAAAGGTGTAACAGTGCTGTCCTTAGTGGAATTATCCCAGGAAAGAGAAACAGTCAATGAATTCTGTAATGTTAACTTTAGCAACCATGTAAAATGTACATTTTTCTGGTAATAACCATGAATTAGTTGTCTTGAAATGTAGACAAATGTTAAGTAATAAAGCACCTCCAGATATGGGAAAATGAGTACGTTATGATTTATGTTTCCTTCATTCCTATCACCTTAAATAAGAAAAATGTTAGTACTCAATTGCCAAATAGCTATATCTGGTATTTGTTGGATTGTGATTAAGAATAACCATTGACAGCTAGCATCTCAAAGCCAGCCAGCTCTTCTCATTATACAACTGATAATTCAGACAAGATTTAATCAAACAATGAAAATATACAATGCTTATCTTAGCTACTGTGCAGGTCTTCACAGATTGAGGTTTATTCGTACAGATGGGTACCAAACATAAGAACTGTTTCATGACCCCCCCAAAACCAGGTGGAAATATATCTTTAATAGGCAAGTGTACTTTGGCTAGCAACAGCCTCATAAAGGACCCCTCTGCCTGCTGTTTGTCCCCCCCCCCCAAGAGTATGAATAATTTGTGCAGATGGAAAGGATGATAGAAGTATTGTTTCTAGGGCCACGTTTCTGAGTGGGATCTCTTTCCAAGCCACTTGCAGAGTGGCTTCTGCAACCCCCACCAAGAGCAGCCAGCCAGAGAGAAGGAATAACTTCATCCCCTTACTCTCCTCCTTATCCTTTTGTATTTTGGCTGACACCTGAAATGTATTATTCAGTCTGAATCTGGCCTGCAACATAATGTGCAAAAAAGTAACTTACATTCTCTTGAGTGACCATAATGTCACACTGCACTAAACATGCTCATTAAAAACAGGCAAACCCATTAAGTTAATACAAAGTAAGAACCATTCCAAATACTTAAAACTGGAATTGTGGCCAAAATTCCCACAGAATTGGAAATGATTAAGCTATATTCCATATTTAGTACACACAAACACACATATGAATGCAAACACATTCATACACAAGGAAACGTATATGCAATTTGGAAGCACAGCCTGTGCTTCCCAGTTGTGAAGGGCTAGAAAGTGTTACTATCACAGGGAAAGCTGTTCTGTGATGTTTCTGGTCCTATGGGAGCCCTTACCTAAGAAATTAACATTTTTATATGTTAGCTCCACTCTTCCCTATTCTTCCTTTTGCCACAGAAAATCAAAATAAAACACATGGGAAGGGTTTTGCTGTCTTGTAAGAAAGGAATGTATAGTGTTCAGAATGAGTAACAGCAGAAGTAGGACCACTGTTAATGAGTTAAAGGAATGAGTCTTTGAATTAGTCTTAGCAGCAGTTGCTAAAGGACACAGATATCTGTGAAACAGAAATATATTCCACTGCCCACACTAGACTTACAATGATGGAAAAGAGTAAATTATAACCCCATTTTATGATGTCTGAATGTAGATACATTTCTGCTGCATTTAGTCCAAATTCCAGAGTGCTTCTAGTGGCTCCTTTATTGAGTTTCCCATTGTGACAGCTGAGCCCTTCTGTAGCACACGGAATTGCACAGCAAAGATTGCATCCAATGCCTGATCAAAGCATCTAAGGGAGTCAGTGGGAAAAATTCTGACTTTAATGGTTAGTAAGAGGCAATAGGAACACTAGCCTATAGAAGCATTTAAATATAGGGCCACACCTCATAAATACTAACAGCTAAACAGCTTATATATTCACTTCATATACCATTTCTGAACGACTCCTGAGGAGACTCTTGTGATCCTTGTTAAGTGACATAGTGTTCCCCAGATGAAGAGTTACAGAAACATGTTCCTGTCAACATATGTAATTACAGATGATCTGCAGAATAAATAGTAAAGAGATTTGAGGACCAAGGCCATGAAGTAAATAATCTGTGAATATACCACAGTACTAGTGACATGAAAGTTGAAAATCCCCATGCAGCTCTAGGATATCCTCATGCAGTATACAGAGGCTTGACCATGGTTATAATGAGGTAATGAACCCTACTTGTGTGCAGAAATTGCAAGTGGGATGTCTCACAGGAACTTGTACAACAAACTGGAAGGAATGGTGCCAGTTAACTCTCTTAAAGCAATATATGTTCAAGATTTCAACATTTAGAAATGAGTAGGAGCACCCAATCTTGGCAAGAAGAGTAGAGGGTTTGCCTGTTCTCCAGCACCAGTGCTTTCTTAGTCTTTCTTCAGCTGTATCATGGGGTTCAGCTCTGAGTGAGCTTTCTGTGGCTATGTACTTTGTCACCAGCTCCACCCAGTAAAACAGCAGTGGGGATTTTAAAGAGGTAATTAATACAAAAAAAGTCATTCTGATTAAAGTAACATCAGTCTTTACCAGTTTTGCAAAGAAATCCACAGCTCAGCAGTTATGGTCTTATTAGAAACATGAATTACAACTGTATTTTGTTTTCCCAAAATAGCTACCTGCTGTTGTTGGGCTGAGGGAAAAATAGGTAACAGGGCTAAATCAGTAATTGGTGACTGTAATATGATGAGACCAGAGCTTTCTCTGAATTATAAATACCTCAGTCAAAGTCTGGGATGAAGTGTGCTGGGGTCATACAAAGTACTCATGGCACATGCCAGAATTGCACAATCTCATAATTGTAATCCTTGCTTTCACCCTTCCATTTATTAACTACAATATTTCTTGTGCCAAGTCTGTAGTTAAACTGCACATTCTCTGGGAAGCAAGTGTGCTGCCTTTATATTCAGCAAGATGCCCCTAACCCTTTTGGGAGCCATAATTATTGTAGTATAGCTCTATACATTGCTATGGTATTCATTTCCTAAAGAGCCTTTCTGACACGTCAGTTACACTCTACGGTATTGTCCTCTCGTTTTTCTTTTCCATGCAAAAATAGAAAAGCATAATGCCAGATGTGTCAAACTGCTGGGTTTACAATCTGCTTAGCAACTTAAGCAGTCTCACTGACAATGATCCCAGCGAGAGGAAACATTTCACAATAAAGCCATTAGCTATGATGTGGTCTGAAGTTCCAGATGCATGCGTCTAAAAGTTGTCTTCTTTTTTCCCCACCTGATTTTATATGAATATCACTGAGAAGTCTATGCTGCTAAATGCACATGTACCTTTTCTATTGGCCCATGTATATTGGGAATGATATGCTTATAGATGGTGCTGGCAAAAGTACTCCTGAACACTGGAGAGCATGTGGAGCTCATTTGCATTTCTTTTTTAAAGCTGAGGAAGAAGTATCTATTTTGTTAAAATGAACATTTCCTTGTGAAAATTATGTAATTTTTTGTTTCCTTCTTAGTATTTTAGAGGGAAGAAAAACATACAGCCTTTCACACTTCCCAGTTCTCTATATTAGCTATACATACCCAGCAGAAGAAACGTTCCTCAAAATGTCTTCCAGACGATGCATTTCATCTAATCTTATTTTGAATATCCAATTAATCTGTATCATATCTACTAATATATTTAAAGACCTGATTACATTAGAGAAATGTGTAGCTGTCCAGTATTACATCACTGATCAGATGATACCAAGTGATGATTCGTGTCAGTAAAGAACTGTGAATTACAGGCACACATACAGCCAAGTATTTAGTCTACAGACTGTGTATTTATGTTCACACCACTAAAAAATATGTACTCTGAAGATGCCATTACTTAACTATTCTGAGTTCTTATTTGACTTCTGTATTTCACAACAGGTTTTTGAGTCACCTAATATTATAATATGTGATTTTTAGGGAAATACAACTTAAAAAAACCTCTAAGCCACCAGAGCGGTGTAACAGATGCCTGGTTTAGGAGGGTTGCAGCATGTTTCCCTGGCTTCCAAACAAAACTGAGAACTACATTAGAAGACCTAAATCTGTAGTGATATTGGGATTGAGGAAGACAGAAGAGTTGAAGGACAATGTCCATGTCTTGGTACACTGTAAGAGCAAGAAACTTATTACTTAAGGATACCACTGTTATGAGGGGAATCGCAGAATGAGCTCTGCTCAGTATGAGTAAGTCAGGGTGAATTGTTCAATAGGGAGTGGTTTTGTTAGAAAACAAAATCCCAGGAGGACTGCATCTTATTTTTTCCCAATCGGCCTAAGAAAAGATAGCCTAAAATAAGACCAGACTACAATAATTCTTTGAGATTTTTTTAAAATATAAGAGAAGAAACTAATTTTAAATCTTTCAAAACTGATGACAAACATAAATTTTAGGAATGAGTTAGTTTTAATAGAATAGGCATTTAAGCTATATTTAGGATTTATGACAGTTTTCTAAACAAAGTTGCCAAGTAAGAATAAAATTTTACTTGGCAAATTTAAGCTATGTTTTGTTTCAAAAGATATGGTGTAAAAATTCATGAAACTCATTTCGTAATTCTTGAATTCGCTCCTTAACTTCCCTTAACTTTATCAGTTTAGAGGTATGTAGTTTATTTCACCTGCATCTACCAGATCTTTGCCACAAACCCATTCTCCCAACACTCGGCTGCTTCTTCTCAGACCTGCAGTGCCATTCTCATCTCCTTCTTTGTTTATAAAGAGTTATTGGTAAAATCTACTATAAATCTCTTTCTGTGTGCCTTCTTTACTCTTTCATTCAACTTGTTTTACTGTCCTTTTCTCTGAATTATTTTGTGTCTGCTTTTCCTTAATCTGCTGCAATTTGCATTTATCCAACATTTTTTGCCTCCCGCCTCGGATTCCCAAAATCTAATTTCCCCAACTGATGGATTGTTAGAAAACTGACAGAAGAAATGCCATCACTTTCTTTATAGAAGCCAGACTGAATGTCAAAGTGGGATTACTTCAAACTCTAACAAAATTATAGGGTTTTTTTTGTCATTTAGGGTAAAATTCTTTCTTCTCAAAAAGCCCTGAAAAAACCCCTGCACACTCTGACGTCATTCACTGAAATTCAACAGTACACAGAGATACCAATATCATTCTGGAGAACAGGGAATATTTTCATCATAGGGAAGAATCTTACTCCAGTTTTGTCTTCATATTATATCCTTTAGTAATTGGGGGATGGCTACTAGCTGTTTACATTTTCTAACATCACTGCCTACTGTTAATACTAGTTTTTAGTGCCTTGCTTCAAATCAACATACAGTAGAGCTCTTTGTGCTGTGTTGTAATATGCTGTAATTTAATTTTGCTACATTCTATAAATATCCACTTTACAGGGGTCAGAAAAACTCAACTGCTAAAAATCTCCTCATTGCTTTCTTGTGCAAGAGATTAGCTCCAGTTTACCAAACCAACAGTGCATAATTGAATTCTTTTTTGTATCAATTTTATTCTATCATCTGTGAAACTGTGTGTAATACATGGGA
This sequence comes from Eurystomus gularis, assembly GCA_013400335.1. Taxonomy (NCBI): domain Eukaryota; kingdom Metazoa; phylum Chordata; class Aves; order Coraciiformes; family Coraciidae; genus Eurystomus; species Eurystomus gularis. Next base: position 10,337 of record VZZY01025687.1, on the reverse strand, counting down.
TATTAGAAGTAACATATACTGAAATATTCTTCACAAATCTGAATCTGTTCTTCAGGTTTTCTTATATTCACAGGCCATTAAAAAGTCTAGAGTTAAAATCATTTTTATTCTGAGCACTAGATGTTAACTCTGGTCCTAGTACTAACCATGTGGTATGTTTAAAATAAGTAAGAATTCATTGTCATTTTCTTTTACCTAATTCAGTGGTAACCACTAGACTCTGTTGGTGGTGGTATCCTGGTATGACTTGGAGCCTTCACAGGAGGTCCTTTGTAACCTCTAAGTACCAGTTGTTGGTGCTGATGAGTGTCCAGGGAACACTAAGTTAAGTAGCCATTTACACTCCAGATAGCTCTAGCTGCCAGATGGTTTGTTGGGAAGCCATTTTGAAAAACAGCACTGCTGCTTAAACATCTTTTATTTTTGCTATAATTTCTTATAAATAAAGCTATGGCTTTACTTTTCCTCAAAAGGGCTTAATCTAGATTTGCTTCCTTAGAAATTAACCAAAATCTCAACATCTTCTGGCTTCTCACAAACTATAGTTTCTTTTTTCCATTTAATACTGCGAGAGATGGTGTCCTGATTCAGTAATGCATCATTGCATCCCCCTGCTTTTTGTCATGCCAAGATGTTGGTTGTCTCTTGTCTTTTCCTTCCATCACAAATTATTTTAGGCAAGGGCCAGATGCTTGTTCTTTGCTCACTGCCCAATACAGTGTGGTGGCAGTCGACTAGTAAAAGCAATTCTAGTGTGCGATTATGCACAAATACTCAACTTGGACAGTTTTTTTTCCTGGTAAACATACCTCTGCAGTTATTATTTATCCTCCTGTTTGTATACGCTTTGCAGAGGTGGCACGTGACATTGGTGATACAGGTAAACATGCTGCAGACATTCATCTACAATGTTACAATGAAGAAAAGAAACTTTTTTTCCCAAAATGAACATCTTTACTGCAAATTTCATTGATCAACAAGATGTTAAAAAATACTTCCTTTATAAATCTATAAGCTATTCAGAGATGGCAAATATTATTAACATTTTCAGCTGGTTTTAAAAGACAAAATCTCTGTACTACTGAAATCCTTCTATTATATTGTATTTGGTTTCAAAGCTCCCATTTTCAGTAGTATAATTGTTTCATTATATGTTTTTGTCCTGCTTACTGTAATGAAAAAATGTTTTCATGGTTAAATAATGAAAGTGAAAAAAAAGCCCAACACAAAACCAAAAACCAAAAGAAAATAAAGAAAATATTGTATTTCTGCAAACAGAGCTATAAAAGCACACTGACTTTTGTTATATTGGGAGACTAATGAAGTCAAGGTTGCCATTAGAAATATTTGTCTGTGTGTATCCATTTGCAGCTGCATCCAAACACAAAGCCTCAGCTGATTCTACAGAGGATTTTCTCTATTTAAAGATGAAGCTCCCAGCAAAGGAAGCTTAAGGGTAGAAGCAGCATATTTAAGGTTCCTCAGTGTTGTATTGGAAGCATACCAGAGTGTAAATATCAATCATTCCTTAACGGTTCCAATTTCTTATTAATTTTGTTTCACTTTTTCTCAGCAAAATCCCTAGCTTTTCAGGTTTTGTCCATGTGAGAAGTGAGGGAGCTTTTACATAGCTAATGCTATTAGTGAACTAATTGACTAGTTCCCCTCTCCAATCCTTAAGTGCTCTCACATTTTAGACAATCACTCTGTGTCTAATTTGTCCACTTTCCAAATCACTTTCCCAACTTTCGCTGGTGGAGTCAATAGGTTGCAAGACCACCATGACTGCCTCTGCCGAGAGCTCAGCATTAGGGGAGTGTTGCGTGTTTCAGCCTCGATAGCCTGGAGTAACTATTAGTTCTAATTGTTGAATGGTTGAACGCTTTGAAGGACAAACGTATGTCCTTAGGCTGTGGCCCTGATGAATGCAAGGGTTTCTTTCACTTGTCATTAGTAATTGAGGGTAAATTAATATTTACTAAGCAGAGTTTCACAGAAAAGAGAATGCATGAGAAATCTAAGGAGAAAAATGCCACAGGAGAAAATGTTGGTTCCTTTAACACTTTGAACTCAGCTGACAGCAATTAAAAAACAGCTAGTGGAAACTTCGGATTAGCTTAATAATTTTATTACTTTTCCCCTCTTATTATAGCAATCATTTTCCCTCCCTTGGTATATTAACATTATAAACATTCCAGACGCCTAATATATGTAATTAAAGGGTAATACCCTGCTAATTAGAACTAGAACTGCTGATTTTTATAAAATAGATTTCATTCACAATATGTGAAAATCCACTGTCTGTGTGGCACCCACTCCTATGTAGCATTCTGTTTATTTAATAAATCTGAAAATGCTACACAGATACAGCTTCTCAAACCAAACTGTGACCTTTAAACATCAGAGATTCTTGTCATATCATATGTGTATACATGCATATTCACACTTTCATTTGATGTTTCATTAAAGCCCTGACGTGATTCACATATAGACTGAATACTTAATGATGATTGAATTAAATATGGAGTAGGGGCTACTCAGTGCATGTCTTCCTAGTCAGCTCCATAAGAAGACTTCATTTTCAGTGTTCAGCTATTCAGTAATATCAAATGGAAGTGCAGAACTAAAAATTGCAGGATGTCCATCCCAACAGAGAAACAAAGGTAAACCCGTGTGTGAAACAGAAAAGGAGTGTCTTTGAATGGGATGAAGTCCTAGATTATTCAGCTGACTCAAGATCTTGACTTTCCTACCAAGCCTCTGCTGTTCAGCTTTGCTGACTGAGCCAGTGCATGTGCCAGACACCCCTCATGTGGGCACACTCTGCTTGCAGGAGAAGTTTTCTGCTGGTGGAATGACCTCACCTCCAACCAGTCACCAGCTTGGATGCTTTTTACTGCTAGGGCCTTGTTGCACTAGGAGCTGGGCTGAAAAGTGGTAAAAGGGGATTTTCCACGCCCCAACACAGCTATTTTAGACAAATTTCACATCATAGACCTGGCGTAAAACAAGGGTGGGATACACTCTAGTGAAGAGAGCAAAGGAAACTGTGTATCCAGTATTTTCCCCCAGTCCTTGCAAGACGAGGACCTAATATGCCACCAGCATCGTAGACCATGAATCATAGGCTCCTCTATCTTGGTTGAAGTGTCAAAGACACAGGGACATTGTGGCACTTGCTGATCCATGCTTCTAAATGTCTTCATGGTCGCATCCTAGTATTTCTTGACAAAATGGAGCAAGAGTTAGGATTGCAACTTTATGAAAGTAAAAGATGCTTTTAGATGAAAGAAATCTAGCCCGGCCAGTTAAACCAAATTTAAGTCTGCTGTTCCTAAGAAAGCCACATGAAACATCCTTACTGGAAGTTAAAAGCCTCAAATTAAATGTCATTATGCAGCACATGCATTGGATTCATCTGTCTAAAGTTCTTCAGAATAAAAGAAAAAAATTTATATATATATATATGAGAAGAAAATTCTTTTACAAAGCTGGCATGATACTGACTCTTTAATGTGGAAACAGCAGAAGTCACTGGTAAGACTGTGTGAAATCTCAGCTTAATCTTCATTAGTCATACAAATCTGTTTCAAGACATTTCTGCTTTTAAGTAAAATGCCTTTCACAGGTAACCCTGCTAGAACTCCACTTCTAAACATGTGAAATCGTGTAATACTCTTTTTTTTTTCCTGGTATATACTCCTTGTGGAAGATACTCCCTAGGTTTCTTTAGACTAAAAAGAAAAATACAGAATCACCCTCTAAAGCCTCAGTGGAAACTCATTAGACACCAATACATCCTGTTCTTTAACACAACAACTGTTACATGGGAAGCAGTGAAATTTACACCGGGGCTGCTGCTGGCTCCGGTGCTGCGGCTGGCTCCGGTGCTGCCTCTGGCTCCAGTGCTGCCCTGCCTGAGCTGGCTTCCTCACCCATCGAAGAGTCACATCTGATTTCCAGTAGGGTATACGTCTTCCTGCCTGCAACAACTTATCTGCTTTTTGCCTTCTGATGTCATAAATCGTTTTCTTTACAAAGGGAAACATTTCCAAGGGCTTAGTTAAATTGGTATAACAAGAAATTAGTCCAAAACAAGGGGAAAAAGAAAAACCAACACAAACCCCTCTCACGTTAACTCCTGACTCTATGCTATACAATTGCAAAAAAAGCATGTCTTACTACGGGCTTTAGGAGCTCAACTTCCTATTAACATCAGTTATAAAAATATAATTAGAAATGTAGTTTCATTTTCTGCCTCCAGCAGAGCATTTCTGCATTTGTCCCCTGCACAGGCTCAGCGTTTCAGAGGTTGTAGTTAGCAGCCAGCAAGATGTGTCCTTTTGGCGGAACTTACCACTTTTTGAAAGATGTGGTCAAGATCCCAAGGAAGTGTATTGATACCAGATGTAGTCTTGTCACTAAGTCTTAAACCAAGACTCTCATGAATCTTAAGTTTCCATTTTCTCTCTCTGCTCTGTTACAAGGAAAAGAATCTAAGTGAATTACTGTCGAAGTCATTAGCAGAAGCAGTTTTTATTTGAAAATAAACGTCATCATGGGAAAATGTTATATGAGAAACTATGTCAAAACACATTTTTACTAAATTAAGCAAGCTGAAGTTGTCATGTCTTAATTAAATGAAAGCTTGCATAAATATGTTAATATCTCTAGTCAGAATCAGTAGTCCTCAAAGTCAATGCTTGCATTGCCAATTTGTTTTCTAGACAATAAAGGCACTGGCTTTTTAACATTAGTGCTGTACGTGTTGCAAAACAAAACAGAAACAATTCTCATTGGTGAAGGATTTCAATAAATGTTAATAATATCCACATGTACAATAAATATTTCTAGGCCCTCAAGCACTTATATTTCCTTTTGAACTTGTGAACAAAAATTGATTCAAGGTGACAAATTTGTAATCCATTATGATGGATGGAGCTGCCTTTTAAAAAAAGATAATGCTATACCATTTATATTTTCTCTGTGAGTAGATCTGGAAAAAAAAAATTGTAAAAGGAAGCCAGCTGTAATGAAATAGAGTAAGTATGAAATAAAGTCAACTGTAATATTATTTTTTATTGAATCAAGTGTCACTCAAGTAGGAGTTTAAAGAAAGGCAAATGATGCAAATATTGGTTTTGGGTACCACAACTGTCCTTGCAGCCATTTGGACTAAACAAATGTATTAATTACATATCTAGCATTAATTAAATAAATTATGTTCTTTGAATTAAATTTTCAAGCTGGAAAAACAAGTGTTGTAACGTTAAACAGAAACATATTTCCAAAGTACAGCTTTGCCATTAAAAAGTCAGATGCTATAGTTCTATAATATAGAACAGAAAACAACTGTTGCACGTGTGGTATAATAGAAAACTTGATTTCTTAATCGTATTTAGCATATTTGCATATTTATTCCTCATTGTGTTGTAGTTTTATTAGACTCTCCTCCATTACAATTCAAAACATCATATTAACAGATTCTGAAGGCAGAGCAGACTGTACTCAGAGCTCATTGCCAAGTGCACACAAAAGGACAAACTAAAGATCCTGCAGGGTGCCTGGGGAATAGTAACTTTCAGCTTACCTCTTCTTTTTACCCTGCAGTGACACTCAGTGGGTGTCTTGTTGGAGTAAAGAGAGGCAGAGTCTGGCCCCAGGTTTGAAAGGAGGTAGGTTCTGCCCTGTACTTATTTATTTATAAGAGAATAGTAATGAACCTGTGCTAAGGTGACCAGAATGGATACCTGTCAACGCAGCATACTTTTGCTCAAAGAGAGGAGGCTTTATGGGAAAAGTCACACGAATTAAAGGATGTTTGCCAGGTAAATGCCACTGGCTTGTTGCACCAACTCAATGTATGTGAAGAACAGACACAATAGAGAAAGATTTTCCTTCATCTGTGTTCCATAATGTAATATCCAAAGTAAAAAGAGAAGATAATAATAGACTGTGTTTTTAACTAAATTATGAGAGGTGCCACACAGTGGTGATCTGCAGGAAATGTATACTTTCTCTATTCTTCAAGGCTTTTATAGGCCTTTCTTAAAATACAAAAGATGTAAAACCAACAGTAATGTGTAGCTAGCAAGAGCTAAGAAAATCATAGCAAAAGTATGCAAGAAGTAGTCAGTGATATAAACCATTATGAGCACTTCTTACATATCTGAAGCCAGATGCTGTTCCAAATTACATCACTGTAAATCCAGAATAGCTCCACTGAAGCCAATGAATCGACTCCAGATGAGAGAAGAATTTTGTCTGCGATCTATTCACTTCAGATTAGTTCATATCCATGTGTCCATAGTTTACTGTAGTATTTCTTTAAATGAAGAAAATACCTGAATTGATCCAGTGATCTGCAGCACGGTGTTTGTAAAAACAAGCTTCTCTAACCATTGCATTTCTGCTTACCACATTACTATGAGTTTATTGACTGAAATAATAGATTAAGTTCATGCTGAAGGCGGAAGAATAGTAAACCATGTCTTGCTTCTAATTTCACCTATATAGTGACTTGACACCAGAATGAGAATGGGCTACTCAAAAGACCTGTTGTCAAAGTACAGGAGAAATAACAGAAGGTTATGGGATGTCACAGCCCTCCGCCGTGCATGTGCAGTGTATTTGGATCTACAAAGCAAGTGAAATTGCAGCAGATCTTCTCTTTAAGTGCATGTACATGAATGATGGGCAATGGCAAGACTTTGTGGATGCCAGGGCTCCCTGCCACATCACTTGTGTGGCACAGCACAAATTCATCATCACAGAAGATTGCAGACATAATTACCTCTAAAGAAAATGGTAAGAAATAGGGTACAGATTACAGAAACCCAACTACTTTTCAAGTATATCTGCAGCATACCTGATAGTGAGTGATGGCATGTTCTTTGTATGTTAACAAAATTAGTTTCCCCATGATTTGCTCATAGATAGACACCACATTACTGAAAGTATTGCATTAACCCAGCAGATAAGGGAGTTTATTAGGAGCAGAGATACAGCAGGGGGGTTTAGAGTGCTTAAATTAGGCACTGTTCTCTCTTGCATGATTGATTAATAGTCAGATGTCTCCAAAAGTCTAAGGGCTTGTCAACAGAAAGCAAAAACTGCAGGTGTGTTTCTCATATCTTCCTTGAGGTAGTTCAGGCTTCTGATCCAAGACCGTAAATGTAGAGCTTTTATCCACTCAAAACATCAGGTCATCTTGTCAATATAGCTATCTAACTGAGCAAGCATCACCATTTCTAAGACCTACGCGTATTAGTAAAAAGTTGTTTTTTGCCTAAGAATGAAGGTATTTGAATGTAGGTTTTTGAATATGTGCCTGGGAAATAGAAAACTTAGGTAAGATTCCTTACATCTCCAGAGGTCAATCTGAATCCACAAAACAACCAGCAATGCCATCCCCTGTTCAACCTCCCCTTCCCTGTTTAATCATTAGGGTTGAAGACCTCTGTTTCTTTAATGGATGGCATTTTTCCTCCCTGCTTTTGAAGGTACCCGCCCTGTAGCCAAGGGGCAGCCCTCACCAAACCAGAAGAGTAAGTGGGAAGAAGTCCATTTACAGTACAGTGGCAGTGACTTAATGTGGAAAAGGAATACCAGATCTTTTGTCTTGCTTGCCCTTGATCTTTGGTTGTTTGGTAGTTTCTCAGCTGCTCTGTGATGCTGGCTACATTTAGAGCTGCATAACATGAATGGGAAGTCTTTGGAGCAGAGCCTAGTTCCATCTTTCCAGCTGAGTACCAAACCCATGAGATTGTGCAGTTCAATCCCCTTTAGCCTGACCTCCTGCTGATGCCTTGACTTTTGGATACAAGAGAAAACAATGGCTTGACTTCAGCAGAAGGGCTAACAGTCCCTGTCCTGCTGCCCAGCCCAGCCATTAGCCTGGGGTTTTTCCTCTTTCTGTCAAAAAGTGGGCTTGGATTTCCTCTGAGTGAGAAGGTTCTTGATCCTTAATTTGTCACTCTATGGATTAGAACTGTTTGGCAAACCTCTAGAGAGGTTTCTGAGGAAGTATGTCCACAGCTGTTGCCTTTGGTGCTAATTTCAGTACTGATTGTGTGAATTCGCTCGGCATACGCCATATCTTGGATCCCTTCCAGGACATAGGTCCTTATACAACAAGGTCCTATAACAAAGGTTCTATGTCATGAAATCCTAAACATCTCCCCATCTCAGGTCTCTAGGCACCTGCCTACACACACTGAAACATGTATTTCTGCTCAAGGTTCCCTGCCCTGCTTTTCCTGGGGAGAAAACTGGTAACTACAGCCCACGTGGGAGCTTTGGTGCACTTTGGTAGGTAAGCCTCAGAGAAGGCGTATTACAATATGAGATGAAATTCACAGTGTGTTGTGCACAACTGCAGATATTATCTTAAGCATGTGCTATTACTTTTCTTTCCTATTGTTCTGCAGTTTGCATGGCTCACAGTCAGTTTATCTCCCCACAGCGCACAGATAATTCCCTTTGATTTGTGGGGAGTTACATGTAACATATACAGGAGAACAGGACCTTCACATCTTCTGTTAAAAGAAGTGACCAAATAAATGCTGAACAGAGGTTTCAGTTTTACACTGTAAATTAACTGAATTGTGGAGTTGTTCAGCAAAGAATGAGACAATACTTACAAAATTGTGATAAAACTTTTTTCTAGTGGTTCTACTATTAGACTGAAAATTAGAGGATTCTAAAAACTCAGCTTAAGCACTTCTCTGCTTTGTTCCACAAAGTTGTGCTGTTGAACATCATCGTTTAGGCAACACATGGCAACAACTTACAGGGGTAGAAAATAATCTAGAATGCTGCTCTTGAAACAGAATTTACTCATGGTGTTGACTCCAGCTGGAATTCTGCTGGAGCCTTGCAACGTTGCCACTGAGCAACACCTCTGTGTGTTGATTTTCATTGGAGTTTTTACATGCTATAAAATTCAGCTTCAAATTGATCCTCATCTCTGTCAGAACAGTGATTTTTTTTTTCCTGCTGGGCTACTAACTAGAGGGAGAAAGATAGGGTAAGTGAAATTACCTCCTTAAAACTCTGTAAATGTATTTTTAGAATAATTACAGAGAATGAACATAATACATGAGTCTTAAATCACATAGAGCCTGATGCAACTATCAGTGACAGCTGAAATGCATATGCTCTATTATATGATGATATTAAATAGCAGGAAAAAGTTACAAAATTTCAAGAGTTATAAAAGTTAGAGAAGCTAGAAAGTCCTTCAGGGAGGAACTTCTAAATATTTTAAGGGCATATTAGAAATCAGAAGGGTGAAGGAAAAAGCAGAGGAAAGAGCACAGCACGTTTTTGCAGCACACTGAAAATTCTCTTTCTCTTAGGGGATATTTTTATCTTTCTTTTAAATAGTATTTTCTATCCATAAGTAATCTGGGATAGTGTTTGGCTAAATATTTCACTACACATATACTTCAAAGTTACCTTTCCCTATGCATTACCCGCCTGATGAAAAAAACAACCATTGCTTGTGGCTGGAGGCAAGGGTGAAAAACCCCTACACGTGGATTAAAAATATTTTTCTAAAGCACACTGAGGTCATGCATCTTAAGTAACTTATTTTATGTTTCAGAGCAAAATCTGTTTTATTTTCTTCCAGAGTTTTGTGAAGAATATCTACTTATAAGTAAACCCTAAACTTAATCTATATTGGCTTGAAGTTAACAGCTTGGCTTTCCGACCAGTGTGACCACAGTGCGATAAAGTATTTGATGGTGAAATAAGGTCTTTCAACCTATCCTTGGCCATTTTTATTTCTCTATGTTTTAACTCTCGTAGCTGAAAGATGTCTGTGATGCTTATGTTAAGTTCAATTGAAAGACAAACACACTCATTTTCTTCATTAAATATCATGGAACCAAGATCAGTCGAACAGTTGGAGGTGAACTGACGACAGTTTCCTGTGGTTGATCTATTAGAACAGATCTGGGGTGTTCAAACACAGGATATTGCTGTCATTTCGGGCATGGTCATTTCAGATGGAATATGCTTGCTGCCCTCTGGAAGGGCATGTGTCCAAGATAACAGAAAGTACCCAACAATGTTGTAGGTCCATATGCTTGAAGCATCTCTTAGTCAGCCCTGACTTTGACTAAGACACCCTAATGGAAAATGGAGGCAGACGATGATTTGGAAGTTATGTATCATCCCTTGGTGTGGTGACTTAGCCATGTCAACAGATGCCTACAAAAAAGGCCCTTCTATTCCATCTTTGTTGGAAAATGACCAAGAAGCTGATTTTTTCTTTTTGTAAGCATCTCTGGCTACTGCATGAAGCATTCAATAGAATAGAATAGAATAGA
>VZZY01025686.1:49762-90759 GCA_013400335.1 Eurystomus gularis | reverse complement strand
GCTGGCAAATTGTCACCTTGCAGCACCACTCCAAAGCTGTTTCAGATCAGTGAACTCTCCTCTGAAGTCAAAAACTGTGGTGTAAAATGTCAGTGACAACAAAATCAAGCCAATTCAGTGTTTTAGTGTGCATCAGGTTTGAAGGTTTGACAGAGGATACTTGTCCTGGTAGCAGCCGAGCACTGAGGAGGGCTAAGGGGAGGAATATGAAGTTCCTGCTTTGGCAGGATCTACTGGCTTAGAGCTGCTGCAGATCTTATGGAGGTGTTAGCTGCGTAAGAACACTAATAACTATCTCCTCATTGCATGACATGGTGTTTGTTGTTTTCTTTCATTTTCTTCAAGGTCTCAGCTACTCTCGTGATAAGACCTTTTCCAGACCATGAAATCTCAAGGCTGAGAAGACAACAAAGAGAGTATTGTTAGAAAAACAACAAAGGCTACCAGCATTTAAGCTGGGCTTAGGGTTTGGCGGTGACTCCTGGTTTTTGAAAACATTACCAAAATAGCATAAGGATGGAACTCTTCAAACTCCTAAACAGCCTCATGTAAGTTAGAATGCTGCTAGTGTGCTTCAAGTCATTTACTTTCACGTTAAGTTCTGCAGGTTTTGTATTAAGAAGAATGGATCAATTGTACTTTCCAGTTGGTATTAAAGACAGATCTCTATTCAAGATAAGGTTTTCTCTAATCATAATGACGGTGCTACTGAAGGCTGAAAGCAGGAACAAAGCCTCTACCTTCCTCTGCTGTCCTGTATTGCTGTTCTTTATTCTATGCCCAAATTTCTCTTCTGGTGACATCCAGCTCATTAGAAATCCAGCATTCTAAATCTGATGCTGATAATGCAATACTGCTAACTTCCAGCCACTGAAGGGCTGGAAGAAAATAGAAAGAGGAAATTTGGTCACCAGTTGCTCATTCCTGTGTCCTCTACTGACATAGGAAATACCTAATTTATACCAGCACGTCTTCATAGAGCTTTTTCAGTTGCTAGGAAATTAGGTCAGTATGTTTTCATTTACTCTGAATTGGCTGCATCTATTTATTTATTTGTTTCTAATGTGGCACAAACATTTTTCTTTTAACAATTCCTGGCAGTTATATTAACATTCTGCTATAGTTAATGGCTGAACAATTATTTTTCCTGGAATCCAAATTGAAAGGTTAACCTTGGTATTTATTTTTAAACATTTTAAATTGTTTTCAATTGCAGGAGTATTTATGATGCAGTAGCAGCTTAGAATAGAAAATAAATTAATAAAGGATTTACAATTTCAACAGCTTTATAGGCAAAGTGAAAATTAATCTGCAACAGTGAGAAAATTAATGTAGGCATACGGTATTATTGCTCTTTGGTTTGTGACACAGAAAACTTTAGACCCTTTCATAGTGTATAGTCTTGTTTAGACTACACAGAAGTGTTGATTTTTAAATAATATCAACAAGTGTGTCCTGTCTGCTAGTGTGGATTTATTTTCTTTAAGTTCATTTTGATGTGTTTACACCAATGAAAGATTCTGAGTCTGCAGCCAAGTCCTTTCTAACTTAGGACTTGCATTATCAGAAGAATTAATAATTTTCTCCGTTCTGTTCAATGGGAAAAGTCCCAACAAAGAAAAGAACACATATAAATTTTAATAAGATTCTAAATACAGGATTAGATAAGAGATATATACAATAAAAGAGCAAGGAGATTATTTGCCTGATCCAATTACTGTGGAATTAGGTGCAACTCATTAAAAATTGTTCCTGAATCCTTCCATTACTGAAAATTTTGACTTTATTTTAGGACAAAAAGTACATTGAAAACCTTTAATTTCAAAGATCCGTCAAATTAAATATCCTGGATTTTTTTTTTAATAGTCCTTGTGGTTTAAAATCCCTGTATTGCTTGAGAGCAAATTGAATTGTCTTAAATCAGCAACAAGTAAGTCCTAATGACGCTGTGGTGTAGACCTTTATTCTTTCTCGCTAACTATTTGCAAGCCAATATTGACATTTAGTTGTGTAATTGCCAAATGGTCTATATGAACAGTATCAGCCTAGGGAATGTTCACAAAGTGTTTATCTTCAATGATGTGTCACTATTTAAAATTTATTATGTTTTCTTTTCTATTATACAGTTGTTTGCCTAGGTCTTTTTAACATTTCAATAAGTAAGGCTAAAGAATGAATAAATAATGAGTAAAGAAGAATCTCATTTTATGAGATGATTATTCATGAAAATATGGGGGGTTTCCCAATAATCAAATACTTAAATACAATTAGATATTTTATTTGTGAAAAGAAGTCGTAAGATTCCAATAATAAACACCAAGGAACAATGCTATAATTAAGGCAACGATCCTACTCCTATAATATTATAGTCATCGTATATTCTTGTTGATAAACTAATTATATAATGTATAATGCTACATTATATAGTATAGGATATCTTGTATTTACATATAGTATAAAAGACAGTATGTAGCAAATAACAATAATAATAATAATGAGGAAAATGAAAGAATCTAACTCATATGTAAGAACTAAACTAACCTAAATGCTCCTAGAAACATGTGAGGTGAGGGAAAGCCAGTCTATAAAAAAAATAGAGACAGATACAGAATGAAAGAATGATCATAATGTGAAGCTGTAGCTATGTACATTTTGATGAATATTGCATTTCTGAAGTATCAGATGGTTGAGATTATTACGATTTTTAAACTGGTATTTTTCATGCACAATACATTTTTAAATATTTCATATTTAGGATTTAACATTTCATAAGGATTTAAGATTATGTATTAACCATTTTGTCGTGCTCTTAAAATAAGAACTGGATGAACCGAAGAATATCATTATAATTTTTAAGCATCAGGCTTCAACAAAAGCTGTGAATTTTAATATTTACTGCTAAAACCAGATGTCCAGAACATAAAACCTTATTAGAAAATGGTATGAAAAATAGAATTAAAATGTAGTAAATACAGTTATTTAATTGTTTTATTTAGTCAAAACTGTCTCTGAATTATCAAAGACTTTGAAGAAGCTTTGGATTAGTCTCTGGTTGTGTAATAAACTTTTTTGTCACCTTGGAAAAAGTATGAAACAGTTATGAAAACACTTACAAGGTTCAGTTCCATAAAAATATCAGTGGAAATTGGGCTTGTTAATTAACAAAGTGCAAGGGCACTATGCATTATGGCTCATCTATTCTAATGGCTAGCTCCCACCTACAGGAGAATTATTTCTCTGCCTTGTGATTACCCACTCCACTTGTGTGCTCCTGGCACCACAATTCTACCCCCTCCTTTACACCAGCTCTAACCAGCAACGGACTGACCATGCAATAAAGGAGAACAGTGTGCTGAATCGTACTAGGAGCATAAGGGTTGGACTATTCCAATGTTAGAATCTGTCTAATTTGAGAAATAGGGTGAAACCACAGGGTTGGGAGCTAGGGTAGAGACAAAGAAAAAAGATCAACAAGATGGGAAGGAGTGAGACCATGTTTTGGGGGAACAGCAGTTTCTGATAAATCATTTATATCTACAATGTGCAACTCAACCACTTACTGAGACTTTGAAGTATTTTAACAAAGAATTCCAGGAAGACATGCAATTGTGTGATATGAAGATATAAAGAAACACAGAATCCTTTATTTCCATCAGCCTTACTAAGAAGGCTTCTTAACTTGAGTTTTCTCAGCTTCAATGTCCAGAGGATAGTTCTTGCTATGCCTTACTCGGTCTTTAAAATATAAAAGCCAATCAGGCATTAATTGAAATTACTTTGAAAGCATCCAAATCACCTTCCACTTTTCTATTTGATTAACTAAACAGCTTGAACTCTTAAGTTTTTTTACCACTTAAAGTTTTCTCTCGTTCTGATATTTAATCTTTTTTTCACCTTCCACAGATTTAGAAGATTCCTTTTTTTCCTTCATGTGAACAAAAGCAGCACACACTTTCTCTATTCTTGATGACATTTTATTGAGGAATGTGATCATGTGTTCTCTTCTGTTAAATATCCAGGACTGCAGTAGCAGTTTATAATTGCACGCTGAAGGGAAAGTTCACTTCTGCTGTGACCAACAGCCCTTTTTTTCAGGGCTGCTAACTTCCATTTGGTGTTCAAGACTGCTTTCCATCTTTCAAGTGGAACTTCACATTATGTTGTAGTCAAAGTTTTGTCTCCACATGCCCAGATAACAAGGTGATGCAAATCTATATCTGACAGTCTAGCTTTTCTCATCACTAATTCCCTATATTTCAACCGTAAAAAAACACTTGGTCAGGAATGTGGCCCTGTATCCTGGTTTCACCCAGGATAGGGTTAATTTTCATGAGAAGCTGGGAGGGGCCACAGCCAGGACAGTCAACTGAACCAGATGAACCAGCCAACGGGATATTCAATACCATACTGATGTCATGGCCACTATATAAGGGGAGGGTTGGCTCAGGCAAGCACAGTTACTTTCAGGGCTAGGTGGTCAGTGAACATTTTGCTTTATATCTCTCACTTCATAAATTATTTCATTAGTAATTATTATTACTGTTTCTTCTCTCTTTGTGTTGTTATATCAAACTCTTCTTATCTGAACTCACGGGGTTTTGCCTTTTTCTCCCAATTCTCCTTCCCATCCCGCTGGGGCCAGTGGCAGTGAGCAAACGGCTGCCTTGTGTTTAGTTGCTAGCTAGGGCTAAACCACGACACCTAGTTTACATTTAATCTAATTTGAGGTTCTAGGCCTTACTGATTTGTTAATTAGGTAATACAGTTTAATATTATCAGGGGTAGTTGAGTTACAATATAATAAAATTTAAAAGCATCTGTTCTCTTGCAGAACACAAAATGCAATTGCAGAGTAAAGCCTACCCTCAAAGGTTACAAGAAATTCACTTATAATTGAGATTCTGAAAGGTATTGGAGCCGTGGGTCTCTGGATTAACCAGCAACAATTTTTTTTTCCATGTATGTGTTTTACTACACAACAAAGCATATACCCCAAATCTATGAAAAGCATCCATAAAAGTAATGTATGTTTCTCATCTTAGTTGTTCCAAAAGGCAACAAAGACCTTTTGTTAGAAGTAAAATAACCTTGGGTAAATCAGTGAGAGAATAATGTCCCAATTCAACAAAGCATTTCATGATTTTTATTCCTAAGCCCTCTTCAGTAAAGTGCTTAACTTTAAATGATACACGAGTTACACTCTACACAACAAGATTTAAACATTATACTTGACTGCTGTGTCAATGATTTGATGACTTGATGAGGTCTTAAAGGATTGGGAATGTTGGAAGAGATTTGTGTCACATAGATTTAGACATTTGACCAATGCACCTTTAAAGTCTTTGGGCTCTATACATGCAGTGAAGAGGATTAAGCAAATTACACAGTCTGCTGCAGGTTACAGACAGGCTGAAATACCTGTGCTCAGCACTGATTATAGAAGGAGTGATAGAGAAATGATATCCTAAAGTAGGTACCTTAATGGAGGATTTACTTAAAGTTGGGTGGAATTAGCTGATCTGTTCTACAGAGCACCTTCTGGTTTCCCTAAGAATAAAGACAGCTTGTCCCTTTGCACATGTAAAGCCATGGAAACTAGCCCTGAGAAGTGCTGAGCATCTGCAAGACGTCTTGACCTATATTTTGTAGTTACGCACAGCTTCTCAGTGCCAGGCATCTATTCTGTTCAAATCTGTTTTCTTCAACTGCCTAGTGAATAAACCTCTGAAGAAAAATTCTAGTTATGAGTAATAATGAAAATAAGGAATATTTATTTTGGTAAGATTCTACTTACAGCACCCAGAAAGGTGTAGATGAGAATGTGCAAAAGACTTTAAATTGAAATTATTCTCACAAGACCTCCAGAGTCTATTGCAGGGCAGAAGCAGCTCAGGAAGACAGGAATTAGTAAGAGGGAGGAAATATAAAATGAGGAGAAATAGTAAGAGTGAACAGAACATAGATGAAGCTCACCATGGTCACAGAGACGGGCAGGACAAGAACACTTAGTAAAGCCTCCTAGATGAGATCTGTGTGAATTGTCCATGGTGTGGAGTGAAGCAAGGAGGTTTACTTTTCCTGGAAAAACCATGAAGTATAGTTTTATATAGGACACTGGAGCCATTACAGAAACTTAGTTAACTGGATTCTCTCAGGAAAAAAAATAAATCATTGGGTGGGTTGGATGTGGATATCACTTCAAAATTCCCCGAAGTTTTTTGAGCATTCAGTGGCTTCCTATGGGTACTGACAGACAAAATACTCAAAAGTATAGGGCCACAACTCCACTTATTCAGACAGTTGCTTGTTAGAAAGAAAATAAAAAGAGTGGAACATTAAATCTAGTACACAGGTAAACCATCCAGCCCGGGTTTTAGCTTCAAGCCAACATGGGAGGGATTTCTTTTAAATATGTTCTTCCAAGCATGAAAGATGGCTGATAGACTTCTAACTCAAAGATTTAGGAAAGTTTGTGTTTGCCATCCAGGCTTTGAAATGTAAACTTTTTTATTCAGGGCCTTGATATCTTGAATCTAATTTTGATAGCAGGTATGCTAGTAAAATTCCAATGAAATTATGACGAATAGTAGCCCTATTCTACCAAGATATTTAACCCAGCTACTGTAATATTACTGTGTGAGTTTCAAACATGCAGAGTAAATACTGGTAGTGGAAGACTGGACTGAGACTAGGCTCAGAAGTTTGCTGAATATTCTCAATGTTCGACTTTTTGATTCCATATGAACTATGTGAAATAGTCTGATGAAATTAACTGGGATATTGTACATATTTCATCTCCTAAGGCCTTCTTTTATTTGAAAGCACTCTTAGAGCTTAAAAAAAATTTTGACAGCTCATTTCTTCAGGAACTTAAGCAGGTGGTAAATTAATAGCGTAGGTGGGGGCTGCCATGAAGCTTGAAAAGTTATGACTGGTGTCAGTCTAAATTACTGTCTTTAACTGCACATAATGCAGTGAAAAAACATTAGATATGCAGTAAACATGGGTTTAGCTAACAAAAAGACATTTTACAAGGTTTCCTCCAGCAATTTCCAAAAGGTCATTCCTTACATCTACTTCAGCCATTGGTAGAATTTTATAGCCATTTGTTGTCGTTCTAAATCTGTGGTTGTAACAATGGTCTCATTAGCTAAATCAATGGATAAGGGATATGTTGCAATCATTTTTCAGTGCAACTCAGAGGAAAAAATACAGATATTGCAAATGCAAGCTAAAATATGAATGTAAATAATGCATATAGTATTGCTAACATTTTTCACTTATGAAAAGATTCATGAAATAGGCTGGCTTTCATGAAAGGATTTGTATTCCATTTGTAGATTCACTGAGGTTTACTCTGTTTATATAAGTTCTAATTCTTGCAAACTATATGTGCTTGAGATCATCCTGTAGAGCTGGCATGGAGATGCCCACACATACACTAATAATTTCACTTTGCTTCTGAAACAGGGTGGTATGAAAGCTGTCTTAGAATTTATTTTGGGCATGAGCTAGCTCCTGAACTGTGCACAATACTTGTTTGTGAGTGCTAAATTTTGCACTACAGCACTTGAACAGTACAGACAATGGAGCTCCACTGACACTAATCTATTAGTATAAATATAGCCGTAAAGCACAGACACGCAGCTATGTAAGAAGTTTGGAGCTGGTGAGGGACTTCTTCAAGTTACGCTATTATGAGTGTTGCAGTTGGTTGCATCTTCCTCCTAGCATATTGCTTTCACCCACAGCTCCGTATCTGTATACTTCTGTTAATTATACTCTCCTTGTCCCTTCCAGCTAGCGTCCTAGCATGAGCATATGGCATACTCATGATTCTTGAACATTCATTTTGTGGAAAGTCTCACTCAACTAAATCAGCATGAAGCAAGGCTACTTGTTTCCAGACCTTTTCCCTCTGGTTTTGTAGAGTGACAGTTCCTACTTATTAGGAGTTAACAGCAAGGTAAATTTACCGGACAGAAAATCAGTGTCCAGTTAAACAATAGATTTCTGTCTGTAGATGTGGCTTCTTCTGAAGGTGTCACTTATACACATGTTATCCCTTTATGTCCAGGCAGCTTTGGAAGAACTCCATCTGTATACAGCTTTCACTGTTCAAAGACCTAATTCTCTAAATGGGTAGCTGTGAGGAATGTAGCACAGCTTCACAAAGATGCCTGAGTGTGATTAGCTGATCTTAGCATCACAAAGGAAATAAAAGAGCACAGCTGTGTGTGATTTTGGTGGAACTGGAGCAAACAGCACACTTGCTGTTGACTCCCCTGGAGTTCTTGAAACTTAACAGGAGTGTGACTTAAAAGATCAACAAGCTTTTAAAGGAAAGGAACAAGGGCTGAAAGACTTTTGTACCGGTTGAAGGTGTAAAATCAGAAAGGTTTAAAGTGAATACATGGGTCTGACCAGACCCCTTCCAACACCTACTACATTTTATGAATGTGTGATATCTATCTTAATACAGAATGAGAGAAGTGTTGTACAATATTACAATGTTAGTGATGCTGACAACAGTTTTTGATAAAAATAGGTAGGCTAGTGTCTTGGATAATGTATTGAAAAAGTTTTTGTGCTCTAATTTCAGATAATGGTTGCTTAGCACTTAACCTAGTAACCTACTAAGCTTACAGACACTGCTCCATGTATTTGTGTGCAGAATAGAGAAAACCTGGGCTCAGACAAGAATCTGTTAAAGCAAAAGCCAGGATGGATGAGATAAGGATTAGGATATGGTGGTCAGGAAACCTGGGTTCTATTGCAGCCTTGTATTAGCTTTCATTTGGATTTTATTGCACCTTATCTCTTTTCTTTCTTTCTTCATGGTCTTTTTTTCCATTTTTTAAATTTTGTTTTACTTATGATGAGAAAATACCATAAGATCAACACTGCTGTTTGCAAGATGGGGTATAAGAGGGGTAACGATTGATTCCTTTCTGTGGCCACTAAGGCAGGGTTAGAAGAAGTATTAAAAAAAAAATTATAGATGTATTAAAAAAATTCAAATTAAAAAAAGATGGACAAGAGCAAAACTTTATGTTTGAGTGACTAAACACTTGCAGGAATTTACCTAAGAACTTAGAAAACTTGGTGGATTAGCATTCGTAAGGCAAACTTCCTGGAAAAAAAAATTCAGGCCCGTGATTAATCAATTACTACTATGTATATCTAGCAAATTAAGTAAGCAATCTCACCATCACAGACAGAGTCCAGCAAGATAAGATACATGCCAAGAGTTTAGTGTCCCTCTTGTCCCTTGGTAACCATATATCACCCAGAGTCTATGGGTCATAAATGATATCATCCTCATCCTACATATTCTAACATCTTTTGGGCATTCCCAAGTGGCAAGTACTATAAGTAAAATCGATATTTTAATGGGATATTTGTTTCTCAAATACATATCAGATAAGAGTGTAGCTAATCTTACCAGTGCTCCCAGTCATGGAACAAATGATTTCTTGCATATCTATCTCTGTTCCATTTCAGCTACTCAAAATGCTAAATCAATCTGACTTTTTCCAAGTTAACAAGTTTCTTACTTCTTAAAGTTCTTGGGTTTTTACCACATTATTCTCATCCTATTTTGGCTCTTGGGTATATAGCATGTAGTCCATCACCTATGCTAATTTCACTTCTGTCTTCTGTTTGTGTGTTAAAAAGTGAAAGAACTGTTTTACAGGACATTTCTTTCCCACCCTTCAAAGGTGCTACAGTCTGGGGTCTCAGGAGATATTGCTGGGTGTGAACAGCCCACATGGAGATACTGTGAAATCTTTATCTTTGGTCTTTTTCTTAGGATCTGAGAGGAGGAAATGCCTGTCAGAATTGTAGACATATTTGTGAATTAATGAACTGGACAGAAATAGATGTTTGCTTAATGTTGCCTTCAGCTCTACATGCTCTGATATATGAGTTTGGGTTAGTAAAGCAACTACTAAGTATCATCCAAATTAAACTTGTGTAACCGACATTCCAGGCACAAGTACAGGATTTCTAAGACTTTTATATTTGCAGGAATGGTAGAGGGAGAGGACAATAAATTTAGGTGTAACTCAGAGGAGAAGACCTGTCATGTCAAATTATTACAGAGAGTTTGCAGACATCTAAGCAGTGTTACTGATGGATTCTTCACTGGTTTCAGCCTCCTGTGGGATGGAGTCCATCTGACTAAATGTGCTTTTTTAGATATGTAAATGCTTATGGCAACAAGTGACCCTAGACTTGCCTTGTGGTTGGTGGGGAGCTAATATACTTAATGGAGATTAAGACACGATTATTTTCATCCTAAAGCAGATACTTACATTTGGTGAAATCATATCAAATTCTATCAGTTACTTTGGTTAAGACTTCATTTAACAATTCAGTGAAAACTTTGTCTCTTTCCTATTACTTTGAGAATCTTGGAATTTTCCTAAAATTAAACACAAGCAACTCTGTAAAATGATCTGCTCTGGCATGAGAAAATAGGAGAGTGCAAGAAAATCCATCTATAAAGCCAAATGGGGCAAAATCCTACCAATGATGTGACGTGTTATCCCTTCACCTGTTTTTTAGTGCCTTGTAGGTATCTTAGGGTAGACCGGATAGGGTGTAGATCGACATGCAAACACATGTTATGGTGAGTTGTGGAATGGGGATGAGGGACTTAGTAGACACTTTAAAGGAGGTGCTCTCTGCTTTGTCATATGCAGTGGGTCTTCTTCCTACCAAAATGTCTTTCTTCTAATGTAGTTGACTTAGTCTCGCTCCCCCTTACTCCGTCATACACAAGTTATTCTTCCCGTCTCTTTATCTTCTTTAGCATTTTCTATTGTTCATGTCATACATGGCTAAAGTATTGCAGCAAATCACCCCTGACTCTCTTCTTATTCACACCTAGGTTCAGGCATTTGCTTTAACAGCTCACAGCTTTGATTGATGTCCTAGGTCTTGTAAAACCAACAAAAGACTCTATTTTGCTGAAGAGAAAAAAGAAAATTGTGTACTACAGCATGGGCAGCATGGGCCCTTTTATTTCTTTGCTTCACCTTTAATCTAAATTTTTTGATCAAAAGTAACTGCCTCTGAAGTTACTGTCAACCACAATTTCATATTACCTTTTTTAAAGATATTTAGTGAATGGACTTCAGCCTAAGTGGATCTGTCACAAGTGCTGAAGGGTAGAGAGCTGATTTCCTGGTTATATTTCAAATAGTGTCCTGACATCAATGACACCAGCCAGAAGACTCAATGTGAGCCACTGGGTCCACACTATAAACAATGGGATAAAACAGGACAGCGTCTCCTATCTGCAGCATGGGATGACATCAGGACAAAAATAGAGCAGGATTCAACACAAAAAGGTGACTTGCTCATGTAATCACTGCAAGTTTAGGTTTTAATTTGACCTCATGCTGGCTAGAGGTAGGTTAAAGCCAGATTTTCCTTGAAACCACGTATCATCCAGGCTTCATAGTAAGAAAATAAAAGAAAATCAAGCTATGAATTGCAGAATTTCTCCCTAGTCCTACTCATAGTCCAATAATTATTGAAGTTCAGCATTTCTGAAAATGCTGTCTGGCATAATTATAGAAGGCAGAGTCCATGGGAGCTGAACTTCTGCTGATATTACCAGGTTCACTACAGAAGTTAAACATGAAATACTATGCAATAATAGAGAACTATGTATTTACATTTTACAATGGAACAAACAAACAAACAAAAACTCCACCATACTACCAACTGAAGTGTAAGAAAAAAAACTGGCTGTATTATATCAATATAGTTCAATACTTTATTCTGGATAGTGGTCAACAGTGGATACTTAGAACAAAAAAAAAGAAAATATAACTAAATAGTTGGTGATACTTCCCTAAATACTCTCCCAGTTTCTGGTTTCAGGATAGGTGTATGATTTATATGTGATTGAGGGGATTCCTCCTTCCCTCTGATGTTTAAAAAATATGACCACAGACTCTTTCAGGTTCCAGCTGACCTTCTTAATCAAAGCATTGTTACTGAAGAATAACATAACACCTATATTTATTTTATGTACATAAATTAAAAAAAAAAAGAGAAGCATTCATACTCCTAAATTATGTGATCATGAAAACATAAAATGTAAATTGTATTACAGAAGAGAAGAAGCTATTTTGAAGTCCAAGTGATATATAAGTTCAGTAAACTTTAAGTTTTATTTTGTATTAAATAATGCAGGTCACCTATGACCAAAATGATGATTATTTCATCTCTATCTGGAGAAAGGTGTTAATGCTATACAAGCGTGTAGGGTAGATCCATGAATGATCATAGCTGTATTTGAAGACATTGAAAACCACAACAGTTTAAAATCACACTTGCTCCAAGGTAAGCATTGAGTCTAAGCTACTCATCTAGACTTTATATAGAGAATCTAAAGACACAGTCTGGGATCTCCAGAGACAGACAACTTAAAATGAGATGAATGACCTTCTGGAAGTGCTCATTTATCTCTTCATTGATAATAGTATGATCCTAAATGATTGTCCAGACAGCTAACTTTTAGGCAGTTAAGGTTAGGTAAGATTAATCTCTCACCTTGTGCCTAAGGAAAATGATTTTATACAGTCTAAATTTTATATCTAGTTTCATAAAATCTAGTCCACATTGTTTCAGATCTTGTTTCCAGGTTAATAGCTAATTTATTTAGAGAGACACTAGTGTCAAACACATACACAAACATAGTCACAGAACTAACGGTATTTATCTTTACATGCAAAGTCCCCAGAACTTAATTTGTAAACAAAAAGAAAATACTTATGTAAGTATACTCACACTATAATACACATAATTCTCATTAAGCAAAGTGGTTTTAAAGCTCCTTCCTCTTCTTTCTCTAATAATTCTCAATGTTTCCAATTCTTTCCAATTTCCCAGTGCCTGAGGGTAGGAAGATGAGCTTTGTCATAAGAATATAAAATAAGATGTAAAATGTTCTTTGTCCCTAATCAGAATTTCCTAGAGTATTAGATGTACCATTTCAACTTGGCTGAGCAGAAACCCGCCCAAGTATAAGCCTGACTATAGACAGTTTGTCCACACTGATCATTGCTATAGTACCTGAGCACTATCACAAACCTTTCTAGGGTTAGGTGCAGAAACATCATGAATTGATGTCATCCAGATATTTGCATAATAATAACATACCAGAATCAGACCAAGAGGATAAAAAAGGATCTATTCAGAACTAAAAGTCTTTTATTCAGGAAGCCAATTTTTGTTAATACATTGTATCCTGACACAACAGAAGTTAATGGAGGTCTGATCTAACAACCACTAATATAAAAGGGGGGTTAGGCTGGACCTTCTGGCCCTCAAGCAAGAACTTCTCTCTGTTACCTTGTCCTTCCAGAGATCCTCTAAGAAAGATAATTATGTTTTTAATCTAAATAAGACATTTTGCTAATTTAAATGAGCTTGTCTTTCTGAATTCTACCTGTTTATATGCAAATGTAAACCAAATTCTTATTATCTCATCTAAATCAGCAACATGTCTCGGAAGAATCAGTTCTAGGGTAATACAAGCCATTATCTCTCTGACTTTGCCTGGGAGTTTTTCATCCCCACAGGAGCAATAGAGAAGGATTTGCTTGGAAGGTATTTCTCCTTCTTCTTGAATTTGCAGTTATGCTCTAGAATCATTGATGTCTGTCATTAGCAGGAATACAGTAGAACACACATTCCATGTTACAAAAATGTATACGTATATGTAATGTATATGTATATGTGTATGTATATGTATATGAATATGTATATGTATATGTAATGCTTAAGTGAGGACAACTTGCAGTATACTTCAGTTCCCTGACCTGTATTGAGACCACATTTTGGCTTCCACCCAAGTTATGTGCATCTGTTATTTTTTCTTCAAACCCTGTGAGTCTAGTAAGGCTGATAACTACCATCGGAAGGAATAACTGGAGTCAGCATATGGACATGTCACACCTCATCTTAGTGTTCCTCAGCATGGGTACAGCAAGTCTGCATCGGGGACCTAAGTCTCAGCCCACTTCAGCCTGCCTGGATTGAAGGTAATTATTGCAGTTGCTTTACAAACAGTTCCCTGAGGGAAATGTAACTATCACTCATCCACTCCTGGTAAAACAGCAAAAAAAGGTATGTGTATGTGAATTCACATTCTCCTTCACTCATACAATTGACTCTTTTTGCCTGTCGGAAAGGCAGTGGTAGCAGATTATAGCTCCATCTCCCATCTCTTACTTTCCCTCATTCCCTCACCTGTAAGGATGCACTGAACATGACGACTTTCTTCTCTTTCAAACACGGAATCAAGATCTGAGGCAATTCTCCTCCTGCCCAAATGGGAGTGAATACAGTCCTTACTTCTCTTCGGTGCCACAAAGTTACAGGCTCAACCAAGCCAAAATCTTGTTAAAAAAAAAAAATAACAACATTAAAGAACAATTCAAATAATCAGAATAAGATTTACATTTGTCCGTGGTATTAAAATCAATGTAAAACTGTCACCTGGAAATAAATAATTCAGTATATTTCTCCCATCATGGAATATCATTCTTCATACTGCTTACAGTTGAACTATCTGTATTACAAGTGAGGTGTATTTTCTAATGGAGGATATTGCCATATGCCTAGAAACTGCAAAGCTGGCAGTACTTACAGCAGCGCATATTCAAGGAGCTGCTCATTTGTTTGAGTGTCCTAGACTATACAGTAGGAGTCTTGGAGTTGTGCCAAACTACCCAGCAATAATTGTAGCAGTCATCTGTGAATACTGATATCTGGCAGCATATTAGTAGTTCATTTAATTTATTGTCTTCCCACCTTATTAGTAGATCACAAGGTTGGACAACTTTCTAAGCTAATATTTCAAAAGCAGAGCCCTTAAAGCTGCACCTTAAAACTAGACATTTGGTTTATGTAATTTTCTCCAGTCATGTCAATATAAACTCCAGATATGATTGTATTGAGGAGCTCTCATTCATGCAATGACAGCTCTGTCTCCTCAGTGGCTAAGCTGGCTGTTAAAGTGATTCACTGAACCAGCCTCAAAGGTTTCCAAGACAGAAGCCAAGGTAACTTGGAAAGTTGGGAAGTTTGACAGGCTGCTTTATTTTGTTTTGTTTGGAAATAATGCTCAGAAATTGCAGTGGCAGTTATGGTGAGGAAGGAACTTCAACCATTGTTTCAAACAGGTTGCTTTGTTTGCTTGTGTACACAACCACAAAGCAACAAATACCAGGGACATCAGGCACACACAAAAACTCACACAGGCTTATATACACAGCAGGAAGGATAATGTCTGCTGTATATAACACCACATATTGTGTTCTTTCCATTATTCTTCAAGTACTTGAAGTATTAAAATAGGAGGGTTAGTGCCCTCAGTCTTGTCCTTTGTTCTCTCTATAACTCATGTATTTACATACTCGTGTCTGAGAAGGTAAAACTAAGATTCCTGTAGTCCTGAGACATTTTCCTCATAAGCACTGTGTTCAAAAATTTAGCTCAATCACAAATAGATTCATCTAGTGGATTGCATTTTAAATATTGAGTCATCCCATTGATTATCTTTTATATGTGGTATGGCTCACTGCCAAGATAAAAGTTGGAGGTACTTTAGGGAAGAGCACACACTGCTCTCTACTAGGCATAAATATCAACAGCTGCTGTTCTTTAAATGACACAGTCTCCCATTCTGAGTTCAAACTGCAAACATTTCACTACATCTTGCAACACAGCTAATAAAGAGAATAACTTATGTTCTTTCATGTGACTTGTTATAAAAATTGTAGATCTATTGTGCCAACATTTTCAAAGCAACGGGTCACATTATTTCCAACTAGAGACATGGGAGGAATAGATTATTTTGAATATATAATATTTCTTAAATTGGAACAAAATGTATAGTCTTGAATAGGAAAGTGTTTTCAGGATGTTTTATTGCCCGTGATGCTTATCGGCCTAAGCCTTAAAGGATACAGATAGACAAGCACTCAAGTTGGACACATACCTTTCAATGGGTGTAAGAATTCAATTCTTAGGGTTTGCTGAACAAATTATTTAGAGGTTTGGATATTTATGATATAAAAGCAGACTTTTATTGCATTTATGGGGTTTAATTTGGTATTCAGGAGTTTTAACAAATTTGTCCTGAAGTTCCCAATGCTAAACACACATAAAGCTGCTTCTTGAAGGATAAGTCTGACAAATAAAGGAAGTAGAATAAAGGAAGTCAGAGGACTGTCTGTGATCCCATTAAATTCCCCACCTATCGACACCCAAAATCCCAAGTTTCCTACTAGTGTGACAATTGAACAGCCTGCTCCCAAAAGATACATACTCTTACATAATACTAACATAAATAATACTTCTTGTTTCCCAGCCCCTTCCTTTCTTCTTTTCCTGTGACAATAACCAGCTCCTCCTATTTCAAGAGATTAATGAAGCTCTTCTTTGTCTAGAATTCTTAGGTATTAGGAATTTAAAAAAAATCATAGAATCATAGAATGTTTTGGGTTGGAAGGGACCTTAAAGATCACGTAGTTCCAACACAGCTGCCATGAGCAGGGACACCAGCCGCTAGACCAGATTGTTCAAAGCCCCATCAAACCTGGCCTTCAACACATCCAGTGTTGGAGCACCCACAACCTCTCCAGGCAACCTGTTCCAGTGTCTCACCACCCTCATAGTGAAAAACTTCCTAATTTCTGATCTAAATCTCCCCTCTTCCAGTTTGAACACATTACCCCTCATCCTATCACTACAAGCCCTTGTAAAAAGTACCTCCCCAGCTTTCTTGAAGGGCCCCTTCAGATACTGGGAGGCTGCAATGAGGTCTCCCCAGAGTTTTCTCTTCTCCAGGCTGAACAACCTCAAATATCTCGGCCTGTCCTCGTAGGAAAGGTGTTTCAGCCTTCTGATCATTATTGTGGTCCTTCTCTGGACCCACTCCCACAGGTCCATGTCCCTCTTGTGCTGGATGCAGTACTCCAGGTGGGGTTTCATGAGAGCAGAGGGGGAGAATCACCTCCCTCAACCTGCTGGCCACACGACTTTTAATGCAGCCCGGGACACGATTGGCTTTCTGGGCTGCGCTCACGCATTGTTGGCTTATGTTGAGCCTTTCATCAACCAGTACCCCCAAGTCTTTCTCCCCAGGACCACTCTCAATCCACTCATTGCCCAGCCTGTATTAGTACTTGGGATTGCCCCAACCCACGTGCAGGATCACATATCTCTCTGTAGACCATCACTTGGCAAATAGATCATCATATACCATGAGGTATCCTGTGGAAAGGTGAACATTGGTTTAATGTTTAAGACTGATATTGTCACACCTCTTATCTATTTGTACACATTTCCAGTTCCTGAAGCTTATTTCTGCTTAAGAGTGGAAGAGCTAAATGAATTGACAGTTAGATTAAGTACCTAGTACCTTTAATTTTTACACATACAGATCATTTCTCAGAGAGAGTCAAAAGAGGCATCTTCTTTCTGACAAGGATGTTATGTACCCTTTGTGTTGTTTCTTTTTATGCATTTGTTGTTTGTTTTTTAAGATTACCATAACGACAACAAAGCAACAATGAGAAAATCCACCTGTATTCTCTGATTTCCCAGTGGAATCAGTGCATGGCAATCAGAAAACAAACAAAACTCTTAACAGAGGAACAACAAAATGCTTGTGAAGTAATGAGCAGCATGGAGATGCACCAGGCATGCAGATGTGTGCTCAGCCTAAAACCAGGTATAGGAAAACAGGAGGGCAGCATAGGGCCAGACCTGCCCTCTGTTATATCACACTGCTGTGCCACAGAGCTGCTTTCAAAAACAGATGCTATAACCTTCCAGGAGCATGTACTTGTGCTTAAGGGAGAGCTGTGAGGCAGCAGGAGTCCTGGATTTCTGTTTACACCTTTTCACAACTTTTTCTTTTTTTTTTTTCTTTGCAAAAGCTAGACTGGCACAGCCTGAGGTCTGCCCTACAGGTAGATCTAGTTTATGTGCAGCTGCACTTTGAATGGTCATGCAGTCGCCCTGGCATGCAGATATCTGATATCCTTCCTGTCAGTCAAGGAATGGCTTTACTTCCAAAAAGGCATCTTTATATTGACTTCTGTTGGCACAGCTTCAGTAGTAAGAGTGGCAATAGGGCTGAAACCTGACTGGCAAATGTGAGCTGGCAGAAGTTCCTTAGTTAAAGACAAGCCAAATCCTTCTGTGATTGGCACAGGTTTCTTTAGTCAGTGCTGTTTACCTGCACCCATATCAGGAATACTTTGGCAGTGCAATGCATGAGTATTCTGGTCTCTGGAAAGTAATAATACAGATAAACCCTACAACTACAGAAGGAAGATCATTTATGTTTGAGTTAAGGATGTGCTGTTTTCTAGTATGAGGAGGGAAGAAAAAAAAAGAAAAAAGTCTTGCTTGGTGCTACTCAGTATAGCACTGCTGGAAGTGAAGACTATCTATATAGAAAGTTATTTCTCCTCTGAGGAAAGAAGGCAGAACCTGAGAAGACTTGGGAAGGACCACTGATGTTATTGTCCTAGTATGAGCTTGAGTAGCTGCCAAACCTTTTTATACTGATGTGCATGAAATGGAATAGCTGCGCTTTGAGCCTATAACCTGTAAGAGTCAAAGGATTCAACCCTCATAGATGGTGTAAATTCCGTGGGCTAATTAGCACCCATGCAATCTCTGTTTCACAGTGCAAAGACAATTACCTACACTTTACAGCATGTGGTTTAGTCTTGCAATTAATCTTATGCTTTGTGGGTTTCTTTTGGGGATTTTTGTTTCATTAGGGTTTTTTTGTTTTGTTTTAATTTATTCTCCACTTCTCTTTATAGAGAAAAAAATAACCTGGACACCCACTAAACCACCTCTATAAAGCTTGGACACCACAGTGAACATGTGGCCATCCCCCATTTCTTCAGGGAAGCCACATGTTCTCTATCTGCCTATTTTAATTCTGCCATGAATGTCACACTGGTGTCTATGAGGCTACTGGGTCTTGCTGTGTGCCTTGCTGTCTCTGGCATATGGGAATCACAGATGAGAAGCTGCTGGGCATTGCCAGCCAGTTCTCAGCTGCGGCTGCATGGCAAGGGGGGCTCAAAGGGATAGGAGTGTCTACAGCTGCCCGCAGACACCCATGCTCTGAATGTAGCACCAGGTTTCAGTGAGTCATGGAGACAGATGCAGAGGAGGATTAAAAGAGGCAGAGAAGGTCAGTACGATAACTCTATACAATTTCTTCCTAACAGAGACAAATATTGGGGGCCTGAGGAATAATGAAAACTGCTTCTTTAGTCTACATGTATTACCAAAAAAAAGAGAAAAAGAAAGACCTTTTTTTTTTGTGAGGACAGTGGAGTTTCTCTCCAGTTAGCTAATCCTGAGTGCAGGCCTGTGGCAAAGAGTAAGTCTAAATATTCTTTTCGGATCTTAAAAGTCTCTGAGTTTTGTAGGACAATGTTTCCTCATGTCGTTCAATCACCCAACTAGAGAATAGAGGTGTCTACCTTCCTGCTAACATTGCCCTCTGAGAGATCTCTTGGGATTTCTCTCATGAAGGCAGGGAGTTGGCTGGTCATCCTTAACTCAACAGTATCATGTAGATGAGAAAACAGAGGAAGAAGGTCTCAGATTTCAGAGCAGAAGCAGTTTGAACAGGAGGGTCTGCCTCTGAGAACCTGCAATTCTTACAGAGGTAGATTTTGCAGATAATAACAGGTGACTGTAATGAGAACTGGCAGTTTCTTTCATGCTGTATTTATATGCATCGTTATGAAGGACTATAACTTACACATGGAGAAAGATTTCTTCAGTCTTATTTCCTTATGGGAAAAACAACATCCTAATGATAATGCCTTACTGACCTGGGGCTCCTGCTAGTACATAAGAGCTGTTTTAAAGGAAAGCTTATGTGTGTGCCTCTGTGTGTGTGTGTGTGTATACAGTGTGTATATTCATATATTTGATAGTACCAATATTAGATGTTGTGGTCAGTGGCACTGTGCTGAAACTAAGCAAAACAGAGTTTGAAGGATGTGCTTTGTACAGAAACCCTGTGTCGCGGTCGGAGGTAGAATACAGAATACAGAAGCTGTTTTCAAACCAAAAAAACCTTTGTAAAATAATCCAGGATATGAAGATAGACAAATTTTGAAACTCCACAGAAAAAGAATGCAATTCTAGAAGTTATGATGGATTTCTAGGGACAAACAGATTTTTAATAATTGAAGGGGATGAAAACAGCTCTTCTTCTAACATTCCTAAAATTCCAGCCTTAGGATAACCTGCATCTGTGGGAAAAAAATTTCTGTCTTCAGGATCCCTGAAACCGCTCTTACTTTTTGAAGATTTTAACCGGAGTGGCCTATGTTACCTACACTTGTAGGTCACAACTTGCCCCAAAACCCACCACGTTTTTTTCAAGGCTGTCTTCCCCAGATGAGACTAGTCTGTGTAACTGGTAAATGTCTATGAGACTAGTGAAATACCTTTAGGAACTTTTCCAGGCACTGAGAGGAGCTGGCATGGAAAAGCCCACATCTGTGCTGTTGGACTCTCTCACCTTCCAAAACCAAGTCATCACTCTTAAACTGTTTATTGGGAATGGCTCCTGACCAGGCTAACATCATAGCCATGACCAGGACTTGTGTAGGAGAACGTTGCTTTTCCAAGCAAGAGACCATTCTAACTGCCTAGGAGTACATTAAAAAAAAAAGTATTTAACAATTGTGTTACGCTGTCAGGGCATAGTATCAGATGCTATTTAATTTATTAGTAAAACTGTAATTGGAGAGGATACAGTCACTTCCTAATACATATACTGTGTAGCAGGCAGATATTGGAAGAGATTTTTTCAGATACCTGAAAACAACATTAATATTCTCTCTCTATCCTCACAGATATTCTCAGGAGGACCCATACACGACAGCAGCTTATCAGGTTGGTGAGAAACTATCTTCATAACCACAGAGCCATAAGTATCATCCCTACAGAGAATTTCCTGACAAGAAGAGAGAGCAGGTGTAGTCATCTTCTAATTTATATTCTTTATTCATGCATTTATTTTTATTTGGCTAATAATGAATACAGAATATATACACACTTTAGTCTATCAAATATCAGTGTTCTCTAGTGAGTAAGATAGCATCTCTAATTTCCCATGGTTACCTGTGATACTGAGCCAATAAAGTACGGTGCATTGCTATTATTGCATTTCAAACCTGACCCGAGTTTTACTTTTATTAGCATTTGTATTAATTTGACTGCACTGATAAAATTATAGATGAATGTGCCATCTCCAAAATGGAAAAAGGTACAGGTTGGTCAAGTTGAAGATGAAATTCTCAATAATTCGGTATTTCCAGGAAGGGGGAAATAAACAAAGCAAAAAGGAAGAACCAGTTTTAAAGAACGTGAAGAATCTCAAGAGCTGCTGAGCAGGATGTCCACTGGAAAATGATGAAAGTCCAAATGTCCTAGGTAGGGACGCAGAGAAGGCTTGAGCATTCATGGTATATGCAATTACTCCAATAAACCTGTACATGACATGCACCCCAATGAATCATGGAGGGCAGAACAAACAAAATAAAACAAAACAAGATTGCAAAAAAAAAAAAAAGGGTAGCTAAACACTTCATTTGCTTATCAGCACTCTGCATAACTGTGTCTCCTCAAACACATTAACATTGTCTTCTCTCTGGAACAATGAGAAGGCAAATGCTGCCATCTGGTTCTGCTGAAGGCAGGAGGTTTGATCTAAGGCCTAATGCTGACTGTTGCTGAAGTCTGCAGCAGCAGCTTTTCCTTTTATTTCAGTAGAGGCTATTCCCACATCCTTCTCATTGGACTTTGAGTACCTGACTGAAATGTGTAAGATAGGAATGTAGTCAACTTAGGCTTCCTCTTTACTCTGTAGAAAAAGAGATTGATGCTACCCACCTGAAATCTAAATGACCTCTGGAATGTCCTATATTTCTCCATTGATTTCCTATCTCTCTCCATTCATTTTAATGAGTCTAGGGCAGTTATATCCCTAAATTAGCTAGTTCAGTTATGTGCCAAAAGTTATATGGCCCTTGTGCTTAACCTTGCTGGAATCAACATGTTCTATCTGAACACTTTTTCTTCTCTGAAACACCCAATCTTGTCCCTTTCTGAGAAAACATCTGTAGCTTCAAACCCACTGTTTTCATAGAGACAAAATTTAACAATCCCAAATCATTTTGGTAAAAATGTTTCACATTTGCATCAAAAATAGCCCGAGTAGTGTAGAGATAATTCGAGAATAGTGCTGATTAAGTAAATATGCTTTCAACAGTTCTCAAGAAGCACTCCAATCTGAAGCAGTCTATCCTATACTGGTTTTGTTTCCCTAATGACAGCATTAAAATGGTAAAAACAAAGACAGCTCTTAGTCTAACACAGAACGTGTACCTAAAACTCATTGGAAAAAAACCTACTGTGATTGTGGAGTTCAAATTGTTATGTTGAGACAACTAATGTAATAAAGAAATGCTGACCAGTTTATGGTAGAACAGTTTTTCTTTCTTAATTATTGCATGTTCTCACACTGCCTGCTCCAGCCAGATTAAAATGACTTTAATGACGTGGATGAATGTCACCAGGAGTTAGCAGAGCTCACAAAGTCTCCAGTGAGATTGTTGCTTTGCATTTTACTTCTGTTAACAAAATTAGATACGAGTTGCCTGCATGTCCTCAAAAGGGGTTTTTTTTAATATACAGGACTTCCCATAGAATATAAAAGCAAGACAATGCCTTTCACAAATTGTTTTGTAAGTGATAAATTACGCAAATTTCTTCAGACTGTGAATCACTGAATAATTTACATAATGATGTATGCCTCAGTAAAAAAATTACGATATAATTACAATTTTATTCACAAGCCACTTATCTTATGCACACTGAAGGTGTTTTGGTTGGGTTTTTTTCCCAGTTACTTTGATTTTGGTATGGTCCTATTGGATTCATCCAGAACTTAGCACAGATGAGAGATCATTTTCAAAAGGCTCGTCAGATGCTATCTCCCTCTTAAGAGATTCTAGCTGGACTGACACAAGCCATATCATACTGCTTGGCCTCAGGACTAGAGAATGGCTATTATCTCATTTTACTGCTACAGCTATGATGATTAGAGCCCTGCCTGTTTCACCTGAAAGTTCTTCCACAACTAAGGAAGGCCTAGGTCTTCAGAAGAGACCTAGTTTGAGAAAAGTTGTGATTACCAGATTAAAAGTAGAAGTAGTTAATCTGTTCTTGCATCTCCAGAGACATGTTTTTCACCTGTCTGGAATATGGAGGAGTTTGAACTCGTGGTGTTTATGCACTTTATATTAGAAAACAAAACGAAACCACTCCCCCCCACCCTGCCCCTTATTAAGTTAGTGTGCAAGTATCTGTGAGCTGTAGGCTCCTGAACTAAGCATACTTTTGCTTGGAATCTTTGTTCAGTTTATTTCATATTCTTGACTGAATAGAGAATCCATCTGTCAAGATAAATTAAATCTTGTCTCTCTTACTTGCCCCTCTTCCACTATATGACCTTCACCTTTATGATCAGAGTGCTGTCTGGATACGTGGGTTGAAGTCCCCAAGCAGAGCAAGTTCACACTGCGCACATGCTCTAGCCAAAAGACTATTTTGCAAGGTATAAGTGCTGCCACTTCCTCTGCCCATTTTTTTATTTAGCTCATTTCTATCAATATCTAATAAGAGCTGACGCCTTGGTGTGGTTTCCTCTGCTTAAGCCTGAACTGCGACAGAGTATTGGTGCCAAAGTTAAGTGTTTCCAAATGTATGCAAGTGAAGACATATAAGGAATATTCAGACCCACCTGAGAGGTCCCAGGGAGTTTATGTGCACCAAGGACTAGACTATGTTGGGGATTAGGGCATCTGGAAGACAATAATGTGCATCAATTCTTAAATCTTAAATTAAACACCTGGATTTCTCAGGCTTAACCACAGGCTATACGTAAAGCTGGCTGCTGTCATTGGAGACACCGATGCTGGTTGACGCTAAGGTTTATGAGTTACAGTAGACATCTCTTGAAAACCTGTATCTGAATAAATTCAATGCATTGAACATCTTCTGTTCAATGAATAGAGTCCTGCTGTGTATGAATGATTTTAATTTCCTGTTTGAGGGCAGCTATTTAATTTAGTAAGCTGCAAAATTATTTCCTTTGGCTGGTTCCTAAGCCCAGAACTGACACTGGACTTGAATGCAACTCTGAAGCAGTGATGGTACCTTTTCTCACTGGGACTAACGTTTTGCTTTCTGCATCCATTTATAATTTTAAATTTTTGAAATGCTCACAGACACAGACTAACACTAGAACAAATAAATGCTAGGATAATACAAATAAAAGCCAGTAAAAAAAACATATTTGGATTCCATTTTGCTTGGTTTTTGACAACCTGCAACACAGGTAGTCACTGCAACATGTGCGTAGTCAACTGTTGGGGAGATACCCGAACCTATAGATTCTGAATTGTCCCAAACAACTCTGGCTGCAAACAGACAAGATAAGAGACAAAAGGGACCAGATAAGAAACAAAATGGGCCCTGTGAAGACAGAGTGGTGAGCTACTTATTCCCCTGTTCCCCTCCTCCTGTTATCCCCCTTGAGAGCAGCCAACATTGGACTTCACTGAGGTGAAATTTTGGTCAACTTGTTGGGAGACTCCACAACCACCAGAGACTCCTGTTAACCCAGTGATCTGTCTGAGACATGCCACTGACCCATTTTGAGATATGTCCCCAACTCAATTTGTGAACTTTCTGGAAACTTGATAAGACAGTCACTGTCTTGTAGGTGGTACCATGAAAAGTAAAACTATGCAAAGGTGAGCCCCGACATTTGCCATTTTCAGCCTTCCAACTACAGAGCAAGAAGATGATCCAACTCCGAGAAGACCACACGGGATCTCTTTCTTCATCTCTTTCTCCTTTTCTTTTTCCTTTACTCTTTCTTTCTCTTTTTTTTTTTTCCTCCTATGTCAAAACGGGTTCTACTCAGGCAATCAATAAGGAGATAATTTTCCTTCAACAAATTACCTCTTATTTGCCAAAACACCTCTAACTTGCCAAAATACCTTAGCCTAGTTTAGTGTAAAATTGTCAATAAAAGCCAATGTTTGTATCGTTCTTCTGAGTCATCATTGTGACTCTGCTGCTGCTGCAGCCCTGTTGAGCAGGGATAGCCTTTTCTGGCAATTATAAAGATTCATCTCTCTTGTCACCCATAGACTAGGACGAGAATCAACCTATGACTTTTATGGATTCAGACATCTGTGCTGTATCTCAGGACATGAGTAATACAGTTTTGATTCCATCTGAAAGCACCTTGTACCATTGTAGTTTATTGCAGTTATTTGCAATAATGTCTTGAAAAAAATCCCCTTGTGAATAAAAGATGGAGGGCAATAAACATTTCCAAAAATGATCGACACTTGGTGGGGTTGAGAGGGAGAAAGCAAGAAAGCAAGCCCTATAGGGAGAGATAAAAAAGGATTGAGAGACAGAAAGGGGGAAAAAAATCTGATCTGTTTTCAACAGGCAAATACAACTTGCATAAGAAGACCCTCATGTACAACATTTAACACACTGTAAAATAACAGTATTTATATAAACTTTATCAGACATTTCATCCTTCAAATTTTATTTCAGGATTAATCTTGAAATATCCCCAAGGTATTGTCTTACTTGCAAAATGTTATTTCAATTAGTTGAATATCATTCTTTACAGGATTCAGGTCAAAAGAGGGGCAAAACTAAATCCAAACCAAACAATATGTGTCTGCAATAAATTTCTGTTCCTGAATTATTCATACATAATGGCATAGGTGACTCTTCAAGCATTCTGAATTAACTAGAATTGATTTCTCACTTTTTTATGCCTAGTTGTACAAGCTTTTTTGTACTTTTACTTCTCCTTAACAAATAAAGTATTGATTCAACTCCACTGAACATGTTTTATTTAAACTTTGCCCTTTGTCAGCAACTTAGTCTTCTTCCCAGAATTCTCCTCTTTGACTTTCCATTGTCTCTTGATCTGGAAGGTGAAATATGCCAGATAGGCTCCTTGGTATGTCATAACATATAAAATACCTTCCAAGTTTGCTGAGAAGTTACAATACAAAGCACACACCACATGCTTTAAAGCACTTGGTGCTCCTTTCCTTGACTAGACTCATAGATTGCTCCCTGGGAAATTCAACAGTTTCGAAGTCAAAAAACCAGACAATCAAGTTACAGCATTTGGTTGTTTTTTTTTTCCTTTTTTTTCCTTTGGCTAGTTTATTCTTATTTCAATCTAAAACTAACATTACATGCTGAACTCAGATGGTCTCTCACTCTCCCTCCTCACCAGGACAGGTGAAGAAAATAAGATAGGGAACTTCATGGGTTGAGAAAAAGGCAGGCAAGATCACCACTTAGCATCACAGGCAACTTAGACCCTAAAGGGGAAAGTTAATGTAATTTTCTGCCAATTTAAATAGAGTTGGATGGTGAGAAACAAAGACAAACATTAAAACAACGCCTTTTTCCCAGTACCACCTGCAGCCCTTCACTCCCAACTTTTATCTGTCCAACAGACAAAGGGAACCCCTCTCAGCCGCTCCTCCCTCCCCACATCTCTCCCTGCCCCAGCCGTTCAGGGACAACCTGCTCCCACCTGCGCTTGGCCCTTTCTGGAACCTGTTTTCCCTCCATGCCCCTAGCTTGGCTGAGGGGCTCAGCTGTGTCCTGCGGTGGGGCTGTTGGAGCCAGCTGGGACCAGCTGGAACTGGCTGTGTCCGGCACGGGGCAGCCCCAGCCACTCCTCACAGAGGTTGCCCTGCAGTTTCTGCTGCCAGCACCTGGGCACAGAAACCCTGATAGAGTGAGTGATGGACATGGAGAAAGTTAGTTATAAAATCTATTTTAACTCCTCTGCAGGGTGCTCCTTACCAATACTTTCTGATCCATGCTTCAATGTGTATATTTTGTGTTTATCAGTGCCATGCACTACTTGGTACAAAGTTCAGGGCACCACATTCTCCAGTGTCTCTTTGCCAGAGGTGGGGGGAAGAAAAAGATTTCTTTCTCTGTAATACTGCAGACAATTAGGCGTTTAAAAAGTAGTTTGCTAAGGGCTTTTAACAAGAGTTGCAGTTTACAGAGGAGAGCAATGGCCATGATGTCTATGGTTTAGTAGCATGTGGGATCCTAGTCTAACGTCTGTTAAAGTTAATAGAAAGTCAAGGTAATCTGGCTTTTGATCCAAAATTTTTAGGTTCATTTTCCATATGAATTTTCATTCTGCATGTACTGTGCTATGTTCTTATTTATTTTCCTTAGCCCAAGCCTATGTCTATGCCCCAGCAAAAAATTCCAGTGAATAAATTATGATTATTCTCTCAGATATGAGAAATGTTTATATGGCTGATTACAAAAAACAAATTAGTGTTTTGGTAAACTGAAAAACTAGTATCTTCCAAGTAGCAAAGCTTAATCACACTGGTTACTACTTCACTACAATGCTAGAATCCATTAGAACAGTTTAATTTACACTGCAGTGTAATTCTTTCAATTTATTAAGGTTGTTCATATATTTATGGTAGAAGTAAAATTAGCTTTGCTCCCAGTCGTGTTCTTTGCAATTGCTAGAGGGTACATCAGTTCATAAACTCCAGGTGTGGATTACCATACCAGTTTTGAACATGGTTGACAACATAATTATGATCGTAGCTATGAAATAATTATCATTACCAAACCATAGGAAAAAAATGTGGATTCTATTTGCTCAGAAAAAGATATTTGTTATACAATGTATCCAAAATATCAGCTTTATCCCATATGTAATCTTTTAACTCTTCACCTCATTAGACATGGACATAAATATATTTTGTCTGCAACATTATGTGATTGTAAACCTAAAGGCAAGTGAGGAAACAACAAAATACTCTATTGACAGTGACACAAAGTACCCTTTCTTCTTCTGCAAGCTCTTTTCCTTATAGCAAATGCAGCTGTAGAGCATTACCTCTAAACAACCCTCAGTAGTAACTGACATCATACTGTATTTGTACATCCCTTAGTGACAGTGAAACAAGAGTCAATCTTTACCGAGTGATAGTAGATACCTATTTCCTGGTTATCTGCAACAGAATCAACTTGAAAGAGCTGGTCTTGTCTGATTCACAAGGTTATCATCATAGTCAATGAAGTCATATAAAAATATGTAAGTATGAAATAGAAGTTTATTTGACTTGGTATAATACAAATTAGATGTGTATACATATAACTTCAGTGTATATACTAGAAATGTAATAAAATAGTAGAGGTAGCCTTTATTCAGTATGAAGAAAAAAATAAGACCTTTTTTTTCTCCTTTCTTTTAGAAAGGCAGAGATGACCTGATAGCAGAATTCATTAGATCTCATGTTGGCATCAGCTGGTTATGAGTCAGGCTCCAAACAGTGATTCAAGGAGATTGTTTTTTATGGTCTCAGTTCCAGAATTGTGAATTTTCTGAAAATATACATAAAGCAAGCAAGGAATTGAACAACTCTTTCTTAAACTTCCTAAATAAATGTATAGCATATATGACCCTTAACTAGTTTAACCACAGTGAATGCCACAAATTTGGATGAGTATTTCCACTATAGTTGTTTTGATTAAACTCTAAGAACTCTTAAAACTCTTCAAACTGGCCTCTTTACCCAACTGTCTCTTCAGTACAACCTGGTGCAGTCTCACTAAAATTCTACTGCAATATAGCACTTTATGAATTTTCAGTACAGAGGATCTTTGCTTGACTGTTTAACAATGAAACGGAAATCATGAGGAGATATGGTTTTAGTACCTGACACAGTAATTGGAAGAAAAATGGTTAAACACTTTTAAAAAAAGCAAGAGCTGCTTTGATGGAGGAGCTAATCCTGGAGACCGTTTCCAGGCACGTTAAGGACAAGAAGATCTTGAGGAGTAGTCAGCATGGCTTCACCAAGGG
The DNA here is from genome assembly GCA_013400335.1 of Eurystomus gularis. Lineage (NCBI taxonomy): Eukaryota > Metazoa > Chordata > Aves > Coraciiformes > Coraciidae > Eurystomus > Eurystomus gularis. Next base: position 61,703 of record VZZY01025686.1, on the reverse strand, counting down.
GAAGTCATGCTTAACCAACTGATAAACTTCTACAATGAAGTGACTGGCCTGGCAGATAAGGGGAAAGCAGTGGATATTGTCTATCTGGACTTTAGGAAGGCATTTGACACTGTCTCAGATAAGATCTCCATAGAGAAGCTGTTGATGTATGAGGTGGAGGAACAGACAGTGAGGTCTATTAAGAACTAGCTGAATGGCCAGCACTAGAGAGTGGTAATCAGTGTTGCAAAGCCTAGCTGGAGGCCAGTGACTAGCACTGTACCTCGGGGCCCAACACTGGGTCCAGTTCTGCTCAACATCTTCATTACTCATCTAAACGATGAGGCAGAGAGTACCCTCAGCAAGCCTGCAGATGACACCAAGCTGGGAGGAGAGGCTGATATGCCACAGGGATATGCAGTCATCCAGAGGGACCTCAACAGGCTGGAGAAGTGACTCGACAGGAACCTTATTAAGTTCAACAAGGACAAGTGAAAAGTCCTGTACCTGAGAAGGAACAACCTTATGCACCAACATATGCTGGAATCCACCCAGCTGGAAAGCAGTTTTGCAGGAAAGGACTTGAGGGGCCTGGGGGACACCAGGTTGAACATAAACCTGCAATGTGTCCTTGCTGCAAATATCACAAATGGTAACCAGGGCTGCATTAGGAGGAGTATGGCCAGCAGGTTGAGAGACCTGAACCTTCCCCTTTATTCAGTACTGGTGAGGCTGTGTCCAGTTCTGGGCTCCCTGATACAAAAGAGACATGTACCCAGTGGAGATAGTCCAGCAAAGAACCATGAAGATGATGAAGGTCCTGGAACATCTTGCATATGAGGAAAGGCTGAAAGAGCTGGGACTGTTCAGCCTGGAGAAGAGAAGGCTCAGAAGGATCTTATTAATGTATATAAACACTGGAAGAGATGGTGCAAAGAGTGCAGAAACAGGCTCTTTTTGGTGATGCCCACTGAAAGGACCAGAGGCAAAGGGCAAAAACTGAAACACGGGAGGTTCCCTTGAACATCAGGAAACACTTTTTTACTGTGAGGGTGACTGAGCAGTGGCACAAGTTGCTTAGAGAGGTTGTGGAGTCTTCCTTGCTGGAGACATCCAAAAGCCATTCAGACACGGTCCTGGGTAACCAGCCTTAGGTGGACAAGATGACCTCCAGGGTCCCTTCAAACATCTACCTTTTCTAATTCTGTGATAAATACTTTTTCTATAATTAAGTCCATCAAGTCCATTAGACTGTAGGATTCAGACATACATTACCATTATGTACATATGTTAACATTTTCTTGAGGCATTAATACCAGTTTTGTTTCCTTTGACAATTGCAATATATTTAAATTTGTGCTGTCAGGTGTAGGACAAAAATCCAGCATATACCACCACAATTTTCAGAGAAAATCCTGGAAATTAATGAATTTTGTGAGAGAAAGCATAGTCATTCTCTTTTTCACTTGCTATGTAGAAATGCATCTGACTTTTCAAGACATCATATCTTGTGGCTTCCTAAAGTAACCACCTCCCAAAGTTTTGGGTTTTTTTTCATAATCTTGCAAATTCCATTTTAAAACTAGATTGGCTTTTGGTCCCTATACACTTTGTGGAAAGCTATTTAAGATCCCACTTAGATTACTAGAATCCTTCTTTTATTTTCTACCTTAAATGTGCACCATTGCTTCTCATGTCAACATTGACAGTTAACTGAAGTAGTTCTTTTCCCTCCTTAATGCTTAGCCCTCTTGAGTATGATCCAATCCCCACCTAATCTTCATTTAGCTACTCTAATAGACACGTTTTTAAAGCTCCCCTTCTGTAACAGCTTTTTTTATTCTTTGGGTCTCCCTAGTAGCCTTTCTGTGAACTTGTTCCTGTCGGAATGTATCACTCTTGAATGCAGCTGATCAGAACAGCAGAGATGATTCCTCTGGGCTCTTCTTTATGTTTTCTGCAGTCTTCTTAATAGTCTGAACCTGGAGTACCCAAGTTGACTCTTAAAGACTGCATTTACGCTTTTCTTGGCAAGTAACATCCATGTCCTAGGGATATTTTGTGATTCACTGATAAAGTACTGAGAAGGCTGCTTGCATTGTAGCAGCCCATACCTGTGCGTGTTGCCTTGGGGAGGCAGGGTGCTCCTGGAAGCAGTTTGCCTTATGCTTTTCCTCCAGGATGGTCCACACCTCATGTCCAGCCTGAGTCACCTGAGTGAAAGCCCTGGATCTCTATTGCAAGACCACAGGGGAAGTAGGGGACTTGAGCCTATGTCACCATGAAGACAAAGCCACACAAGTGCTACCACAGAGTTGGCTGGGGAAGCTTTCCTCTGAGACAATACAGGCTTGACCACCATCTCCTCACTGGGAATTCTATGCATAGTGATCTCCATATAATCCTTTCTCATAAAGACAAAAAGGGAATTTATTTAATTTTATAGTTTGCTTATTTGACAAATCACCCAGTGATTTTCAGGAGAAAAATCATCCTGGAGCATAAAACCTCACATGTCATATTAAATTATATGTTTGATGAAGACATTAATGAGACTGATCAAGCACAGAACGATTTGCTTCAGGATGATAGTACTGTTGTGCTGGTTCAGTCATCATCATTTTACACTACCATCAGTTGCCTGATCACACAGGCCAACACTGAATTCAGTAACATCCCTGCACAACTCTTCTTTTAAACAATCCTGCCATAGGTTCCTGTGGGCCCAGCTCCTCCACTGCCCACTGTGATGCCAGCATTGCCTGCTGGACACAACATACAGAGATGGCTCCCTCAGCGGCCCTTCACATGAAAGGACACCAACAAGAGAATTCAGCAAGATGCAACTAGCCCCAACAAAATCCACACCCAACATGTAGCTCTTCTAACTGATCTGCTCCTAGTTGATATAGTCCTGGCCTCACCCCCTACCCCATCCATGACCACCTGGGTGAGGGGAGAGCCACAGAGACACAGGTGGGCCAGGTTCTGCCTCTGGAAGCTGAAACCAGTGGGAAAACAAAACATTTTGCTAGGTTGTGTCTCATCCACAGGTCAATTCCAACTCAGGGCCCATAGCTCAGGCCCCTGCACTTCAAGTACTGATAATCAAACCATTGAAGTTCAGAATTGTTCAGAAGTGAACAATTTCTCAGTTGTTCAATACTGAAGACTTGCTTCTTTTCTTTGAATGTTCAGTCATGAACAAGAAAGGAGAGGACAAAAGTTGTGCGGGCAGTTAAGATATCCGGTACGGAGACAGATGAGGTTGGTAAGTAGCATAATGTAATACTGAGAGCTAGAGAAATAGAGCACAAATGTGATACTTAGCCCTTTCTCTTTCCCACTGTATTCTCTGATGTTTTGATACTACTGAAGTACAAAGAAATTATTGCTAAAAGCTGTCAACAGTGTACTGAGAAAAACATAGTACAAAACAGCGAGTAGTGGGCAATCACACAAAATTGCTAATTAAGTTGAACTAACTTAAAATAAATTCGGTACAGTGAAGGTGCATAGATTTCAGCAGTGAAATTAGCCTCCTGTGAATACTTCTTCCTTGCTGATGACAGTAAGGTGCCAAAGAGGCTCTTTGCCATATCCACCTCATGAAACTTGTCCTCTGTTGGACAAGGCAACTGTCGCCTTCTCACAAGTCCTAACCAACAAATTTGTATCTATGTGGTGCTGAATTAAAGACTTGATTTCAGAGCCAGAAGAAAATAAATTAATTTCTCCTGTTCCCTTCATCTGGCTCTGGATCAGTGCTTCAAAATAATAGCATCTCCTGGTAAAGATTTAATTCTCTTAATCAGCCTTTGCTATTATTACTTGTTCTGTGCTTCAGTTCCTAGGATGTACAAGGAAAGGCTGATATTTACCACAGTTGGTTAGTAATTCATTCTTACCATAATTTATTTTCCAATAGAGAATACCAATTTTTCAGAAGCTACAATTCTGAAGGCAAAAACACACTTTTACTGATTCTTCAGAGAGAAAAAAATGAAGTTCTGGATACTAAAATATGTTTTTAGGGACTTTTTTCTCCCCTAGTTTTAAAAAATAAAGCTTTTTATTTAAAATTTCTGATGAATTTATATTGTCATGCATACCAGACTGATAGCAAATACTTTCAAATTCACAGATGAAATGTTTTGACTTACCCCTCCATACTTTTTCCTTCCCAAGGTTTCAATTTTTTAATACTTTGTACATACTGAACATTTTGACATTTTTGTCAAATCCTGATTAAAAGATTGTTGCATTTCTCATTTCCAAAGTTTTTACGTGATAAGAAAATCTGGTTTTAAAAATTCAGCTCCACTTCACTCCCAACTCTTCTACCTCCTCCTCATTTGTCTGGAGTTGTGCAGGGGGAATGGGGGCTGCAGTTTGTTCCTAACGCTTTGTCTCTGCTGCTCATTCCTCCTCACATCGTTCCCCTACTCTAGTGTGGGGTCCTTCCCACAGGATACAGTCTTTCATGAACTGCTCCAGTGCTTAGGTCCTTCCCACGAGCTGCAATTCTTCAAGAAGTGCTCCATGGTATACAGGCCTCCAGGAATGGGCTACTCTATTGTGGGATCCCCTCTGCAGGCCACAGTTCCTGCTGGGAGCCTGTTCCTGCAAGGATTGCTGCTGTGTGGAGTCTCCTCAGGCTTCAGTTTCCTCCTGGGCACATCTACCTGCACTGGTGTGGAGTCCTCCATGGGCTGCAGGTGGATATCTGCTCCATCATTAACCTCCATGGGCTGCATGGTGACAACCTGCCTCACCACAGTCTTCACCACAGGCTGCTGGGGAATCTCTGCTGTGCTGCCTGGAGTATGTCCTCCTTGTCCTTCTTCACTGACCTTGGTGTCTGCAGGGCCATGCCTCTCACATTTTTTCACTCCTTTCTCTCAGTTGCTGTTGAGCAGCATTTTTTTGCCTGCCTTAAACTTGCTATCACAAAGGTGCACAAAGGTGCTACGTTACTGATTGGTTCAAGTTTGGCCAGTAGTAGGTCCATCTTGGAGCCAGCTGGAACTGGCTCTGTCACACATGGGGGCATCTTCTGGTGTCTTCTGGCAGAAGCCACCCCTGCAGGCTCCACGCTGACAAAATCTTCCCATGTAAACCCAGAAGAGTTGCTTCGAGAATCATAAATGCAGAAGTCTGAGTAAGAGCTATGCCTTTAACTTCACACTGTGAAGAAAGTATGTGCTACACAAGACACCCCCAATTGCTTCTACTAAATACATCTGGGGATCAGTGGTATATTTACCTTATACACATGCACAGCATGTCTTGTCAAAGCACTCCTTGCTATGATCCCAGACACAAAACCTAGAAGCAGCACAAAGAGGATTGAATCCATACTAGTCATGTAACTCTCTAGACTAGGTGGCCTTGCCCATGCCCTTTGTTGGGAGTGCTAACATCTAAATTATGCCCAGGAATTGTCTGGGAGTGCTGCCAAAATCATGCCAGGGACTGTTCCATGAATTTTACAACAGGGACGCTTGGAATTTCTCCTGGGCCCTGCTCATTTCACCAGCTAACGAGTTGCCTTAGAGTGCTGTCTGATCTTCCACTATCTTTTACTAACATATTCATATTGCCTTGGTGCATGGAAGTGATATTTTTCATGCTTGAGAGATGAGAAACTAATATATCACATATAAAAGTGATCTGACCAAACTTTAACGGGTAGGATTTCTTCCCATCAGAAGTCTGCAATAACTAAAATTAGAGGACTTAATAGTCTTACAGATAGTTTTGTCAGCTGGCCACAGAGGAACTTGGATGACTGATTTAGTGTAGATGACTACACCGGGCTGTACTAGACAATGCTATGATGATCAGCGTGCTACTGGCTGCATTCACATGGCCTTTGACATCTACACGTTATATGGTGGCAACATTCAAGACACTGCACAATGATTCAGTCAGATCTTGCACCTCAGTACTGTCATTGGAGAAACATAATCACAGCGTCTAGTTTTGGCTGCCATGGAAGGCATCCAGATACGTTCTCTTCTTTGTACCAGCACTGTATAGAGACAGGCTCTCTTTGATGAGCCTGTTTATTCATTACCTGATACAGAAAATATGTAGTTCCCCCATGTTTCCTGCCTTCCTGCTACTGCTGCTCCCCGGTGCACATTCATTCCTCCTTGTTAATACCAGCTGTGATTTTTTTTTTTTTTATCATTAAACAGGCAGGAAAATAACCCACCAAAACCAGCTTTTTCATCAGAAGCCAAGAAGCCATATGGATACTCTAGCCACCTCAAAGTGTAAGTGGAGTAGGCAGTAAAAAAACAAAGAGGAAAAAATGGTATGGGACTTCTCCTTTGAGCATCAGCAACCACTTGTATCATCTCATGTGTCTCCTAACCACATCACCTAGCCTTGACTGTCTGATCATCAAAGCTGTTAGCAAAACCACTTTAGCTGATTACTGCAGACATTCAAGAATTCTCTCTGCCTCTTTTTGTAGTTATAAGCCTTTATCAAACAAACAATAATCACTTCAAGCATCTTACGATTGCTTTTCTAGAAAAGTTATTTTTCTAGCCATTTAACTCCCCCTTTTTAGAGTTTTGTACATAGTTAGATGGGAGCTGTTCAGAGAAGAGATTCATCTGGCTTCCCTAATATGCATGTTCAGCTGCTATCTTGACATTACCTCCCTGCCAGCATTTCTCACCTGCCTCACAGAGGTGTTATGTGATGTAATTAGTTTTATTATTACTGTAATTACCATGAAACCAAGCTGACAAAATGAGACTGCTTCCCCAGGCTTTTGCCATCATTTTTTGCTGAGCTTTAAGATTATTTTAGCAGTTAGAACTTTCTCCTGTGCTAGTTCTCACTATTTCACTTTGTGCCATTTGGTTATGGTGGTGATAAAGCATGCTGACATATTCTACTGTATCATTTTCTACAGCTGGCTTAAAAACAGAAGTCACTAACAAAGTGTTGTTACTGGTGGGACCTTTCTCCCCTTTTAGGTAAAGAGAGAACAAATAAACATTTTCTATTTCTTTTTCTTTTTCCCAAGGAAATTGAGCATGATGTACATACGTATTTTGCACACTCACAATACCTGCAGAATGCAAATGAATTATTTAGGTAATGCTTTGATTCCCTGCTTCTGTCCCACATTCACAGAGAATTTAGATATTCCCACACTAAGCATTCCAACACTTCACAATGGCATATTTTCTTCCAGGAGAGAAATTCACAGTCCCCAGTTGCACAGGTTCACTGTGCTGGAAATCAACATGGGTAGGTGCTTCACACAGGAGCGGCAAAAGGCAGCATGCAAAGCCAGTTTGTGCCTGTGAGAAGGCATAATTTTAATTGTGTCTCTCAAAAACATGCTCAGGAAATAAACTGAAGTTCACAGGTATGTGCTTCTGCAAAATTTCCCTTTGCACCTCTGAGTGTGTATGTGCAGACTTTGGGGTATTCACCAAGAAAACATTATTGTTGGCTAAATTCCATCCTCAAGGATAGCATGGACTCAAACTTGCCTTTCTCACATCCTGAAAGAGTGCCACAGATTGCCATCTCTAACTCAGGCTCCCTAAATCAATCTGTGTATTTATTGGAGGCTAGCCCTCAGTTTGTTTAATTTATCAAAGGGAAAGAGAAGGAAGAAGAGGATTTTGGAGGGATCCTGTTTACAAATGCAGTCAGGTATTTGCTAGTAATACCCTGGTAGAGAAGGCAAAGCAAAATGAAATGCTTCAAAGATGATGCTGGAAATAAACAGGTGAAAATGCCGATTTTTAGAAAATTTTACATATCTGTATAAAAATCTCATTTGAGCCTGGAGTACATTTTCTATTACTTCAACACTTTCAAGTAATTTTGTATGCATTCCTAATAAATAAGCCTCCTTTTAACTATTTATCTATTCGCTTATTTAAAATATTGTTTGAAATATTATTAGAGAATAATCAATATTTATTAGTTATTTTTAATTTTAAAAGACATTTTTAATACATTATGTCCATTTATCATAAAATAAAGTGTACTGTAAAATAAAGTTTTATTTACCATTTAAGTTTTGTACACAGCAAATTATTGATCTATCACCGAAATGGTTCTTTTTTTATAATAAGCTGCACTGATGCGTTCCTTTTGAGGCCAGAATTTAACAATCTTGCTTTTCTGTTTGGGATTGGATTTTTGGTGTTCTTTTGTTGAAGTTTTCTTAGTTATTACAAAATCCAACTTCCTTTAATATATACTTTATTTCTTTGTATACGTGTTAGTGCCTTCAGGGTACCTAGGCGATAAATGTATAACTCTGCTTTCTTGTTTGGAACAAGAGCAACCTTACCCTAATTTGCTTTGAAGCAGCCAAACAGTTTTGTGATTTCCCTAATACAATATTTCATTTTCCAGTGAATATATTCATAGTTAATTGTGTAACATTCTGTCTGAATATGTGACATTGTGAAGCAATTCCAGAAAATTCTAGTTGGATTCTTCAAGATCTGAAGCCCAAAGCAAAACTAAAAACCAGTAAATAGATAGCAGAAAATGTAACTTACCGTCCAAGATTAAGCTGGAGTGATCAAGAGGAATTCTAAGGCAACTCCTTTAAAGGATCTGCAATCTTTGGAAAGCTGCTGTTATCATTACAACTGAAAGCCTATCTTATCTTCCTTCCTGCTTCCTGCTTCCCTTCCTCCCTTTTTCCCTCTCCCCCCACTTTGGTATCTTTATTCCAATAAGAGATACACTTCAAATTGGTGGCATGTTGTGCTGTGCAGAAGTGGAGTATGGATAGAGCAGATTGTGTGCAGGATTTGAAATGGAAGGCAAAGCTCTTTGCTTCTTCCCATTCTCTATTATCTCCTTCTGCCTCACCTGCCGCTAATTACATTTACAAAAAGTTACGTAAATTAATTCTGTTTATGCTATTGTATGATCTGTAGGATGTACACTTAAATACTGCTGCATTTGGAAATCTAGATGAATGATAATTTTACCAAAACAGATGGGAGTAGGGCAATAACCCTGTCACTGCTCCAACCATGCCTGTGTCTGCCTTACTCCTAATGTCAGGGGAAGATGGGTACCTTCCATGTTGCTCAGAAAGGAGGACCTGCTGTATATTCTTCATGTGATTTGTGTTAGCTAGTTCTGCTCAAATAAATTAATAGGATAGGATAGGATAGGATAGGATGGGATGGGATGGGATGGGGTAGGATAGGATAGGATAGGATAGAATAGAATAGAGTAGAATAGAATAGAATAGAATAGAACAGAACTAGACTATTTCAGTTGGAAAGGACCTACAGTGACCTACAGTCCAACTGCCTGACCAGTTCAGGGCTGACCAAAAGTTAAAGCATGTTATTAAGGGCATTGTCCAAACACCTCTTAAACACTGACAGGCTTGGGTCATCAATCACCTCTCTAGGAAGCCTGTTCCAGTGTTTGACCACCCTCTTAGTGAAGAAATACTTTCTAAATGAAAGGTGTAATTGCTCTAGGGCCCCTCAAAAGCCATGGAAGAGACAAGTACCTTCCGAGGCAAAGAGATCTTTGGTGGCCTGAACTCACTGATGCTACAGAGAGCCTAGGAAAGCCTTCCCAGTGTTAGTGCTTCAACTCAGTAGATATGATAAATTAAGGACTCTTGTTTCCATGTCTGTAGTGTTTTTCCCTGTGAAACTAAAACCAGCTTCATTAAAGATTGCATGGAAAAATCACTACTTCGAGAAAAACCAAATAAATCTTATTATTCCATCTCATTTCTTTACATTTTGCTAACAGAGGTGAGAACACTGTAGGTGTTAACTACTGAGCTGCTATTCTAACTATTGAGAGACTTAATTTTGCAGGTGCAGCTGTGCCAGTGAAGAGCCTTTCACCACAACCTACTACAGCTTCTTGTCACTGCCCCCCTGCTAGCTTGTCCCTTTGATCTTTTTCTCATGTGCTTGAAATGTAGCTATCAAAATGACTTCAGTCTGCATGAGACAAGTTAACAAAGATGTGCTATTTTTAAACTCACCTGTCCCATTTTTACTGAACTGGGTTAAATCAAGATCAAGGAACAGCTCAGCCAGCAGGTCAGGAGGGCTGGTAACCTTTCTGAAAGGAGGAGGGATGATGTGAATGGCAATATCTACAAATGGCATGCTATGGCTAGAACAGGACAGCAGCAAAGAGCCATGAGCAAGATCTGTCCTGGCCTTTGCATAGATGCACACATGTGACATTTTTGTATGCAGCAATCTTCCTTTACACACCTTTAAACCAAGATAAGAGTATTGTACTGCAGAGACCAAAAGGTCTTCGCTCTCTGAGAATCTTTAGAAATGCAAATCATCTCTGTCGGTGGAGAAAGAGATCCTGCAGCTTAATTGCTTCTGGGATCATGGGAAGCCCAGCATATTGCAGAATCGCAGAATCACAGAATCAAAGAATGGTTGAGGTTTGAAGGGACCCTGTAGGTCATTTTCTACAATGCCCTGCTCAAGCAAGGCCACCTAGACCTTATTGCCAAGAGCCATGTCCAGACAGCTTCTGAATATCTCCAAGGAGGGAGACTCCACAACCTCTCTAAGTAACTTGTGCCAGTACTCAGTCGCCCTCACAGCAAAATAGTTTTCCTGATGGTCAGAAGGACCTTTCTGTTCTTCACTTTGCACCTGTTGCTTCTGGTCCTGTCAATGGGTACCACTGAAGAGAGCCTGGTTCTGTCCTCTTTGCACCCTCTCTTCAGGTATTTATATACATTGATAAGGTCCTCCCTGAGCCTTCTCTTCTCCTGGCTGAACAGTTCTACCAGCTCTCTCAGCCTTTCCTCATATGTGAGGTGCTCTAGGCCCTTCATTATCTTCATGGTCCTTTGCTGGACTATCTCCACATCTCTTTTGTACTGAGGAGCCCAGAACTGGACCCAGCGCTCCAGGTGTGGCCTCACCAGTGCTGAATAGGGGAGAAGGATCACCTCTATAAACCTGTTTTCAAATATTCTCATATAAGCCTAACTTGCTCCTCAATGAAGAAACTGTTTCTTTTGTCTTGACTTACAAGTTTTATGTTTTCAAGTGTTTTTTTGGACATGAAACACTATTCTGTAGTAGACAAGATTCGTTATCAGTGTGCTACTGCAAGAGTGTTAACTAAATGCTTCTTCTTGTGTCTTTTCCACAAACTAGGGCTGAAAATAACTCCCCTGTTCTTGGTCTAAAGACTCTAATTAATTGCAACAACTATAATTTACACAATGGCTTTGAATTCATTCTGCCTCAAGAGAAAGTCAAGAACTTAATTAATCTCATCATCAGTTGACCTTCACAAGGAGAAAGGCTACACAAAATAAAAGAGCTTTCAGTAGTTGATATAACTGGTGCAAGTTGGTTCAATCTCATTTTTTTTTCTCTTCAGCTGGTGAAGTTTTTGCATGCCAGCATCTGTTATGGGTATAGACCCATAGTCAGTCTGAACTAAATATTCTAGACACTATTATATATGGATCCTGTTATTTTGAAATAATTTTATTATTCCAACCAGAATAACCAGACTAACAAGAAATTATCTTCCTTCTGAATAAGAATATGTATTAACGTGCTAATATGGAATCATCATTCAACTTGAAATGTATACCTTTTTATTCAGATTATTTTTCATGGGTACCTAGATGCTGATACAATAATTTTTCACAGTGAGAAGTGTTTTCCACTTCATTAGAGGAGATGAACTTTAAAAGAAATTCTAAGAGTATGTTAGAATGAAAAACTACTGAAAATCCAAAGCTGTTGGATCATTATGTGAGAGCGTTTGCTTAATCCAACTTCAAACCAAGTTACTGTAACAGAACTAACAATGGGGTAAGTTGTAAGAACAAAGATTTTTTGTAAGGGAAGGGAAGGGAAGGGAAGGGAAGGGAAGGGAAGGGAAGGGAAGGGAAAACCTATTCTTTTAGTGTGAAAGGTGAAAGGGA
>VZZY01025686.1:38122-49440 GCA_013400335.1 Eurystomus gularis | reverse complement strand
TAATATGCAAACCTTTTCTCTAATTGAGTGTGTGCCACTTGCCCTTGAATTCAGCAATGGGTAAAATGTTTATTTCAGAGTATAACATGTGCTCGAGGTCTCAATATTTAGCTTGTCATAGTGCAGCTCTCTCACAGCTCCACATAGTCACAGAGCATACTGCATGTATTCTCTAACACAGCGATTTATAAAGGCACACAGTTTCCACAGAGGTACCGATGCCTTTATATTGACAGAATTAGATCAGTTAAAGCAAAGGCCCCCAAGGGATGGGTTACAGGAGAGGGCAAATTATTAATGTAGAAGGTAGTGAATGATTTTTTTTTCTAAATAAAGACTCACATTTCTGTAATGCAACTGGAAGAGTCAACTTGCTTCTAATGAACATTGAGATTCTGAGTGATTTGAGGATACTATTATAGTTTTTTTTCCCCAAGTATCCTGAAGGAACTTCAATCTATGTATTCTTAATAGTAAACACAAGTCTTTATAGGCCAAAAAAATAATATATTACCAGTGTTATAAGGCAAGAAATAAGCAACCTTAAAATATATATTTTTAATCTCTTTTATTCTTTTACTCTGTCCAATATGGGCAGGCTGCTATTAGCAATAAAGTGTATACTGAATTATAAACTGATTACTTTTTGACATTGTGATAGAGAATATTCAGCCTGGAAAATTTCCCCTAAGGACATAGGTAGTTTGCTGTGCCTGGAAAACAATCTGTGTAAGCATTATGTGTGAGTAATTTGTTTCCAGCTCTCCATGCTAACATCTTCTACTGAAGAGCACTTTCTTAAACAGCACCTCAGAAGAGAAATCTCGTACAAGAGGATTTTCTGTATTGATCTGCAAAGACAATGATGCTGGTATTCCAGTATCATCTCATGGTCGGGTGAAATGCGAGACTTACTCCCTAACCTTGTGGGTAGGCAAGGGATCTGTAGAAGAACATGTAATGTCTCAAGGATGCAGTTCTATCTCTTGGGTGAACTGCTCCAAGAATTTCCTTTTATCACTAGTTCCCTTGTGGCTTTAATTCACAAAGAAAAATAATGCACTGGTCAAAAGTTTAGACTTGAATACTAGGTTTTAGTTCCTTGCTGGTGCTGAAAGCATAAATACACTGCTGTTAAGGCATTTGCAGTGTGGCTATAGATCTCAGCCCTTTTTCAGAAATGAGCAGTAGTTCATCATAGCAGTTCTGAGCAAAGTACATTAGCCTACAGTAAGAACTAATGTGAAGTTACCTTGGTATTTGGATGCTGTGCATAGAAATACCTGTAGAATATAAACATTATTTTGGGAAGATTACTCACTTTGTTAGTATAGGGTACATTACACTTTCACTTTGCAGACATCTGTACCTGAGCTCTCTTTTACGGTCAATGGGAATAAGTAATCATTTCTAGTCCTTTCATCTTACAGGAGATACAGAATAGAGAAGATGAATTGTACCCATTTCTCTTCATTTGCTATATAGAGAGTTCTCTTGACCAACTCAGATGGAGAGCACTTCGTTACAGGACTCTAAATTAGGTGAGATAAATCCCACAGTTAGGTAGTTGTCCTATCTGCAAAATAGGAATAACATTTTCCTTACAGATACTGACAAGGTAGATATATAGTAAAGCTTTTTTTTTAACACTCGAATATTACCAGTATAGGTAAGAGCATCCTGCATGTGCAAGAAAGAGATAAAAGGGTGGAATGAAGCAGCTGTTACTCAGTTAATAATGCAAAACCAACGTAAGGCATACAGTAGAAGTGGTCTTCTACTACAGTGTCTGAGGTCAGAGTCTAAATGACTGTGTTCACGTCAAGTCTGAGTTTTTTTAACAATTAAATCTACTTGGTGAGGATGGCAGTACAGATCTGTTCAGCAAACAGCACTGAGGCATTTCTATCCTGAAGGCCTCATCACTCATCTTTGTAATTTTATGGAGTCATTTAGTTATAACATCTGATAATTTTTATTTTGATTTTAAATATGGATATGGCTCCTACGAAAGGGAAGTATAAATGAAAATTTTGACTTAAATGTAAGTTCAATACTCAAAATTTGGAAAGGTGAACACACACACAAAAACAAACAGACACACACACACGCACGCACACACACAAAGCTCTGAGATGTAATAAAGTAGAAAGAAGTTTGAGAAATTTTCTGTTTTCTTTGGATACATGGCTTTAGCAATACTGCACAGGAAATCTTAGGATGCCACCGAAGTGTAAAAGAGAACAGCTCAGTCAGAGAGCTCCGTGAACTCCCAGTCTCTTGCATGATCACAAATTTTAAACCAAAACAAAACAACAAAAAATCCTCTACCTAGTTTTATAGTCCTTACTCAGAACTAACCTTCACTTTCTTTTACTGTAGGTAAAAAGTATTGCTCTTCCATCTGATCCATGGGAATTTACAGGAGCCTGTATTGAACTAGGTATCCTTCTTTTTTAAATTAAGTTGATGCTGAGTAGGTGGCTGTAAAATTGGCAGAAGAATAAAGCCGCTTGTCTTACAGCAACATTTGAGAAGAGACACTTTTTCGGTACATCCTGGGCTCTGCACTCATTAGCATGATTCTTGGTAAACTTTTCTGACCCGTTTTTAACTTCACACAGGACTGGCACAACTGCATCTTTCATTATATCACATCAAATGAGTCCCACTGACATGAACTAGGTACCAGCTTGTTAAGGAAAAGACAATAAAAGCAAAATTCTCCCAGCAGATCTGCATGACAGGTCTTGATTACTGATACCCGGCTCTCTAAAAATGTGTAGTCTTGTCTTTGACATGCAGTCAGAGATACACAATATCAGAGGCGAAAGGTTTTCTGTGAAAAAATGAGTTCGTCAAATCACACAAACGAATCTGCTTTTAAGAACACTTTCTTTTTAGATATTTTATTAATACTGTTCATAGAGAACATTTTAATAACAATGTTAATCACTGTTTAATTAAGAAGAACAACAATTCACATATTCCTTCCCCTCCAGGCAGTGTACAGGAAAGGGAGGAGATCAATATTTGAACAAATACATGCAAACTCAGCTGGGAACTTGGAGAACAAGAAGGATCCTATGGATTATGTGAACTGTGGATTAACCCTGATCTCATCAAAAGGCACCACACAGAGGGAAAAGATGTGATTTCACTGATGAACTGACAATCAATGTGGTGCCTTAGGAAACACGTCCATTCAAAGGATCAAAATCTTCAACTTGAAACACTTAGTAACAAAATAAAATAAAAA
This sequence comes from Eurystomus gularis, assembly GCA_013400335.1. Lineage (NCBI taxonomy): Eukaryota > Metazoa > Chordata > Aves > Coraciiformes > Coraciidae > Eurystomus > Eurystomus gularis. The sequence goes on along the minus strand of VZZY01025686.1, from coordinate 46,181 downwards.
CCGGGGCAACTGTAACTCTCTGAAGGAGCACTCCCAGAAGTGCTCTAAAATCATACGTCCTTGTAATCAATACACAAAGATTGCACTGAGTCAGTGTAGAAAATGATGGAAAAATCCCACCTGGTTTGGAGGAAGGCTCTGTCAGAAGTTTTTGTGGGAGAACCCTGCTGCCCCTCAAGGAGGCAGATTTTCTGCTTGCTTCCTTCTCTATAAGGAGAGATAGGACAGCTTGAGATTTGCAATCTGCTTGCATGGTAAGTAAAGATGGCATGTGAGGCAAGTTGGGAAGGATTGTTTTAGGCACTGCTGCTGCTGCTGGTCACCCTTGGAAAAATCTCCTGTGTAATTCTTGTGCTAGACCTCTGGTCATTCATACAGCCAAGAAGCAGGGCTCCCTGTACAGTCAGGGGCTGTCAGGATGGAGCCTCCAAAAAAGACCAGAGATTGCCATGAAAAAATACACATTTTTTTCAGTTATTATTGGTATCAACCCACACTACCTTGGTGAAGTTGAGAAAGCCTTCAGTCTAGAGAAAACACGAGTAAAATAAGTTTCTCATTTTGCACATTTACTGTACCTGAGGGCAATTTCTTTTTATTATCACACCTCTGTTCTTATAGCTATTGCCTGTACGACATCTCCTTACAAAGCTCAGGTTTCAGTTTGATAATCAGTTTCCAATCAGTAATTCCCTACATTTATTTCACGACTGGATTTTCCTAAAGAATTTCTTCTTATTATTTCATACTCTGTTAAATTAAAGGTTTAATGCAGAAAAATATATAATGAATTGAAAAAAAATACAAATTTAAACCCTCTGAAGTATCAAAATAAATCTGTCATGTGAAACAGAAAAGCAGAATGTAATTTCTGAAGAAAAAAGTTTTCTCAACAAATATATTACAACATGGTATTCAGTTGTTGAACACTATGAATTCTATTTAGTGAAAAATGAAGCTTAATTGTGGGTTTAAAATTCAACATTTTTCTCCTAATTCAATTTGTCTGTAGTGCTGGAGAGTTTAAGAGAGATTTCTAATCATACTATTATTTATTAATGTTTTGCGTGTTATTTATTTAGCTACTTTGACTAACAATATACTCTAGGCACATCTATAATTAATATTCTATATTAAGGGGCACTGTCAGTTTGACCTGTCTTTTCAAAAGAAATCAGCCATTAAAAAAAAATTATTTAAAATGTATATTTTTAAAATAAACTTCAACCTGGTAAGTTTTTTTCTTCAAATAAAAATATCATCTGAAAACTATAGTATTCCTCACAATTTTCATGTAGCTATCCATAACCTAACTGTGACCTAAGCTAAAAACTGAATAGTCTTGAAAGACATGCAGTCAGAAAGCAACGGTGAATGAAAAGTAAAGAGAGAGATTAAATATCTAATCTGCACAGATCTTCAAAACCAAAATGGAAATATCTCTCTACATACACTCACTCCTAAAAACCACAATCCACAAAAGACAGACCATCACACTCCCTTTCTTCCCTCTCCCAAACTTACTTCAACCTACCAAAACAAAGGTACCACTTTCAATGTATTATCTGCACACGTATTTATTTTCAGACTGTAATCTTCATGAGAACAAACTCACATCTTTCTCTTAGGGAAGACATAGCTTTAGGTGTTGAAATTTGATACGGGCAAAATCACAATGATTTCCTAGACCCAAGCAGATGTGAGATATGTAACTTAATCCAGATAACATTTTGTTGTAATTCAAATAAATCCCTAGTGATAATAACTAAGTGATTGCTCCCAGCATGTCTTATCTCTCTACCAACTCCCACACCCCACCTCCTTGTTGCTTGTGGGGGTGTTTATTAGGAAAAATATGCTTTTCTCCAAAACATTTGAATACAGAACTGGGAAACAAGCATGACTGTTTAGAAGATACTTTAGTTCTCTATTTGTAGAACTGGCCTCACTGAAGTAATTCGGAAGTGCTCTAAAATCAATCCATTTCATGTCAATGCAATGGAACCAAAATTCCCATCTACCTCTGGAGCAGAATATATCAGAATCATCCTGTCCTTCCTTATACAAGATGTTAAAATTATTGATGTTAAATATATTTAAAAGTTTTATTAACATACATATTTCTTTGTAATCAGTCACCTGATCATGAAGGGTATATAAATATTTGTGTTTTCACATCAATCACTATTTCCTTCATTCCCCAAGTAACTTTTGAATCTGTCATCCAACTTCAGTGAAAGTTTACGGACTCATGGCTCAAACTGTACTGCGCTCTGACAGCTTCCATGAAAGCAGGTGACCGATGAGAGGTTAAAAATTCCCACTGATGAAAGGGCTAAGAACATCATTACTAGACATCAGAGAATCCACATGGAGAGGTTGAGGTGGTGGAGTGTGGAGGAAGGGGAGGCATCAGTAATCAAGCTTCATTAATTCCACACCTGACTGAATGATCAGTTTATTCCCTCATTTTTTCTCCTACTCAGTTCTTATTAACTCAGCATGACTCCTCTTCTTCAGGAATCACAGCTTCCTAGTCTAAATAGGACTTGGACTTTTACTATTGCAAAAAGATATATTTCTTTCTATTTATAGAAGAACAAACCTTCTAAAGCACTTTCAAGTGGTCTGTATTCATCTAGTACAGATGGGGATAATCACACTAGCAGGCTTATTCTGACACACTGGTAACTTTTAAAAATCCCTTTTCATTAAACATTTTACTGAATGATGTGATAAAAAGAACCCAAAACCAGCAATTTCGTGCCAGTCAAAAAACTTAATTCTTAAATTCAAATAGAGACCTGTGAAAAATATTTTGCACAGACATATCTCTGATGTCAACAGAATGGGAACCTGCAGCTTGATGTGCCATTGCATCAAAGGTAGCTAATGTCCTGCTGTTTCTTACATCACTCCATATGCTGAGGGACCATCTCCCCCACGCTGCTATTGTAAGACCTTTGTTGGAGTTATAATATACAGCTTCAGCTTCCTGATGGTGCTTGTGGTCAAGCTGCTGTGCTTGTATGCTTAAGGCTTGTACATCAGAGTTGGGGATATACAGGGGGACTAAAAAGAAAAATAAATATCGGAGGGTTAAGGAATCCAAGGGAGGGTTGTGAGACTTGTTAATGACAGTGTTAAAGATTCATTAGCATTATCTCCTCAGTAAATCTGTGCTTCATTACAGTCTCTGATATTCACCTCTCTTTGGCCTGTAGACCCTCACCTGCAAATCCCTTTTAGTGAAAGGTGAACAGTAGTCTGGATTCACATCACCAGCTTAGTCTGGGGATGTAGACAGTATGGATTAGGTTTTATCACCTGTATGAACCTTACAAAGTTCAACAAGGCCAAGTCCTTGTGGTCCTACATCTGGGTCAGGGCAATCCCAAGCACAAATACAGGCTGGGCAGAGAATAGATTTGGGGGGTGCTGGTTGACAAGAAGCTCAACATAACATGGCAATGTATGCTTGCAGACCAGAAAACCCACCATATCCTGGGATGTATCAAGAGAAGTGTGGCCAGCAGCTTGAGGGAGGTAGTTCTGGCACAAGTTGCCCATAGAAGTTGTGGATGTTCCATCCCTACAAGTGTTGAAGGCAAGGTTGGATGGGGCTTTGAGCAACATCGTTTAGAGGAAGGTGTCCCTGCCCATGGCAGGAGCATTGGAACTAGATGATTTCTAAGATCCCTTCCAATCCAAACCCTTCTATGATTCTATGATCCACTTCCTCCTTTTCTTTCACGCCATAAGGCAGACTTTGTTTTTCATTGTTGCAAGATACCTGAACGAGAGAGCCTGCCCGAGTGAGATAGGCATGAGGAGGCTGGGAGGGGAGAATGGCATTACAGCAGGGTAGAAAAGTCAAAGGTGTGTGTTTATTATTGTGAGGATGTCAGGTACTGACTGTGGAGCATTTTCGCTCCAGGTCATTGACAGCAAAAACTCTCATGCAGACCAGCATGTGACAAATTGATTTTCTTTGCAGATTTCAGATGACCTTTGAATACATGATAAGTCAAGGCCACAATAAAAGATCCCTTACCTCCTTTAATTCTCCTCTTTTTCATAATAAACTGCCTCTGAAAGGCCTGCTTGGTATTGTCTTATTTTGGTTTGATCAATTCTTTAAGAAAAACACATGCCAATGATATGATTTCTTAGTATGAATGCTGATATCTACAAGCAACTTACCACTCTGTTTCCTGTTCTCTGTAATAATTCATTGAAGAATAAGTTATGAGATGATGTAATCAAACCCATCCAAACCAAAATCTTTACTGTGACCCTTTAATCTTTTTTTTTTTTTTGCAAGAGAATTACAATGCTGCACAATATTTCAACATTCATAGGAATTTGTGTCTCTTGTATCAGCAAGACACAGGCACCAAAGCCAGCATAAGAGAGAATAAGGTGGGAAAAAGGGGTGGATGAAGCAGGATGTGGAGCACAAACAGGCTCATTCTTCTTTTCAATTATTTCAGTCTGGTAGCTGTGCTTACCCCATCTGCTCTAATCCCATCTTGATGCACAGTTTTTACCCTTCAGTAAGTTGTTGGCAACTCACAATTCTCACTTTCAGTGGAAAACCTGAAATTTAGGGATTCCAAGAAAAGTAGGTGTCCTTATTCATAAGGAATGTGGGAAAGTGTAAGACTGTTACAATAAACAGTAGTAAATAACAACTGCACAAATATCAGCTGTGACAATAACCAGATGCTAACAGAGAGCCTGTTGTTCCCTGGGGCTGCTCCAAGCAGTACAAGCAAACATACTGAGAAAAATGTCCTTCTTACAGGATAATGTGTTAAACCAAAGCACATTTTTTGAACCACTTTTTCCCATCAAACCCCTTTCTCTCTCAAAATAAGAAGATTCTGTTTCTGGCCAGAAGAAGGGTCCTTCCCACTTTTTCATTTTATGATGAGAAATTTCTTGTTCACTTCCCTGCTTTAGATAATGACTCCAATCTCTAAAGCTATGTCTGAAGTGGTTGGAATAGCTCAGAAAAAAGAGCTGATCAGTCTCCAGACCATCACAAAGCTGCAACAGCTCAGTGACCTGGAGAAATAATGATGGCTCTTTCAAAGCTAGCACAGACCAGATGATGTCTACGTTTAAATGACAGATGGAGAGAGAAGTGATTTCTGTGTGGGAGGCAGCTTGAACTTCTTGGCTTCTTGGTTTCAGTGCTTTGCTGGGCACAGATAAAGCCTCCTGACTACAGAGATAAGAAGAGCCTTGATGTAAGGAATCCTTCTGAAGATTCATTCCCCGCACTGTAATATAAGCTGATTCAGTTCCAATCCCTACAAACCAAACTTCTTTCAAACCCTATGAACCAAGCCCGGTGAAGTTCAAATAGCTCCTCTGAGGTGCAGTCCTTACACCTGGCTTTCACAAGGAAAACCTCGGATTTCACTCTGAAAACCTGAGGTTTCTGACATGAAAGAGTCTCCACAAATACTCAGGATCATTTGGTAGTCAGTGATTAGGATTAACTTGCATTTTCCCAAGCTTGGATCACCAAATAATGTAAATATTGAAAAAGAAAACCCCACAAAAGCCTTGTCCTTGCTTAATAGTACAGAAAATAAAACATCAGCTTCTTAACTGTTGCTTTTGGTTTACATTAAAAGGTTTTGGTAGCAGGGGGGCTGCAGGAGGGGCTTCAGCAAGAAGAGACCAGAAGCTACCCCAGCATCAGGCAGAACCATCTCCAGTCAACTCCAAGATGGACCTGACACTGGCCAAATTTTAGCCTATCAGTGACGTTGGTAGTGCCTCTGTGATAACATATTTAAGAAAGGGTGAAAAATGCTGTGCAGCAGCTCTGAGAGGAGAGAGAGAAAATGTAAGAGAAACAGCTCTGCAGACACCAAGGTCAGTGAAGAAGGAGAGAAGGAGGTCCTTCAGGTTCTAGTGTAAAGATTCCCTTACAGCCCATGCTGATGACCATGGTGAGGAAGGCTGTCCCATCCTGCAGCCCCTAGAGGTGCATTGTGGAAGAGATATCCATCCTGCAGCCCATGGAGAACCCTATGCCAGAGCAGTAGGATGTGCCCTGAAGAAAGCTGCAACCTCTGGAGAGTCCATGCAGGAGCAGACTTCTTGTGGAAAGGAGTCTGTGTAGAAGGAGGTTATCTGGCAAAACCTGTAGCCCATGAAGAGGAGCTCACACTAGAGTAGTCTGTTCTCAAATGACTGTACCCCATGGAAAGGACCCATGCCGTAGCACTTTTTGAAGAACTGAAGCCCACTGGAGAAGTTCATGAAAGACTGTATCCCATGGGAGGGACCCCAGGCTGAAATGGGGGAACATTTTGAGGAGGAAGAGGCAGCAGAGACAAAACATTAGGAACCAACCGCAACTCCTATTCCCCATCTCCCCTTCACTGCTTGAGGCGGGTGGGGAGAAGGTAGAAGAGTTGGGAGAAAAGTGGAGCCTGCAAATAAGGTAGGGGTGGAGGAAAGTGGTTTTAGTTTAGGTTTTATTTCTCACTTTCCTACTCTGTTTAATTGGTAATAAATTAATTTCTCCAAATTGAGTCTGTTTTGCCCATTATGGTAATTGATAAGTGATCTGCCTGCCCTTTTCTTCACCTACAACTTTTTCCATCCTGTTTTCTCCCCTGTCCTGTTGAGAGTGCAGCTGGGTGGGCATCTGGCAGCCAGCCAAGGTCAACTGTGTTACAACTGTGTTACAGAGAACTCATTGAAAGTAGTAAGAACAAAGATGTGGATAAGAATTCTGACATAGGAAACCCCAAAGCTGTACATGCTTGGATGATTATAAAGCATTCAAGAGTGGATAGATGGTGATCTCATACAGCTTTCCCCAAAATACTTGATATTGTCAGAGCTGTAGCAATGGGGTCTAAGCCAGTACTGCTGCTCCTACAGTCTGATGTTACTTTGGAATATGGCAATATTAATGGTGTCAAAGTGCTAAAAGTATATTTACCATCTCCTCAAAGCACCAGATATTAATTTATCATCCCAAAACTTCTCTAAATGTGGTAACATCATGCATAAAGTTGTCATTACAGTAAAGCTGTTGAGCATTCATGATTTCAATCATGTTTCACAGAGGGGGGAATAGGCTGTCTGCCAAGATCAAAGGGGTAATTTGGCAATGCAGTGATTCAGAAGAGCTTTGACTCTGATTTCAATGTAACTCAGTCTAGACTACTAAAGGGGCTCAATAGGATTGTTTCATAGGCAAGCTAGGGAACAACCATCATCTGTTATTTGAGTGTTGCAAACGAAATACAAATTTTTATTTTTATGCATATATTCATTTGATATTCAGTCCATATAACTCACAGTGGTAGATGATAACAACATGAACATTCCCACAGATGTGGTAGGACATGAAGCAAGAGTGGGAAGACTTAAAAGCCCTAAAATTTGATCAGAGTAGCTTATAGATAAAACTATTAGGTAAACCTTTAAAAAGATCCTAAATCCCAAGTAATGAGATCCTTCTGTCTGGGATAATGTCTTGAGTGTCAAACCAACAGCTTGTTTGGAAAAATTCAAAAATAAAACTCTGTATAAATTTCTAGCTTCTAGCTCAGTGGGTGCATCTTTGGTTATGGTAATGTGTATAATGTAGGTGTGATCGCTAGTGTAAGGGAAATTGCTTTATTTGATTTATCAGTATTTTACCCAGACAGTGTATGATTGCAGTTCAGTGTTGAAATGGATGAAACTACTGTTCAAATTAATGAACTGAGAAAAAAGAAAATTGAAAGTCTGAATATTAAATGCACTCCTAAGAAGTTTCTTAAGACAGAAACTGAACCAACTATAAGTAATGGACAAGTTTCTCAAAACCATAATACTGGTACTGTAGCAACTGTCATTCCTTTAGTAACCGCATCACAATCAAGTAAGTAAACATGGCATGCCAGTGAGGAAAATTTTAAAAAAAGGAAAAAAAATAAAGTAGAGGAGAGAGAGAAAAGGGAAAGGGAAAGGGAAAGGGAAAGGGAAAGGGAAAGGGAAAAGGGAAAGGGAAACGGGAAAGGGAAAGGGAAAGGGAAAG
>VZZY01025686.1:0-37995 GCA_013400335.1 Eurystomus gularis | reverse complement strand
GAAAGGGAAAGGGGAAGGGGAAAGGGGAAGGGGGAAGGGAAAGGAAAAGGAAAAGGAAAAGGAAAAGGAAAAGGAAAAGGAAAAGGAAAAGGAAAAGGAAAAGGAAAAAACCCATGGCAGTCTTTAAAAGGTTAAGTAGCAAAAGAATAATTTTAAAGGCTGGGGAAAGGTCAGATCAGATGACTCAATGGCCACAGATGGCTTTATATATGTATTGAGCGTTTATTAGTAAGAAGAAAACTCCAAGGCATGGTGAAACATAAACAGGATGTGTTCTCCCTACATTTTATGAGAACCTTTAAAGTCGGACTTTTTTCTGCTTCCTATCTGAGCTGAAATTTAAGCAGAAACACATTGGAATTGATTTTTGATCTTCTAATTGGGCAAGCAATCACTCCAACACCTCCACGCTTGGTATAAGCAGCAGAACAAGGGTAAGATACTACCCATCAGACTCTAGCTATCCAGCCAAAAGCGGTCACTGTAGACTCCTGAAAAGGATAAAAAAAGGTTAGGTACTTTAGTGTATAATGTGCTTTACAGCACCAAAGACCCCATCCTGCTTCCCTTGGGCTGAGCAGGAAGGAAGTCCACTCTTGAAAATAGACAGATATGCATCTATACAAGATGGATCCCTCCATCAGGGTTCAGACACTCAGTTTGCTGAGCAGCTGTCCCTGGATCTCAGTATCTCCAGTTGCTGGTACCTGGATACACGAGCCCCCAGGACCACAGCTCTGCTCAAGTTTGCACCAGAACATACACACACATAGCTGGCCAAGACTCCCCTGGACCCAATTAGCCAACTCCACCATGGTTTCACCCTTAGATACACCTCTGGCTCTTAGACCACATCACCTACTCTCTGGCTACTCCAGCTTGATATTTACTGATATTCATAAGCTCAATTGCACACCCATACTTGCTCCCAGTGGTGCACAGGGCACTCTCTTCCCTGGTCCCACCCCGGTGGCTTCCACTTGGTTTCACTAACTCCTGTCTCTCCAGCCATGGGACCTCTAGCCTTTGTCCTTATCCAGCTGCTAGCACCCAGCCCCCATATACACAGAGCCCCTCATCCAGGAATATTGTTAGAAAGGAAGTTAATAAGTATACTGGGAAACAGCTATTTACACGACCAATCTTTTATCCTCTTTATCCCTCTACTTTCACACAGTTGTTCCACCCCAAACTATCTAGATCACTCCCTTGTCCACCTGTAGCCAAAATAAATACTATTCAATCCCAAAATACTTTTCTGCTGCATCCCATAGCGTGTCCTATACCCTCAGGCAGCAATCCCCTCGGTCTCAAAGGTGCTCCAGCAAGGACCTATCATGATGGGTTTCACTCCTGCACAGTGAGGAGGAGACTCTCCCAGGACAGCCCTGAGGAAACCACCCAAAAGTAAACGATTGGTTACCTGTCTTTACATGTTCTTTTACTGTACAGGTTCTGACTCTCATCTAGTTCATTACACTATGGTCATCCTATATGTATATATAAAGTCTTCTCCTAGAGGTATGTTGGTTTTAATATTAGCATTGCTAAGGTTCATAGATTCATAGAATGCCAGGTTGGAAGGGATCTCAAGGATCATCTAGTCCAGCCTTAAGTGTAGTTTAAGTGAGATGGGCCAGCACCCTGTCAAGATGACTCTTGAAACTGTCTAATGTAGGGGAATCCGCCACTTCCCTTGGGAGACTATTCTAATGTAACAGGAGGTAACCTAAGGTAACAGGAGGTTATGTCTTCTTCCTATTATCTACCATCAAGTTTTTGGTTAACCTTATGTCCAGTTACAGATCCTGTTCAAATCTGCTTCAAACAAGAGCTGACCACAAAACACTTATTACAACATCCTGTTCTTAGGGACTCTCTATTACTGTTACCACTGTCTCAAAACAGACCCATTATGGTTGCCTAATTTTGGCAAATTTTTAACTCCCCTCGACATCACAGCCCATGTTCAAAGTGAGGCTTGGATGGGAAGGATGGGAAAAGTGAGATAGGGAAGCAGGAACCAATATAGTAAAAAACCCAGTTTCCAATATGCATCAGGAAAAGGATTCAAATGAGTATGAAAAACAGCCTGGGAAATGCAACAACCACTTTCTTTGTGTTTTTTATTAATTTCATAAATGGTGTTAAAGAAGCACTCTTAGAAACATAAGTCCTCTAGTTTAGTTTGCTCTCTGCTAGCTCCCTGTTTAAATAAAAATATGCAAATATTTGTGTAAAGACTAATACAGCTTTTAGTAGATGTTTCCAACTATTTCAGCAGCTTAATAGCAATGTGATTTTAACCTGAAATAATGAATATTTTACGAATAACAAATCACAACTGATGATGACTTAGCTCTATTTCATTAACATTTGCTAAAGGAACTTTCAAATCCCCAGGTGGAAAATACTACACAGTTATTACCAAGAGCACATTTCCACACTATTTTTCTTCTATTTTGAACTTTCATGTACATATTTACACTCACCTCATGCTGCTATTTACATTCCTTCCAAGGCAAGCGTATATTTTAATGAGCTGAATACTAGGATTACATTATCTAATAAACATTTGATAAAACAACAAATATGCACTCCTCAGAGCACATTTCCTTGCCAGTACAAAATCGGTTTTTATTGCATTACCACTAAAACCTGTATGGGTCTGGCATGGGGCAGCCAAGAGCCTCTTTTCAAAGAGGACAAAAACCATTAAAACAGCACCTTCCTCTCATCCCACCCCCTTTTTCCCAGTGCCACCTTCACCCTAGCTGCTCTGCCCTGGGTATGGAGGTTGTGGTCAGTCCATCAGAGCCCCCTCAGCTGCTCCTTCCTCCTCACACCTCTCCCTGCCCCAGCACCGGCCCTTCCCTGGGCTCCAGCCCTTCAGGGACAACCTGCTCCTGCCTGGGCTTGGCCCTTTCTGGAACCTGTTTCCCCCTTCATGCCCCCAGCTTGGCTGAGGGGCTCAGCGGTGTCCTAAAAGAATTACTTTCATTCATATTACTCATCCTTCTTAATGGAAGATGCTCTTTAAGAAAATCCCCATATGAATTAAAAAAAATGGTCAATTTGTATTACTTGCCAAATCATATAACATGAAGGTATGTCTGGAAAAACTGCTGCTTCACTGCCTGTACTGTAGAGAGGTTCAGGAGTGACTTTGTTGCGACAGTGCATATACAACCGTTGTAAATCATACTTTTCTGTCATAGAACTGAAGGAGCTTTGAATGTCACAGCATTTATCTGATATGCAATACATACCATCCCTTTCTTCCTTTGTTGCACTAAGGGACTCCTTTATCCGCTTCAGATCTTTTTCAGATGGATTCCTCTGAAGCTATCACTGCCACTCTGACTCTAAAAACAGCACTCCAAGCAGAAGGTGGTCACCCATCCTGCAGGATGCTCTCCTATGGATGCCACTGAAGGTCACACTCATGCAGGCATCTGCTTGAAAGCAAAAGTTCCTCATTCCTGTGCAAGCCTGCTAGCTTTCATGCAGGGCAAACAAGGAGAGGTAGTTATTCTGCCTAGCAGGCATGTGGTGCATAGTTGTTTGCCTCATGGTGATACAGGACTGCTACTCATGTGACTCCACCACAGCAAGCTGCTATCAGTGAGTCTCTCCAACACACCACTGCCTTTAGATGTTCCTCCTAGCCAGCTGACTGCAGTGGAGGCCAGCAACAAGATTGTCAGAACACAGCTCTGCTAGAAGACAACAAAGAATATGGCTGAATTGGAAAATAAGACAAAGATTAGAATTTAACCCTTGCAACGGCTTGCATGTAATTCTGGTGAGGATGAGAAGTTTCCTTTGTAGTCACCACTCACCCAGGTACCCTGCTGGATGGAGAGGCTAGTCAGGAAATCCTGATCATCTTACTTTTGCTAGTGCTTTTTTGAAATGGAAAAAGGCCTTGATGTAAGGTAAAAATAAAATACCTTTTGCATTTGTGGAATGATGCCAACTGAAAACCAAAGTCAAGCCTTTAGCATTTGGGGGATGTAGATTTTGAAGAGAATTCTGTGACCAATTCACTGGAAATATGTGGTGTATGAATGCCTCAGAGAAGATCTAGGCAGACATTTCTGCACAGCTGCAAGTAGCAGAGTTTCTCGTTATCACTTACAGTTTCACTGACTTTTATAATGGTTTGGATTCAGTGAGGTGCAACATTGGTGTACATCCCTACTTTTCCAATTAATAAAGTTTTAAAACTTACATATGTGTGTATGTTTATTAAGATATTGCTTGTTAATTAAAACTTGGAAGTTGTTCTAGCTCCCTTCTTCCCACAATTTTTAGCCAAAATGGCAAAAAGGGAACACATAGTATTTTTTCCTTTGTTTGTTTTGCACTGAGTTTTGTAATGCTCGTTTTTCAAATAGATTTGATATTTCACTTTCTTTTTCATCCATTTATTTTTTTCTTTAGTCTTTTTTCATTTCTTTCTTTTAGAGACAAAAAAGAAAAGGAAAAATGTAGGAGAAAAGTTGAAAATGGAAGAAAAAATGGATAAAAGTGAAAAGCTAACACAGAAATAATAAAAATAAATCAAAATAGTAAAGACAAAATACATTTTTGATAAATGTGGTAGTATACATATACTTCTTTCAAAATTGAGTTCAGTGCATTAAGTGTGCAAACACATTCCATGCAGAGCTGCTAAATGCACCTAACACTGGTGTTATACTGGTCATATCAGCTTTTAAAAGCATTTTTAGATTGCTTCATTAATGTCTCAGCGTATAGCACAATTAAAATTAATAAATGAGCTTTAATTAGTGTTCATAAGCAACGGGGTGAGGTAGTGTTTATGTTAATCCTGAAGATGATTTTCCTGAATTGTGTATATGCTTGATTTAAAAAAAAAAGAATCAGGTGTTCAAGATATGGGTGAATAGTTGCTACCTCGAATGCATAACTTCGCCTACGCCTTATCATGTCCATTTAATAAATCAAGTAGGAAAACCCTTTGTATTAAGTTTTTGTGAAGAAAAAAGACTTTTAATATTTCATGTATAGCGTGAACTATTAAGCACATCTACAAAGTTTGCTGCAAAACATCCTCCAAGCACTTATTGTATATAACTCGTACTACACATCACTGGAATGCTTTTCTCCATTGAAGCATCCCAGCCCCATTAAAGAGCACTTTTCTGGTGGAAGGGCATAGTTCTCAAACATGAGCAGAGTGACAAAAGTAGCTTCAGGGATTCCACTTACATAACTGAGGTATCTTGTGCTCATAAACTAGCCCCCCTAATGCCCTATTCACCTCCATAGCTGCAAGGAACATGGGAAATAGGTTAGAAGACACAGAGGAGGGAGTGAAAATGCTGTTATTACTTTCATAGTCCCAAATAACTCTGTAAATGCTTCCTTGGCTCTTCCTGCTACTGGCATACACAGCAACTTCTCCCCAACAGGATCAGACCTGCTGTATATTGCCTCCTTCATTCAAGGAACTCAGAGTGCTTTAAAAGACATCAGTTTCAAGGCCCATTAAAATCAGTGTGCATCTTTTGCGCTAATGTCAAGAGGTTTTTAATCAGACTTTAAATTACTCTCCAGCTTCAACTGAGTTCTGAGTTGTTTCTTTCCTATGCATGCATTTTCCCTGCTTGAATCTCATTTCCCTTCTCTCCTTCTTATCTCTTTTTTAGGCCCCTTCTGTTGTTTCTTTCTCCTTACACTGTATTTTGCAACACTTCCCACTGTAGTGTCATCTGCAAGGTGAATTAATGTGCTCTATCTTCCAGATCATTAACAAAGGCACTAAGTATAATCCCAGGTGAAAACTGTCTGTGATACACCACAGTCATGCTGTGAGGAATGAGATATATTCCACTTTTCCCTATAGGATTATTCAGGTTCTCAAAATCTCTCACTTTTAGTTCATCAAGGAAATCTCGTCAAGCTCATGCAATTACTTTTTTCCCTCTCTCAACAGAATGATCTACACACACAGACACACACAGATCAACACTGCACATCTTCCAGAGTAGAGAAGCAGAATGAGAAAAGCTGAAGAAATGGTGTATGGCAGAGCTGAATAAAATTCATTTTTATACTCATATAAAAATGCATTTAATAGCACTGACATGTTACAGAAGCCTGACATATTTTTGATTGAATCCAGCCCTCACTTTATATTTCAGTTCCATCAGTTAAAGATGCCACACTCACAATAACTCCTGGAAAATAAAGTATTTATCACACCCTAACTACTGCAGGTAGAGAATGTTCTTTCTATGTCTAGTATTTATATACTCTATATTTAGCTTTAGTCTGATAAGAAATCACATTATTATTTACCACATTCCTCAGATAAACTTTCTAGGGTGCAGATAAATCATACACTTCCTTTTCTTAATTATTTATTTGAGTAGGAGAAATGTATCTGTTATTTGACTGAGCCCTATCAACGTGTCAAGGTTTAGAGTTGGGCTAGCTACTAGAGGAATGACTGATGATCTTGATTTACCCCTCTGCCTTCCCAAGGGGGAAGAGAAAGGGAATAAAGGTGAGAAATTTATAGATTGGAAAAGAAAACTGAAACAACTTTAATGAAATATAATAATAATAAAATGAAATATATACAAAACAAACATAGAACCTAATTCCCACTGATGCTGTCGGCAGGCACTAGGCAAGTCCCAGACTGGACTTAGTGGCAGATGGGAACCAGACTCAGAAGTTGGATTCTGGAATTATATTCAGCAACACACAGATTGGGATTGAAGGCAGAATGGACAGAGTCCTCTTTGGATGCCAGCCACTGAAGAAGGGAGCTTGACCCTTGCAATCCCTCAGCTTTATACTGAATATGATACGTATGGAATGGAATACCTTGTTGGTCAGTTTAGAGTCACCTGTTGCGTCCATTCCTCCCCATGGGTGCAGCCTTTTCCTTTCTGCACCCCCAACATGGTACATAAGATTTAGCCCTGACTTTGGTCTGCACAGGAGAAAATATAAGCAAGAGCCTTTCTGCACACACCAATCCTTGATAATAACTATAAACATCACTGCTAGAAGCAGACACTGTCTGCAAAAATATGCCATTAACTTCAGAAAGTACAGTTACTTAGAAGAAACTGAGTTGAAAAGTAAAAATCACTGAACAGAATTAGTTCTGTTCTAACTCAAATCAGGACACAATGCAAGTGACCGTAACAGCATCATGACATCACAGAGTAGTTGGCACCAGGGAGGTTTAAGATAATAGAGAAGGCATTATGGAGTCATTATGCATGTATGTATGAACAGCCATATGGATACACAGGTACAGAGGGAATCTCTGCAGGGGTCAGTAGCATAAACCCAGCAGTAGACAGAGGAGCCTTCAGCTTTACTGCTGGCAACATTAGCCAAACTGGTGTGAGCACATGCCTTGTTCATCTTCTGGTCATCTGTGTCTACTGTGAGGCTGAAAGAAAATTGTCCCCACTAACTCTGTGCTCTTTATTCAGTCAGTCCTGTGAGAACTTTCTGCATACCATCAGAAAGGGTAAATTTTGATTTAATCTCCACTATCCACCTCATCCAATTCTAATTTAGTTATATGGTTATTACATGGGTTGTTTAAGTAAATGGCAGAAAAGTATTTCTGCCATGTAATTATATTTTAAAATCCAAGTAATAGCAGTTACTTCTATTAGCAATAACAATTAACATCTCTCCTAGTATAGTCTCAGATAAAGAAATTCCTTGTAATTATCTTGTAATGACAGTCTTACATCCATGTCATATTTACATGAATAATAGATTTAATGTCAAAAGAAAAATGATTAACGGTTTCTTCATTGAAGAAGTATGAATTTCTACGCATCTACATACTAACACCCAGGAATCTTGTCTCTTTAGTTAGGAAATATATTTTTTAAAGGTAATGATTAGCAAATTCCAGGTTTTAGTCCATAAAACCATGGAAGTCCAGAAAAGGATTTGAAAAAATAAACTGGGCTAATAGGGATTCGAGGCAGGTTTATGGAGACAGTGAAGAACTAGAGACCTTGAGTTAACTCTGGGGAAATTAGTGTGTCTAGATAGTTCAGTCTAGACTTACTAAAGGATGCTGGGATCTCAAAAGCAGCAGAAATACGCCAGTGAGGACTCCCTGGCATCCAATGAGCCCTGCCTCTCTGTAGACCTAATTAACTCTGACACATCTGTTGCCACACAGCTTCTGGTGGCAGAGACAGCTTCTTCAACATTGTCTTCAGCATTAGGAAACCCAGTGGCTGAGCCCTCCTGCACCACCCAGCCATGTCCTCAGTGTAAGAGCCAGTAGATGTGTTGCACTGCACTGCATAGAGTTTGTCACACAATGGGGCAGAATCTGGTCCTAGCATAAGAGGTACAAGGGGAGACCAAGCTCTGCTTTCTGAAAGATACCCTGCAGAATTACAGGGAACTTGATCAAGTGGAGTTTCCCAGAAGTGTTTGGGTGCCTGCAAACTGAGGCATTGAAATACATCTGAGTGTCTGCAGCTGTATATCTCAAGTTATTATTTTGTTTGCAAGGGAAGTACATGCACAACTTACTACCTCAGACTCTGAAAATTAGAGTTATGAGAGATCTGAGGTGTATGTGTAAAAATGATTCTAGTGCTCTTAGTAAGTATGTTTGGGACTTTTCTCGGGCACCTAAGGCCAATGAGCACAGAACAATTCTTAAACTTTCTCAACCTTCAGGACAGGTTGGCATCATCAAAAGTGTGTCCTGAGAATGGTTCACACCATATGTTGATTTGTGAATTACTCAGGAATTTCTTGGAAGAGTCATATAGGATTCATGCAAAATCAATTACACGATATTGATGTCTAACTTCCAGTCCTTAGGTGCATTTGCTAGGATTGTTTAATCTCATAAGGTATCTGTAGCCTCTAATATAATACATAACACAATTTTTGTTTAAGTTTGGTTTTTTTAATTCGACTTTTAGTAAATTCTCCCCTTAGTTTTCTTTCTGTTGGATCTCTCAAGTCATAAGCATGTTTTCACAAGGAGAGAAGAAAATCCAGACATAGTAAAATCTGCTGAGAAACACACTTTTGTTCCATCTGATAAGAGACATTTTAATGGGAATAAGTTAGTTGGGCGTTAAAGAAAGGAACTGTGAACTTTAATTTAGATGTAAATCAACAGAAGTACATTCAGTCTGACTTTATTCTCAAAATACAGCCAAACTGTACATGTAGTTTCATACGTTAATAAATAAGGGTTCTTAGCTGCTCTCCACCAGCTGAACAACACCGAAACCAACTTCAGAGATAGGAACCACTGGGAAAGAAAATCAGATGATGAAGCACAAGTGTATAGTTCCAATTTAGATACCCCCAACTATCTAGTATATTTGCAGAGGGCATGGACATATTACACAGGGTTTATGAGAGGCCCTCACCTTTCCAGTAGAAGAGTTATATGCCAAACTGGTTACTCCAGGGGGAGCCTTACATGTTATTAAAGTTACCGAGTAGTTCCCTGAAGGAGAGAAGCTACTAGAATTCATATGGGCAGTCTTTCTGAACAGCAAAAGCTGAGGTCATGGGGCCACGAGGCAGTTTGGTGTTCAACAACCAAAACTGTCTGATGTAAAGCTTTTTGATCAAAGTTGAATCGATCGATTGAAGTCTATGAATCATAGATTCATAGAATGGTTTCGGTTGGAAGGGACCTTTAAAGGTCATCTAGTCCAAACCCTCTGCAGTGAGCAGGGACATCTTCAACTAGATAAGGTTTCTCAGAGCTCCTTCCGACCTGAACTAGAATGCTTCCAGGGGGAAACCTACCACCTCCCTGGGCAACTTGTGCCAGTGTTTCACCACTCTCATTGAAAAAATTTTTCTTTGTATCTAGCCTAAATCTACCCTCTTTTGGTTTAAAACCATTACCACTTGTCCTGCCACAACAGCCCCATCTTTTTTGTAGGCCCCCTTTAACTACTGAAAGACTGCAATAATGTCTCCCTGGAGCTTTCTCTGCTTTAGGCTGAACAACTTCAACTCTCTCAGTCTTTCTTCATAGCAGAGGTGTTCCAGCCCTCTGATCATTTTTGAGGCCCTTTCCTGGACCCGCTCCAACAGATTCATGTCATTCTTGTGCTGTGGACTGCAGAGCTGGACACAATATTCCAGGTGAGGTCTCACCAGAGCTGAGGAGCAGGGTAGACCTTCTGGCCACTCTTATTTTGACACAGCCCAGGATATGGCTGGCCTTCTGGGCTGCAAGTGCACATTGCTGGCTCATGTTCAGCTTTTCATCCACCATTCATTGCTTGACTTTTACATTCCTTTGATCCCATTCTTTGGCATATACGTGTCCTACAGCTCTGAAATGCAACTTTTGCCTTCTACGATGAATCCTACTGAATAATATCGAAATCACAGACAAAGGAGATGCCTGCTTTCCTTTGGGCCATATCTGGTGTGTACATCAGTGCAGAAAAACCTCACAAAGTTTGGCTGTGTCCTAGAACAGATAGTCTAACAGTGTGTAACTCAATGCAAAATATAGTATAGCCTTTCTTAAACAGAACAGAGAAAGCTGAAAACTGGAACATGTAAAGAAAGTGAAACCCCACAATTGTCACTATTTTTGTTTTAATAAATTCTTATTTAAATTCTGAGCTGCATCTTTAAACTTTCTGGGCACTATTTCATTAAGGGGAATATTTCACTATCATCAAGACTCCCTGTGTACTCATCATTTCATCATTATAATTGTTATAATGGCAACATTTAAATAAGCTATATGATATAATCACTTTTTTTATTAGAACTGCATACACTCTAAGTGCATTCACTTTAACTCTGTCATGGGACAGGGGCTAAGATTATTGCAATTGGATATAGCACAATATTGAAACATTTTCCCGTACATCACTTATCTATTGCATTTAAGCTACAGCGTTAGATTGACAGAAAGGAGTGTAATATGTTCATATAGGACACACTGTAGAGCTGTTCTAATCAATTGTACTAATACTTTAATGATAAAACTGAGTGTGGGCTTAACATTTTTGAGGTTAACATTTTTTATTGTTTCGGGGTTTTTTTGCTACATCTGAAGTGAATGCTGAAATCCAATCCAGCAAAGCTCGCACTGCAATCTGTGCAACACATTTTTTAATATCCCCCTGATCTGTTCGCTTAGGCAGTCAGCCTGCCTATGTGCTGAGAAAGAAAGTAGGAAAACCTTCAAGATCTGGTCTTGGGTTATCAGCAGTGAAGTCTCTGCCTCTGAACTTCACTTGTCCTGAAGTTAATCAAAGTTTACAGATCTGGCAATTGGAGCTGAGCCAAGTATGGTAGTCTTAACCTTAGCAAATCTCTCACTGAGGCATGGGAGTTTCATCAGATTAAAAATTTCAGGGTCTGGCCTGCTCTCTTTTAACTTTGTATGTGTTCCCTAACCTACACTCAGGAAGTGGAGAGCTGTAAAATCCCAATCCCTTCACTGAACTTCACTTGAAGTAAATGTGAACAGTTCAGATGGCTTGAAATATGGGACATAATTTGAAAGATGCTTTTGAAATATTTTTTTTTTGGTTTAAGATAGCCTAGCATGGGAAAGACATGGAAACCTTCAAATGAGAGCTCTTTTCAAATAGTCTGTTTTCTTCACACTGTTTGGATTTAGAACTGAATGCTCATTTTTAAAAATCTAATGAGGTTAATCATGTCCAGATCCTAGGATCACATCCTCCTAGGAAGGACAAATCAGCTGCTGATGAGGTCTTTTTCCTAGGGACAAGTGTTTAGATAGTCTTTACCAGAAAGTAACCTAGCAAGCTTCTAAATGCAAAATGTGGAAAATAGTTTTACCATTCCTTATGAAGGGATTACAACACCAATGTAACAATGTAGAATAACTGCAAATCTTTCAAATTTTGAAGAAATGGGAGCTGTGCTCGTATTTCTCTGACAGGAACTTTGTCTTGATTTTGCTTTGGGGATTTCCTAAAGAAGGAAGAAAAAAAGTCAGAAAGTATAAATTAAACATCTTTCCAAGGGCCTCAATACTCTCTCACAATATTCATACTTCTGTACATCTTTTGAAATTCTGTTTAGAACCCTGTGCTACCCCTGCTCACTTTCAATCATTTCCACATCTAAAAATGTATGCTTAACAGCTTCCTACAGTCCTTCAAATGATGCTACCCTCTCCCCGTTTTATACATTGCTATCAAGGTTCAGTGATAAATGTGCTTTCTTGTTAACTAGACCTTGATTGAATTCTTCCATCTCTTTCTTGATTTCTGTCTGTCAGTGACATATCTGTCATCTTTATCTGGAAGTGCTGTCACTTAGGATTTTCTGTTGCTCAGATGATATTTTATGCTTTTGTTGCCTCTATTTTATTCTTTGACCTCTTGAAATATCTTCTTGTTGTACAGCATGAATTCTTCTGTCAGTTTCAAATAAATAGTTTTGCCAACTTCAGCATATTATAATTTCTTGCTCGGATACTGCTAGTTTTTCTATCTTCTATTTTCTATTACATTCCCTGAGTCCCTTGAGATCCTTTTTAAGTCCTTTCTATAAGTTATCCTCACTGTGTTGCTATTCCTTTTATTACTTCATCAAACACCTTTTCAAAGTGCTGCCCAACTTTTCATTCAGAACTGGAATGCAGGTGGCTTAGAGCTCTTCAGGCACTGAGAAATATCATTCTCAGAGTAGCAAGAAACCCCATTTTCTCTCATTCCTGGTACTGTAAAATAGAAAGGTGCATTATTTTTTATTTTATGGTAGAAGGCTCAATCATAATCATCAGTGTTATTTGTAAGCGCACACTGATGCAAAGAGCAGAGGACATGGTTACCATATCTTCAGCCTATTCAAATACCAGTTTGAAAATGACAGAATGGTACAAATACTATCCCTGTTTTCTCTACCTCTAAATGTATAATTCGCTTAAATTTCCACAATTCTCAAAACATCAGGCAAAATTGCATTATTTATATGAAAATTCATTCTCATAAATCAGCACAAGATCCAGCACAGCAAGTCAAAACTATTCATGGTTGTAAGGTGGGTGAAAGCAGTCATGCTGCTGAAATGAATGACATTATTGAAATCAAGAAAGGCCAGTCTGGAATGAATTTCATTCCATATTTAAAGGGATGAGGCTCAAAACCTCCTGAAGTCCAGAGCTTCACCCTCTTCTGAAGCCAATGGATATACAAAAAGTAAATCTAATGTCTCAGTCCTCTGCATACCTGGTCCAAACGCCCTCCAAAATTTACAGTTGTTAAAATATTGGCACTTACAAGTAACAAAAATACCAGGCTATCTTCTATGTTGATCTCAGCATTCTATCTCACATGTTGTTTTTAGTCATTCTTTGAAGAGACCTGCTGGATCTGGATAGTAAAATTAATAAGGAACAGGTTATATATTGTTTATTCATAACTGTGAAATATTATTCTCAAGAAATAAATATTCTTGAAATAATATAACAAAAGTAACCCAAAAACTCTGCAAGAAAAATAATGAAACAACCTCAAACCAGCTATGCCTCTGGTCCAGTTTTTCACATTAATCCCCATTCATCTTGAAAGATACATATTCATATTATATGTATTAGATTTTGTGAAAATTTATATGCAATTTAATGAGTTGTGTACATGGCACACCTGCAGATATTTTCTGAAAAGATACTGTTTTCAAAAGCATGAGACTTTCCTGACTAATCATTAGCCACAATCTGATTTATGATTCAGCTGAAATGATCCATCTGTTTCTGAGAACAAAACAAAAGAAATGGAAAAGAAAATAAGGCATTATTTTATTCTGAGTGAAGTTCTTACAGCAGCTTTATTAAAGAAGTACTTACTTTTTGTACTGTATGTTCTGGAGACAGTGAAAGAGTGTTTGCCTGCTTGCCAAAATTAACCCGAAACTGGACACATTGTCTTGAAATCTCTCATTGTCTATGTTTAAATTGATGTTTGTCACCTAACTGCATTAAAGTGTCAGTTCATTAAGAGGCTGCTGCAGATCTGAGCAGCAAGAGGTAAGCAAAGCCATATCTGCTATTGTAACACTTCTCTAGCAGGAGCTACAGGGGTGCTGGGAAAAGGGAAACTATATTCAAGCAATATGGCAAAGAAGGGTGTAGAAGAGTTAGGGAGGACAGGAAAGGCTGGGAGCAGAGATTAGATTTTGCTAAAAAAGTGAAATTTTCTTCCAAGCCAGCTTATCTGCATGTGCAGCCTGCATCTGCTTTAGAAGTCCAAGCTCTCACTACAGTCAATGAGTGCTCAGTTCAGATGATCACACATCACTGTGTGGTGCTATTAGTTATGCCTGAAGACATCCACATTAGGCTGTCAGATATGACCCAGTACCTATGGTAGATCCATGTCCTCTTGGAGCAGCAGCTAATCACCACTGATGGATATCCTAGGGCATACCACGTGGCCTAGATGAAAACTCTTTCATTTGAACAGCTAAACCATGTTTTAAATCTATCCTTATTAGGCACTGGAATGTTGAAAACTGCTCAGCTGATCAGGTAGAGTTTTGATTCAGTTGCCTAGTTATAGACATGTAGGACCATTTGAATGCCATAGGTTAATCAATATCCTCAAACGGGATATCCATATGGCACTTGCAGATATGACAGAGGAACAACCTTTCAGAGACCCATATGTTCCTGGAGCAGTAGCTGAAGGTACAGAGGAGCACTTATATCTGAAATGGGATTAGATGCCTCTGTTTAATAAGTGAATGGATTCCCTGGATGTCTGCCTCCAAATCAGCTATGTTCACCACAAAGCTTCACTGTCTGGACCACCACTGGCTATAGTGACACCCTGCTTGCTCACAGGTGGACACTGACACATGCACACCGAAGACCAGGACTTTCATCACAGGAAATCCATGTGGTTGCTGGGCATGGTGCCAGTTCAGAAGCCCAGTGGTGTCCAGGAGGCCAATAAAGGCGTGTATGTGGACATCGGATATACTTTCTCACTGGTGTGAGAGGATTCTAGGGAATAGCAGAGATACAAATGAAGCAAAAGCACTCACATATCAAAAAAGAGATGTAACTAAATAGGGCACATGCCATTCCAGAAGAGGGGGTGTGCTTGTAACCCACACCTCCTGACAGCAGATGTGTATACAGCTCTGCGTGTATTTGCATGATTATGTGTGTGATTATAACTTCTTTGAATAAGATATTGAAGGGTGTTTAGAAATGCATAGTTTTGTTAATACCTTACAGGTTTCTAATATTGTGATTCACCTGTTGTATTGCTGTTATTGACTTTTAATGCCTCGTTCATAGTTTGTGGGTTAATTAAATGTCATTAACAAATCAAAACTTCTTTAAACCTGGCTCTATTTATATTTCATGGACTGAACAGTTTTTTCCTGGTACACCAAATCATAAAGAAGCATGTTAAATAGCAAAATATTGCTCTAGTGTGGATATTTAGTCCATAGGATCAAACAGATGCTTAGTTCTGTATCGTTTTCTTGCACTAGTTACACTTCTGAAGTAGAAGAACACAAAGAAGTAAAAATCAAGTTCTGAAACTATGGGAAACACTTGAAAAGAGATTTTGTGGGGTTTTAATTCAGTCCCTTTTAAATTGTTTTTTTTTCAGTAAGTTTTTAATTACCCTCAAGATTGTCCATAATAGAGAGTGCTGGAGATTTGATTTGTCCTCAAAAGTATGCCTCCTCCTAAGAAAATCTAAACCAGATGTCTACAGATCTCATAATCTGCCCTTGTGAACTGGCAGTGTAAACTTCTCAGTGATATGAGGGGCAGGTCAAAGTGTAAATCCAGAAAGCATCAATAGCTTTTTTTGGAAGGAAATCTGTTCCTCATCTGAAAATTCACTAGTAGAGCTCTGTGTTCGTGTAGTGTGCTGAAGAGCCATTCATGCACTCAATTTGTCTTTTATGACAAAGCACACATCCCTATCTTTTCATTTTGAATTCCCACACTGTTCCTTGTCCTTATTGTATCTAGTGGCAATGCTCTCATCAGGGAGCAGAAGATTAGAGGCTGAACATATGTCACATTTGAAGTTAATAGCTGAGGTCTTTTTAAACAAAGCTAATATGTATGACTTTATGTCTCCCTTTGCTTTTGCTTCATACAGTGCAAAAATATCCAGGATACCCACAGAGCTTTGCTGCATGTAAGAACTCTATGTTCTGTCAAAATAAATGCAGAAGAATTGTGCAAGCTTCTGAAGGATGAATCGGAGCTCTTCTGAGAGCTGTTTTGTTTCTAACCCCTTGATAATTCTCTTAGTGGTTACCAAAGTCCCTAAATGAATGAGAGCTATATCGAGATGTGTCAGTATTAGCCGCAGAAGCATAGATTTAATCCAGGAATAAATGGCACCAACATATATAGGATTTAGAGGTTCTCTGAAGGACACTAAGTAATCTGTGAATAACTCCACAGGAATTACATTCCAGATAGCTGCCAGGGAATCAACTGAATTGGCTCTTTCTCCATTCAAACTGAAATTCTGACAGAGCTATGTGAACCCTAGAAGCAGAAAGGATTTTAAAAAAAGTAGTAAAAGGAACCACAGGTTAGCTGCTTAATGCTTACATTTCCAGCCTTCTCATGTAGCTGCTGCTCTTCTACTAGGAGTGGAAAAGGGGAAGGAAGGAGGGGGTAGGGAAGCTCTCTAGAACAGATGCCAAAATGACATTAGACTTCATGAGATGTCTTGACTCCCCAGTGGACTCTGATGGTAGTTTTTGGAAGAGACTACATCACCATTACCCCTACCTTCTGTCATTGTGTGGAATGAGTGACTTTGAAAAGTCTTTGAACAAGGCACTATGTGTTGACTGTTTCTCGACTTGAGAGATTCAAGGTTTCCATGAGAAAAGCCATAATCCTGTCAATTTTCAGATGCACAAATCCTGGAGACATACAATGGGATTTGGATAATATCCTTGCTTCTCTCGATGGATGCCAGTGTTGTTAATGCGATCTGTTTGTTATGTGAAAAGTGAATTTTTAAAAAAGAGAGGTGTATAGAAGATCAGAAGAAGGGGTTTGATTTTTTTCATTTGTCAGTAGTTTTCTTCATTTATATTACCTAGTTTCTGCCTGTGGGAAACAATACTAGTGGGTTGGGATTTTTACTGTTCACATTCTACACAATATTTTGTTGATGAAAATTTCAAAGCATATTGTACTGCAGAAGACTTGGCATCAACATACTACTGAACACTGAGACTACCTCACCTAAGGATATCCATTTCTAAAAAAGAGGGCTGTTTGAATGTATAGTCAATCAAGCAAATGAACAAGTGCATTTAACAAGCTGTAGGAGGATGTTTAATCTACAGTGACAAAATATAATTTTCAGTCATTTAAAATCATGCATCTGTTCTGTTCAGCTATGAAGGACTGATTCCCTACTTACTTAACATGAAGTAAATCAGGAGTATAAAGGCTGAAGTCTGTTGGCATATACCAGTCCAAAATCAGGATAAAAGTAATATTCAGGGTCCCTTATGCTATGACCATAAATCTTCCCTAAATATGTCGTAGTCATGTCTAAAAGAACCATTTTGTGGGCAGTTTGTAGGTACAGATGCAGTTGCTATACAACAAAGGCTTAATGAAAATAATTATTTGTCTAAATAATTTATCCAGAACAGCAGACTGAGTGCAGGATTGGTGGTGTCACTAATTTTAATGGTAGTGGGACCAGTTAACAGTGTGACTTCTGTTCTTTCTTTCATGGAAGGGAGGGGTAGTTACAATATGAATTTAGAGGCAGTAGTTTTGAGACAGCAACATTTGCTGAAGCAGATGTTGAAGAAGTAATTTCATTTTCCCAAGAGAATAAAAAAGACATTGGAAATAAGAGATTGTACTGCCAATATCCCATCACCTACTTTGCCTTGGTTCAACAAAAGAAAGAAATATTTTTCTTATCATTTAACACTGCTAAAATGTATTCTGACTTCAAAGAGATAAATGGCAGGTGTTTCTAGGGGGTTGACACTGGCTGGTTCCCAGGTGCCCACTAAAGCCACTCTACGACTTCCCTCCTGTGGCAAAAAAAGACTAGACTGCAAGGTTCAAGCAAATGATTTATTTGAACTTCACTCACAGGTTTAACTGCGAGGCTGAAGGAAACACTTTATCTGAACTTCACTCACAGATCTAGTACACCACT
The DNA here is from genome assembly GCA_013400335.1 of Eurystomus gularis. Classification (NCBI taxonomy): domain Eukaryota; kingdom Metazoa; phylum Chordata; class Aves; order Coraciiformes; family Coraciidae; genus Eurystomus; species Eurystomus gularis. The sequence goes on along the minus strand of VZZY01025686.1, from coordinate 19,798 downwards.
AATGCATGTTTTCACAGATACAATGGAAGAACTACTACAATTTAAAAGCAAGTATACACTATAACAACATTAAAAACGTGCACTTAATGTTACATGTGTGTTAGTTAATTAAACTTACAGCATGCTAAATATTTGCTTACCTCTCCAGGCAAGGGCTCTCAGTCCCAGAAAAGTGACCTTGGCTGGGGTCTGGACCAAGGGGGAAGGGTCTCCATACAGGCACGAAGTAATGTTGAAGAGGTTACTCCCAAACCTTAGCGTTTTTATCCCCTGATTTACACGACTGTGGGCAAGACTATGCCTGATTGGATTATCCCATCTGGATACTGTGGGAAAATGGATAGGGGGAAATGAGAAAGCCCTGTCTTTCCTAAATTTAGGCTCACATCTTGACATGAACTGTAGTGGCCTTCAGTGAGACACAGTTGCTGATCACAGGAGCAGAAAGTGGTTGCCCTGGATGTGGCCTGCTCTGGCTAACAGAACATGCGAACTCCCCCTGGAACACAAAACAGGGTGCTATGAAGGTAGCACAGTTGGTTCCCTGTTATCAGGGATGAGGTAGCCAACAATTGATCAGGCCCAGCCAAGCATGTTTTTGCTCAAGGCAACCGTATAGCCGCTATCAAAGAAGATAGATTGCTCAGCAGCTATGGTGAAATCATGTCCTTTAGTCAAACTGTGCTCATTATAATGTCATTATAATACTAAAAATCACACCCATAGGTCAAGATGACCCTTGCCCAGGTAAAGATGCCTCCCCTGAGTATGCGCCCTGTTATTTTTTGACTGTAAATGCGAAGCGAGAGATTTTTAATCTCATCAAAATTAAAGGAGTGTATGACTAGAGTCACTCAAGCTCCACCTAAAAGTAAAGAAACATTGTAAAAAGTGATGAATTAAGGGGGAAATGGAGAGAAGACTTCCATTGAAACTTCTGGGATCGGTTGACATGCTGAACCATTTCTACATGATCTTCTTCCCCATATAGGGACGTCTATTTGAGTAAGAACTCCAGGTTATGCACACTTAAGTACTAAATATTAGGCTGGCTACTAATGATTATTAATACCTACATTTGTTAAATTATATTTTATATAACTTATTTACGCAGTCAGTCACTATCACCGGTATCCTCGACTCTGCATATTGTCACAAGTATATATAATAAAATGCATTAGTTATAGACATAAAAATTTCTGGAAACTTTGATTTTGAGACTTAAGGGATACTGTCTTAGTGTCGTTGCTTGTAAAGACAGTCACCCTCCTATTAAAAGAGCTGTCAGTAGAGATCTGTTTTCCAGTGGCACTGTTAGTTCACCTAACAGGCTGGGCAGATTGTAAAGGATCTGAGATCTCCCTCCTCCTTAACTGGATTATGGCAGGTGGGTCAGGCACAAGAGTCCTGTCTCTCTCTCTCTTTCCTGTTTTTTCCATTCTTTACTTTGTCTATGCCTTTCCACACAGACAGTACTCATAGTTTCCTCTGAAAAGGATCATAGATCATCCCAGTTGCTCAGCCAACAAGTTTAGTAAATCTGACCCTGAAGGTCCTATTTCCTCAACTTCAAGAGTTTGTCTGGTTCACCATCTTTCCTGGGAATTGCCTACCCACCACAACATCAGCCATCCTGCCTTCACATCAAAATTGTTTTGATTGACAATGAACATTATTAAGGAAAAAAAAGGGCTATGTCAATTTCTATGTATATAAGCATATAAAAGGTATGTGTATAAGTTTATAGACACATAGATGTACATTTTTATATACATACATGTATATAAATATTATACAGTATATAATAGACATAATATATAGCATATATTATATTATGGAAAATAGAATGGAATGGCTAAACTTACTGCAATTTACCCTTGGCCTTTCCATTGTCTCTTATGAGACAGAACAATTTTGCTATTACAGTCTGTGAGAAGTTTTGCATTTAATGGAATGGAATGTAAAAGCCCTGTTCTGTGGGAAGTCATTTAACTGTTTATGCTCAGCTTTATGTGTGTCTACAGTACAGATCTAATTTAGCATTAATCAGTAGATTCCTCATCTTTCTTTTTCCTTAGCTGAAGGACTCCAGTGGACAACTTTTTTAGATTTCAAGGTCCAGTGGCTCTTTAAGAGGATTATTGTTTAAAAAGATTTCACCATTTCTATGACTAAAAAAGAAAAAACATGATATAAAAAAATAATACAATTGAGAACCTATTCAGATCAATCAAATCTGTTTTGTTTGTAGCAAGCTTAAATACTCCCCTAAAGCAATAAACTAAACTGACTGTAGAGCATCACTGAGTTATTTTCAGCTCTTCTTTGTAGGAAAAATGCAATCCTCCAGTATCACAGTACAGGTCTGCTCCTCACTGTCTGGACCTGCACCATTGAATGCTGAAGCCTCAGCATGGTGTCCTCCTTGCACAGTCAAAAAGAAATGCAATGATAATTTGCTTCTCGTGCTAGGCTTTGCCCTGTTGCTTAGCTTGCATGAATTTTTCCCTTTGAATTACACCCCCCAAACTCTTCCTTTCTTTAAAAATGAATACTTATATGTAAACATAGAGAGTATCTCTCTGTTTGTTGAAAACACTGAAGATAACTGGAGGGTGTACTGCTCCAAGCAGGTAATTAACCTGCTTTTTGGTACAGATATGCGTAGTTCATTCTAAATCATGGCACAGAATAGTACAAATTCAGAGCTGAAGATACATGCTCCATCCAGGAAGGAAGTGGGGTTTTTAAAGTGTAATAAGATTAGTGAAATATGTAATTTTGGACCTGCTCTACTGTGCTTCTTGCCAGAGGCTCCAGCTTATAGACAGAGGTTCATGGTCTAAGTGTTCAGGTTTAAAATAACTCAACTCTCTTGAACTGTAGCTGGAATTCTTCTAGGGTTATCTAAAATTTCAATTTTCCTCATGTTCTGCTCCTTTCTGCTCCCTGTCTAGAGCTTCCAAAATGGGCTATTCTGGCTTAGCTGGTATTGTAGGAGACCAACAGAAAGGCTAGTCTATTGTATGGGACAATTCAAGGAGATATCACATGTAAGCTAAATAAGTAATGAAAGGCAAGGACCACAGCTCCTGCTGGACCTGAACTCTACCATTTCATCTGGTGCAAACATATATTTATCTCCTTCACGTTGTTACAGTAAGGTCTGATTTCCACAGATGTACCTGGGAATACAGTTTAATTTTAATTAATAGTGCCCACTATATTTTTCATTTCAGAGAGTCCTTGTAGCTTCTTTCTCTTAGCTTTTTCTTAAAGAATTCAGATTAAAGGCAAAATAAAAAATTAAATCTAAATATTCTTCTCAGCTATTCAGAGAGACCAAATTCTCAGACTGATTTGTGATTTTGTCTACACATAGTTTAAGTATATGGAAACAGTTCTTAATGAAAAAGTGCTTCATCTGCTCTTGTTAATGTTTAAAATATTCTGTAATTGCTGGACTAAAAACACCAGCATCATGTGAAGAGTAAATGAAAAGGCATCTCCAATTTCATGTACTGAAATATTTTTTTTTTTCCTGATGTCTTGCCAGAAATAAAAGACAGACTAATATATACTTGGTATGTTCTTTGCTGAATATCTTCAAAAGCAATGAAGCAGTTTCTATTCAGCTGTGTGGAAATAGAGAAGCCTTTGATTATTAATTGTTAATTGATGATTAGCTTTTAATTAAGTTTTTTATGAGATCTGATTATAAAATATATTATATCACCCTAAATAAATTTTCCTTTGCATAAATAGTATTTTTGCTGTGATTTTTGAGGCTGGAAAATAGAAGGCTCAGGAAGATCTTTTTAACATATGTAAATACCTAATGAGGGGAGTAATGAAAATGAAGCCACACTGTTATTATTGACAACCAGTAAAAGAACAAAAGATATTGGACACAAAATGGCATACAGAAAATTATGTTTAAATGTAAGAAAAAATTTATTACTGCATGCATGGTCAAACACTGGAACAGCTTGTCCAGATAGCCTGTGGAGTTTCCATCCCTGGAGACGTTCAAACCAACCTGAGCATGGCCCTCATCAAACCGCTTTAGCTGCATTTCACCTACTTTGAGCTGGAGGTTAGACTGGATGACCTACAAGTGGTGTCTTGCAAGATAAAAGTCTTGAAAACAAAATCTTTTTTTTTTAAGACAAAATTGGCAAGAGTTGAATGGATGTTAGTGCTAGTAGCAAAGTCATGGTTAAAACAAATGCCTTTCAATAACATTATTTCAACATTTTTGTCTGGAAGAGAAATTCATGTCTGAAAAGGTATAAAAAGTAATTATCTCCTGACCACTTCTGTTTCTTTTTTTTTCTTTCTTTTTAACAACTCATCAAGATACTGCATATAACCCCGCTCCCAAGGAGAAACAAAGTCTGTCCTTGTTTGTTTAATTAAATGTCATTTTAAATGAAGTAAACAGTGAGAGAGCTCAGAGACACTGGGGAATCTTCTCTGGTAAGTAAACTTGTATTTTCAAATGGTTGTTTGGGAACGTATGGGCAGCCTGTCTTACAAGGGCTAGAAAATATGCCTGGACATGCTGAGAAACATGGGTAAGCATATTTAACTGTGACAGGTCTTAAGTGACTTTGTCTCTTCCATTCACAGTGTTTTGCTCCCATTTTCCTTTTTCCTGCTCTTCTCCGGGGGCACAACAGCAACAGTGATATTCTAAAATGTATAGCACTGCTCCCTGTCTCTCAGAGGCCCTGTAAAGACGTCATTGAAGTTGTAATACAGATTCTCCTTCAATAAAGTTTGGGAACATCTGGTGCAAGCCCATATGCCACCCTAGAACCTATTCTAAAACCACTGTCTTGAGCATTTTTGATTTAGAAGTCCTGTTAACTGTTTCAGTGATGAAAAGCAAAACAACCAATGGAGAGGTAACTGTGGATGTCTCTGCTATAAATAAACTATCTCAGATACTGATAGCTGTATGGACAGTGCATTTCCAAGTTTGACATGGGTTTTAAAAGTCACCATAAAAATAGAAGTAACTACATTCATTAAAAATAGAAGTAACTACATTTATAACTCTGAAGAGTAAAGATATGCCCAGAAGAGGAGCAGTTGTTTCTTTTGATAGAGGCATGGACCTGTCTGCAGAGACCACAGGTTAAGAACAGTGCAATACGCGATCTGTCCAGCTCTGATGCTTATTATCTGAAATTACTATTGTGGATCAATACTTTTTAAAGCTGCTGATCATAAGCCTTATTTTGTTTTGGCAGTTCTCAGTTCGCAAGTCTAGGTTAAGGTAGGAAGAGAACTAGTCCTCTTCTCAGTTAAGCAACTATTTGTTGGTACACATCTGACACCGAGGCAGGTAATGCCACCCAAATTGTTGAAAGCTGTTCATGGAATACGTGGAAAGCCAAGATTAAGATTAAATCTGAACTGCTCACGGGGGAAAAAGTCTCTGGTTGTTCAGCATCATTCATAACTGTCAAGATGAACTTATTGAAGATTCATAATGAACTACCTTCCCCTGCAAGAAGAACACATACAATTTCAAGTTGCTAGTGGAAGTCCTTGTGCAGTTCCTCCTACTAACACAATGCCACTCATGTTAGTAGATGGATGCTACTGCAGCACTGATAGGTGGGAGCAAGGAAACACTGGTTTCCTAGTTCCAGCTGCACAGGGAGTGGGACTACATTGGGTAAATAAATTCTGTGAGGCCTGACAGAAGGTGAACTTAGAAAGGTACAAAAGTGCAGCAATTTCCTCAGTGAATCGACAAGAATTATTTCCAGTCACACCATGACACGCTTGCATAATTTGTGATGGAGTATTAGCTGACAGTGATTTTTATTAAATTTTTGAAAGGGATAAAATGTGTTCACAGTAGGACCAATGCAATAGGATTGCAGATACGGACATGCTGTCTGTGATATAAAGTACCCAATAAAATATGAATATGAATGACTTAAGGTACTCCTCATGCATATGAATGAAGGAAGAGAAGAGACAGACTGACACAAAGAAGCATATTTGTGCCCATAGTGAAGTCAATGGAAGCTTTTACTGTTTTCAACACCAGAAGAAGTCACCAGATCCTTTCAAAGAACAGTTCGTCCTGTCTATCTGGATTTTCACAGACTTTGTTTCTCTATTCTATATTGCACATCTTGACAGAAAAACAGTCACATGTAGCAATGTTAACTTCATATAGAAATGAGGAGCAGAAAAGAGTAATTTGGGTACAGAGTACAAAACATTCCCTTCAAAGCACAATCAGTGACAGTGACAAAGCTGCTGTTCCTATCCATTGCTCCTTCTAATATCTTCTTGCACCATTCAACCAATAAAGCAACTTATTTGCCTTAGAAAATTAATAGATAATACATATTGCTATTGAAAGAGTAGATTTTGAAAGTCTGAGGATATTTGTCCTGCAGAGACATATGGGATTTTACTACATAAATCCTGTTACACTTACAAGGATGGGAGGACAACTGATCCCTGTGTCAAGATGCTTTCTTTGCTGAGAGAGCACATGCTGAAAAAAATTTCTTTTTTTTTTTACTTATTTTTAATTATTTAAGCAACAAAATATGCATCTTTAAAGATGGGTTAAATCTTCCATTCATTTTTATTTCTCCCCACTTAACACTAACCTTCTCTTTCCTTACTCTTATCAAAATATTTAGTATACTTTAAGTACCATGGATAGCATAAAAATGTTTAGATACTGAATACAGGCTCCTAACCCTTCTTTTTCATCCTCCAAACTCTTATACATCAGTTGGAAGGAAATGGAGAAAATTTATGCTGGTTATCACAATGCCCTGTTAGATGCTGAACTGTAGCATCAGAAAAGTAATGATGCACATCGGATATAATAATAGCAGAAGAGAAGCTGCACAGAGCAGTTTAGAGTGGACTTGTGCAGAACTGAACTTGCCCCTTTCAAATCATAGAAGCTCTGCCATTGATTTCAAGCTTCCAGCTGTCTTGTGAACTGCTGTTCGTTTTAGGTATTATGTCATCATTAACAATATGTCTCCTTTCTTTTTTAAGCAATATGCCATCATTAATTCTGAGCTGCTGTACTCCTCAAGACACTCAGCTCAAATCTGAGCTTAATGAGGTTGAGACACATAAAGTTAGATAATTGTGTATGAGGAAAATGAAAATGGAGAAGAGAAAAAAAAAAAAAAAAAAAAAAACACGGGATGGAACAGCACAGGTTTTTTAAGGTGTTTAAGGAATAAATTGAGTCTAAAGAAGTTCCAGTCCCTCTCCATTTGCTTTTATCATTAATGTAGCCAAGATTGAACTTTAATGTTTCCTTCTTATCATGATGAATTTTGTCTTGTCTTATGCCTGGTGAAATATTCCATCATCTGATGGAATATAGTGTCCTCCCCTGGAACAGGTGATTTGTAAAGGAGAGGTTGACATGATAGGTTAAACATTGAAATGGCTAACATGCATTTTCCATAAATGCCAATAAAAGGAAAGCAGTGGCATTTTAAACTATTTTAAACATTTTGTATTTCTGGCAATTGGAAATTCATATTAGACTGAAGCATCTGCTGGATTCCTAGATGTACAAATAATTCTTTATGGTCTTTTAAGCAGGATTATTCCTGCACTTTTTTATATCATCTGGTATGCTTTGAGCATTAAGGGTTAAGTTAGAGCAATAAAAATATTTATTCGTGACATAAAAAACTACCAGCAGGGAGTTTAACATTTTTTCAGAAAAGCATGAAATAAAATGGAAAAAAAAATTCTCATGCCAGTTAAATAAACTGAGTTTGAATCACTACATCACCCTTCTCTGGGCCCACTTTATTTGACTCATCATTTTTAGGCCTTCAGCACTGTCTCCATTAAAAGAATCTTAAACTTGCTGCCCTTTGCTTTAGGCTAAGTTGATGAGAAAAGGAGAAATCTCTCTGTTATCTTTAAAGCAAGCATGGCAAGCATCCCCCACTACACTGCTACATCATAGTAAACATGATTTCATGGTGGTGCATCACAACTCGTGCTGTCTTTGTATCTCTTGTCAACCTGAGGCAAAGGGAAATGGCAGCTTGACAGGAATGGTTTCCTCACCCACTGTTTCTAAATTCAACATATTTATTTATTGCAGGACAAAGTTTGGTAATGATAAGGCAATTGTGCAAAACCATTGACTATTAAACTTAAACTTAATTCTTAACAAATTCCTTGCCTTAAGTACAGTAATAAATATATTTTATTTAATTTGAGATGTCAAAATGAGGTGACTAAATAAAAACTCTATTCATACTTGGGAGAACATGCCGCTGGTAAGGATGCATAGTAACATGACAATCCTGTTTTAACAGAGTTGATTTTACTATTCACACTGAGATATATCTTGGTGCCCAGAAAACAAACGTGTTCCTGTTTCCCTCTTACCCATTAAAAATACTCATTTAAATGGTTGCAGGCTGCTAGTAGTACATTAAAAACTTGCCTTTGTTGGGAGTGTAGAAATAGGCAGGTCATTAAAAGTTATGTAGGTCACTATCAGCTTAAGGTTCCCACCTGAGTAATGTCACACCTTGTGAGGTTTGAAACAGATGGTACAAGTGTCCTATCTTCTCTCCTGATGATGCAGAGAACCTCTGGTGTGCACACCCTCAATTTAAGCACTTTAGTTGAATTTCAAAATGCAACAAGGATGAAGGTAGCCCTTCTTTTTTAAGTTTGGAGGAATTTCTGTATGCTTATTTTGCTGTTATTTTGTGGTTTACTTCTCAGTCAATACTGTTCCAGAAACATGTCAGCATTTCTCATTTTAGTCTTGACACAGAATTCATTCTATCCCTTTTTCATTGCAGCACTTCTACTGATAAAAGTAAGTTATTTAAATGTATTTGGTTTATGTGGCAAGGTTTTGGTAGCACAGGGGACTATAGGGATGGCTTCTGTGAGAAGCTGCTAGAAGCTTCCCTATGTTCAGTAAGACCAATGCCAGCCAGGTCCAAGCTGAACCTGTTGGTGGCCAAGGCCAAGCCCATCAGCAAAGGTGGTAGCATCTCTGTAATGATGTATTTAAGGGGAAAAACCTTCTGCACAACAGCAGCTGGACGAGAGGAGTGAGAATATGTGCGAGAAGCAACTCTGCAGACACCAAGGTCAGTGAAGAAAGAGGGAGAGAAGGTGCTCCAGGCACTGGAGCAGACATTTCCCTACATCCCGTGATGAAGACCATGGTGAGGCAGGCTGTCCCCCTGCAGCCCATGAAGGTTAACAGTGGAGCAGATATCCACTTGTAGCATGTGGAGTACCACACACGGAGCAGGTGGATGCACACAAAGGAGTCTGTGGCCCCATGGGAAGCCTATGTTGAAGCAGGCTCCTGGGAAGAGGTGTATAACCCCTTGCAGCAGGAGGTAGAGAAATGGAAAATTAACTTCTTCAAGCTAAGTCTGTTTTGCCCTTGACAGTACTTGGTGAGTGACCTCTCCTTATTTTGACCCACAAGCCTTTCATTATATTTTATTTCCCCTGTTGAACTGAGGAGGAGGAGGAGTGACCGAGCAGCTTGGTGGGCACCTGGCATCCAGCCAAGGCCAACCAGCCACAGTGAAACTTTGGAAAATAATAATGTGGAAATTATCACCATGGCAAGATCCATCCACAATGTGAACAGAGTGGAAAGATCACTGCAGCATCATCTGACTTTACTTTTCTGCACCCCACTGGGCACAGGGTGTATGCATCATTTTCCTTCAGATAAATCCATTATATTTTACAGTGAATCATTCATGCTTAGAGTATGAAGCCCTGTGCACTTTAAGATTATTGTCTGAATGCCATTTCTGTGTCTCAAATTTTATTTGGTTTTGGGCTTTCGTAATTTCAGGAGTATAATTTTCAGCTAGAAGGATAATTTCAAGAGAAGTATAGTTGAGTTTCCATGTTCTTGGATACCCAGTGGAACTTGACAAACTTCTTGGAGGTTTGCAGTGAAAATTAAAAGGTTTTCCAGTTAGATATATGAAGTATACAATTGCCATATTTGCTGTAAAGTTGAGTGTGTCTCATTGCTCTTAATAATAACTTAATAACAAATACACTTTTCTGCAATTCCATGAGCTAAGAAAAACTAGTTCTTAATTTTCCATAATGGATTAAATTGAGAAAATAGCTTCTTGTAAAGGGGATGTCCAGCCTGCAGTGAAATAATAGATGCTTCTTCCTGTTCCATGTGGAAACCCAGGGAATGATAAAACATTAAGTTCTTTTTTGCTCACATTTCAACTGGTAACTCTTATGAACATTTGACTTATCAATACTTTAATTTATCACTTAATTTCCCCACTAGCTTTCCCATCTTTAGGCTTTGAGAAGAACAGAAGAGGTGGGATGGTAGAGCTTTTAGGCTTCTTTAATGACAGAATAAGAGTAAAATTTAAGTTTGTTTAAAATTTTAAGAATGAATATTTGACTTCAGAGTTGCTTTTAATGACCTAAAACTGGATCTCCATTCCAGCCATTCAGTGTCTGCTCATCTTTAATGAATGATAGAATAAATACAATCCTGACTGTGGAATAAGCATATAATGAAAAATACATTTTAAAAGCTAGCTGTATTTGCTGTACCATTTGGATGAAATTTTGGGTTGTCTAAGTTGAGAAAGCTTTACATTATATATCTAGTATAAGAATTTAATGATACTTGCCTCTAAGAATGAGAATTTGACTTTCAAAAATGATGCATGGGGTTGCAAAAAAAAGGCATACAAAGCAGATGCCAAGGTTTTCTTACATGTCACCTACAACACCTGCAGAAAGTGACCTTATTTAGTTTTGATTTTGCCTATATAAAAAATGCAAATCAGGCTCAGCAGAAATTATACAAGCATCAAAGAGAAAAGAGTATCTAGCACAGAGGAAGGGAAGCTCAGAGAGTCCGCATTATAAATTAAATTGTCTGTAAAAAAAGAAGAGAACACTCCGTACTCTTTTTCTGAGTCCAAAGATATCTCATTGTTGCTTCAAAGAGTGATGCCCTATGGAAATATGAAATAAAGATTTTTTTGCTACTATTATTATGATTTTCAGTTTCTTACTTACCCTAATTGTAAAGTATATCATTCATTGATATGACAGCAAATTTCTATCCCATGCACGGTTCTCACTATTAACGTGAAAGGTGAAAACACCCATCCCAGTGGGAGGAGAAAATATAACAAAAGGCTTGAGGGTTGAGACAAAGGAGAGGGAGGGCTCACTCACAGATTATAGTCATGCATAAAGGACAGACTTGGGACAAGGAAATCAGTTTAATTTAAACAAAACCACCACCAACTGAATCAGAGTAAGAAGTGATAAATACAGCTAGATCTTAAATATACCTTTCCCCCACCCCTGACTTCTTTCCAGGCCCAGATCTGCTACCTCCTTCTCCCCAGTGGTGCAGGGGAACAGGGAATGGGGGTTACAGTCTGTCCCAGTCTGTTCCACATTGTCTCTGCTGCTTCTTCCTCTTCAGGGGGAAACTCCTCACGGTCCTTCTCTGCTGCAACATGGCCTCCCGCCCACAAGAGACAATCTTCCATGAACTTGTCCAAATAGTGTGGTTCACTCCTCAATCCACTACAGACATCAAGCTTTTCTAACTTTAGTTACTTACAGTGCAGATGTCTACATAAGAACTAGCTCTCTAGATTCCCTTCCTGAATGGGTATGACACAGCACTTATGCAAGCTGATCCATCTCATCCAGAAGTAGATATCGTCAACAGATTGGGTAAAGCATCCTCTGTAGTTGTTTATACAGTTGCTTTCTCTTTATTCTGGGGCATCTTGAGAACTAGTTCAGATTTAAAAGCCTGTGACAAATCCACCGACAAGATAGGTAAATGAACCTACAAGGCAGGTAAGATGAATTCTATCCCTATTGCACATCAGCTTCCAAAGGAAACGGAAATTCTTTTAAAGAGAATGTGAGAATCTTGACTGAATACTGAGAATGTAAATAGAAAACTAAAGCTTTCCATAGACCAATTATTCTGGTACTCTGTGCATCCAAAAATCTGAAAAGATGGGCCATACATCATTATTGAGATCAATATTACTCTGAAAAGCTCAAATAATTCATTTTTTCCAGCAGCTTGTAAACTAATGTAGAAAAGCCATGAACTAGGCTTAAAAATGTTTTAAAATATTAGCTTATAATTACTATACACACATTTTTTATTGTTATTGCAATACATATGCTTGTTGCTATTAATTCTAGTGCTTTTCATTTAAAGATAAAGATCTAAGTAGCATGTTGGGAGTTCTTGTTTCTTTATCTAAAAACCTATAATTAAAAAATAGGACAGATGTGTTTCATTCTACTTTATGTACGCTTAGATTGATTTAAGATAAGTATACTTTAAATCATTATCAAAAAATTACTTCTCCTTTTGCTTTGTCACTTCCTTTTTTAGTTACTTGTTATAATGATGATAGGCACTGCATTTTCATACTCAGTAATTTTCAAAGAATATTGTCTGTAGCTGAGAAATTCTGGGGGTAATTATGTTGAGAATCAAGTTGGAAGAAATCCCAGTAATTTCTTGTATTTTTCTTTTGTCTCAAAATTTTATATCTATTATAGCAATGGCTTGCTTCAAGATAGTAACCTGAGAAGAATGATACATTTTTCAATCTACCACTTTTTCTAAGATTTTTCTTACCTGTTCTACTAACCTATCTGTTTATTTCTCTGCTTACTCCAAATATCTGTTGACACATTTTTAGCTTTATTCCTGCAGTTCCTCATTTCTGTTTCTTATTTTTTAAAGCTCAGCAATAGTAATATTTCAAGATCCATGTAACTTTTTGCAAGAGGAATATTTATTTTGCTTTATTTCTTTCCCACTGACCGTGGAAATATCTTTCAGGGTTTTGACTATGTTCATCCTTTTTCCTCTCTTCCTATCACTTGTTACATTGCAAAAGAGACTGACACTCACCTCACTACAGCCTCCTTTCAGGTAGTTGTAGAGAGTGATAAGGTCTCCCCTCAGCCTCCTTTTCTCCAAACTGAACAGCTCTGGGTCCCTCAGCTGCTCCTCGTAAGATTTGTTCTCTAGACCCTTCACCAGCTCTGTTGCTCTTCTTTGGACAGACTCCAGCACCTCAACGTTCTTTTTGGAGTGATGCGCCCAAAACTGAACACAGTATTCAAGGCGCAGAGCTCATCAGTGCTGACTACAGCCAGATGATTATTTCCCTAGTCCTACTGGCCATATTATTTCTGATCCAAGCAGGATGCTTAGTGTCCAGAAGAGCTGCCTTCTAGAGCCATCATGAAGACATGGTTTCTATTTCCTTTCTCTTCCTCTCAGCAACATTGTAACCTTCCTGAACAGCATAAACACTAGAAATCATGCAACACTGACCATTTTCTTGCTTTAGTGCATATTTTCATTTACCTAGCAAGGGTCAGAGGATGGAAATGAGAGAATGATGGAAGCTAAAATGCGCCGCAAACTAAGGGATTTTAGCTTTTCTTGGAAGACCATATTCAAAACTCCCTCTAATTGCAGGGGAAAGGAATAGTTCTCATAAGGTCACATTATGTAATACCTCCCTGGATGTCTCTCAAGCAAGGGATCAACAAATAAGCCTGTGAAAAATTGGTGGATTTTGACCTTGTGTTTAATAGATGTGAAGACTGAGCTTAAAAATATAAGTACCAACTTCACCTGAAGAAGCTGGCATCTGGTATATGTGGTCCTTAATGTTTTGCATTTTGAAGCCAAATTATCTGTCAGTGAAGCAACTGTCAGCACAAATTATTTTGCTTGATCTACAGGTTTTAGATCTGTACATGTCTCTTGTGTTTATCTCCAGGATTCATGCCTTAAGAAATTTTATTTCTTGTTTCCACAACATTTTTTTGGAGTCCCATTAAAGAGAATGGCTTTTCTTCAAAGAAAATTACGAAGAGCTGTGAAGAAACATACAGAAATGAAAAAAAGGGAATTAAATGAGAGAAGAAACCAAAAGGGAAACTAACTTTTGTTATGAGATGTTTTTTCAGCATAGAGGTACAAAGTAGGAATGACAGGGTAAAAAGAGTGATCAGTACTCTGAATCTTGTTGGTCTTCCCCCACAGAAATCTAGTTGCAGTATTTCTCTTTATTCTCTTGGGTTGTTCAAATTAGGATAATCACAAATCACCCATAAATTCTCATGTATAATTCATGCAAAGACTTAGTGCACTGTGTATTTGTCTTGCTTCAGTAAAATCAAATTATTATAATTTGACTTTTGATATAGAGTGTTTATTTATTTAAAATTTTAATTAGGGTCATAATTATGTCTGGTATTCACAATAGTCAATATCAACAGTAGAACTGGACAACACCAATTAGATCAGGATATCTTTTTACACAGGAAATTTTTTCCTAAAATATTCCCTAAATTAAAGTTAAAGAGCATATGAAGAAAAAGCACATATATCCTGTTTTAAATATAAAATAAAATAAAATGGAATTAAAATTAAAGGAAGACTTGCCAAATGTTAATAGGAATTTCTGAAAGTATAATGCATTTTTATCATCTCATGTGCATTCTAGGTAAATAATGTTTGTACTGAAAACATCACCATTATACTGGTATGAATGCACTGAGATAAAACAGATTTGTTGAATCCATAAAAGCTGTAGGGAAGATCTTCAGTACTGACAGAAAGTAGAATCACTGATTTTTATTTCTCCTTCTTCTAATATTAATTATCAACTGGTTCATATCTTAACTGAAGTTAAGAGATATCGGTAATTATCTCTCCCATAACAATAGCAGAATATCATAACAGGAATTTCTTATTTGATTTTCTTACTACAGGAAAGGTGATGTTCATGTTAATCAAATACATGCCAGGATGTTTCTAGTTTCTGTCATCCAAGTATGAAAACAGAAAGCATCCTTCTATCACGTTTGAGAGCCCAGAACAGCTTTCTGATAGTAGCCAGCTGAGTTTCCAAGTATTCAGAGCATCCTCCTCCTTGTGAGAGTGCTCAAATCAGACCTTTCACAATGAGTATCTTAATCAACACATTCAAGGCTAAACTAAGGGATTCTACCCTGTGTTCAAATTAATGATTGCTTACTTAATGTTAATCAACTGTTGAGTAAAATATATTAGCAATCCTTGAAAACGGACACAGCAAGCTCCGTGTGATCAGCAGCTTGACCACTGAGCTATTAACTTATGTCTGTGGATAAGACTTCTCGCAGGTATAGAAGGTATGGAAGAATTCCAGAAAAAGTAGAGAAACTTGAAGGAAAAAGAGATTCAGTTAATCCCTTCCTCAGTAGAATAGCCTATAGCTTGGTGCTGATGGCACTTCCTCTGGCAGATGATAGCTTCAGATCTGAGTTTTCCAGGCCACCTGAAGAGTCAATGAGAGGTAGACTTCATATGCCCTGGACAACTAGTTTTCAGAACGCAGCTAGTGAATGAGAGGTAATGTTGTTTCTGTCTACTAGAAGTAGATGATGCTCCATTTATCACAGAAACAAAAACTATTGGTGTTCCAAATACATTTTGATTCCTTGAAGCACCTTAAAGTAAATAGGGATGACTGTTTTAGGGTACAGTGTTGCAGATTAATAACATGTCAGACCATGTAATGAGATAAAGTAAACCCTTTGTAGATCAGTATCTTAACTTCTGACAGTGGAATGTAGTATGTGGCTAGAGATTGAATATAAGAAATAAACAAGGGAAAAAAAGAACGATGTTCTTCTCCAGCTGTCTGGCATTTTTTTTAACAGAGGGTGCTCTGGAGCTGGAGCAGGTATTCGTTG
Source organism: Eurystomus gularis (assembly GCA_013400335.1). NCBI lineage: Eukaryota > Metazoa > Chordata > Aves > Coraciiformes > Coraciidae > Eurystomus > Eurystomus gularis. The sequence goes on along the minus strand of VZZY01025686.1, from coordinate 3,976 downwards.
TTTTGTGCTGAATACCACCTCATGGACTTTTCCTTCAGATAGTTCTTAATCACTTCTTGAATTTAATTATATTTTTGGCCTCTGCAGAGTCTTACAATGAGTTTTACAGTTTAATTTTCTCTTTGAAAAAGATTTCCTGTCATGTTCACAGTTCAGCTTTGTACTCTCATAGCGACACTATACTGTATACACCTATTTCATAACATTTGTGGTTTTCGTTTGCCTCTCCCAAACTAAAGTCTATACAGCTCCTTGAATAGTAGCTATTCTGTATAACTTAGGGTATTTTCTTTTTTTTTTTTTTCTCGTTGTAACTTGACTTTTGACATTTTCCATTTTGAGATATGGGAGTATCAGCATTAAATTATATGAATGCACCACATAATGATATTTTTAAAATATATATTTCTCCTGTATTCCTTTCCAAAAAGGTCCTACATCATATTTGTTATTTTTAAGGAACAATGGCAAGACTGGGAAACTTAAAGGCCCTTGGAAATCTAAGCTGGAAATGCATTGCTTGCATGTTTTAATTTAACGGTTAATTCCCACCTGAATGCTCTAAGTGTGAAATCTTTTGCTTTTCTAGATCTTCCTCATCAGCTGAAAAAGCAAAGACATATATCATTCTAGAAAAATGCCCATGTCTTCTGCTATATAAATTCAAACCCATACTTTAAGGATCATTTAAGTCTGAAAAAGCCTATATGGAGTACAGAAAAGCTTTTATATGAATAATAAAGTGTGTCCGAACTAATCAAAATAGAATTTCACTCCCATTAGAAGTCAATGAAGCCAAAGAAGTACCTCAGAAGACTGACTGAATAAAAGACTAACTGAAAATCCACATTTTAAAGCTTCACTGAGAACATTTCACCACAAAGACAAAGGCATTGTAAGTGTTAAGCTAAGGAGAATTACAGTGCTATAGCATTTGTCGGTGCAGATCACTTCCCAGGAACCAGAAGTATTAACAAAGCAGCCTATGTCAGTTTTGAGCTAATGAAAGGCTGACAATGAGAGGATTATAAAGCTAAGGAAGGATCTTGCTCTCTGTCCTCTTCCTCAGTGTTCTACAACTTCCTAAAGTCATTTTCTAGACCAAGGCAGGTCAAGAAGAAGTAGTGTCCCAGTTCAGATGGAAATATCACGAGAACTTCAATGCATGTTGTTTAGCTTTGGTTGTAAAGCTCTGACAAGGGATTCCGTTAACATTTTCTTGCAACGATTACACTGGAATGTTGAAACGTCATTGCAATTTCAACCGACAACTTTTTTCACTGGTAGTCAGCAAATAGTTTACATTCTGGGAGAAGAGATCCAAGCTAACATTGGTCTACAAAGAGAAATATTTGTATGAAATTGTATATTTAAGATACTTGATGCTCATTAATTTGCTTGCTGTAAGATCATTCAATGATTTTTTTTTCTTTTCTGATATTTATATTGTGTTTTTACAAGACCATGTTAGAATTATTCATATTTACCCATTTATAAAATTGTTAGCATCATTCATGGAGCACCAGTTTAGACTACCCTTAAATAAAAGTAATTACCATCTACAAATTTTTTTCAATTATCTGTGACACGCTAAATTACAAACCATGACAAAATGTGGAAATAAGGTACATGTCATACTCTAACACTTTTCACCTCTCAGGGGAGAAGTCTACATTAAAATTTCTCCAGAGAGGCATGCAAAGAAGGCTTTAAAGTGACTCTGACAAAGCTTGTTGTTGGATTATTGTTCTTTTTATTTCATGTTTTCTTTTTTTTATTATTCTAATTTCTATTCAGTTAAAAAAAACCTAAATGAAAACCTCATTTCTTTTAGTTATTTTTAGTTATGTTCCCTTACCTATGGTAGAAAACCATTATCATTAAATATATCCACATCTTAACCAGCATTAAGAAATGCAGTTCCTGAGACATTTTTTGTTGGTGATCCTGGGAGTTAAAAGGTGTTTCCCTTCTCTGATATGATTTATGAGGAGAATATACTTGGCACACTGGAATTGTAGACAAGAGTTTGTGTTTGAAGAGAACACATTCCTCTTGCGCTGAGTTAGCAGATCTTAAAGGGAAACCCTTTTGTCTTACCTGCAGGTTTGCTGCCCTTGAAAGGATACAGAATACCTTTGGTAAGCTGGAGTTACCTGAAAATTTCACAAGCAGCCAAACATCAGAGATGAACCTCATAATTTACTTTTATCAAAGCATAAGTCAAACACAAATTGCAAAGATTTCCTAAGAAAATGTCTCCATCAAAATTAAGCTTTCCTGCTCTTTCTAAAGGCATTGAGTCTGCCAAATCTTTTGCAGATATAATTTCCTAACTCTCTCCAGCAATGGCACAGAAGATAGATCACTGCAAGCTACCTGTGAGTCAGACAGAAGGTCAGTAGGAGCATAGAGAGGAAATAACTTGCCTCATATATATATATGGCTGTCTCCCCACCAAACCCATATTCCTACTGTGGGTGACATAGGGCACACAAAGCAATGAAGTTATTCAGAAAATCTTCCTTATGCTGCTGCTTTTTTTTTCTTTAATTTTATTTTATTATTCCCTTGAATTCAATACTTCTGGCAAATCCTCATTGCATATCCCATTCACACATGGAGAATCACCTTGAGGATGCTCTTAACACTCAGGGTTAAGTCTGCAGATTGTCAGCAAATTTGCAAACTTGTCAGTCCCTCGATTTTTAAGGACTGTGGAGCCCTACCTCATTCTGATAATGATCCTTCAGAGTCGTCAAAGTCTGTAGTTGAATTACTTGATTCAGAAGAAATATCAGTCAGGGAAATTATGTGAAATGATTTTCCAGAACAAAAAGAATAAGATTCATATTTCCTACATATAGACATCTACCTGACTGTAGACATCTGTATTTGAGGTAGTTAGCTGAATCCTTTATTATAGTCAGTAGAAAAATAGGCATTTGCAGGATGAGATTCCCATCTGCTAAGGCAGTTGTTTCTAACATGGGTGATGTTAATAGCTATCTGGAAATGCCTATATCTCTCCATTAATTATTAAAACAAATAAAAATGTCTTGACAGCTAGGTCATACATGGAGGTCCAAAGTCAGACAACGTGAGTCTTATCAAGATACCTACCTATGACATAATGACAGAGGTATGTTCTGTGGCCACCCTGGAAAAAACAGGCTTTGTCATAACATTTAATGTATTAATGCTAACAAGCACTGCTGAAAGCTGGTGTAATTGTACAGACTCCTACAACAGCAGAATTCAAACTGTTTACAAATGTTACTCATGGACTGCATTTCTCTGAAGCTACAAGAATGTTAAAGCATTTCAAAACATAAAAATAAAAACTAGCAAATATTTTAATGACAGAAAGCACTTCTTAATTTGGGTGTTGTATTATATTTGCCTGTTGTTGGTGGTTAGCTTTTTGTGATTATCAAGGCAAGTGATTAATTATGAACAAGAACGCAGATTTTAAAAGCTTAATGCACTTTAGCACATATTATTGCACTTTGCCAAAATGTGCATCCTATACGCAGTATCCATTATGGACTTATTTGCTGTTATTCTCTTTCATAAATTTCAGTTATGTAGTCAAAGAGCAGAGAAAATTTCATGTAACTGACAGCTAAAACCACAACATGAACCATAAATACTTTGATGTGCAAATCAGGATGAAAACGATCTGGCTAAATTATTCTTGTATTCTAATTATTTACTGAAAGAAAATAAGACAGGTTCACTTACAATTTGCTAAAGCATCAGGGATGAAATTATAGATAACATTAATAATGAGAGTAGTTTAATTAATTTTTATTAAAAATCAAATCATTAATGTGCTGACACCCATATGAGGAAGGAAAGTATCTGTGGAACCAGTCATTCTTTACATGAAGACAACTTTGTTAAAGAATGACAGTAATACAGATTTACATTCACCTACCATCAAGATCAAAAAGACAAGAAAAATAAGATTAAA
>VZZY01025685.1:5984-76322 GCA_013400335.1 Eurystomus gularis | reverse complement strand
GACTTAGCATGTTTCTGCAAAACCCCATTACTTAAAGTTTTGCTTTGCTTTTATTTTCTGTTTTATTTAAGTAACTAGTAGTCTAGCTAGGTGAAGTGCTTCAGGCCTGGGCCCTGAGTTGGAGTTGACCTATGGATGAGTCACAGCCTAGCAGAGTGTTTTGTTCCCTAAGTAGCTCCAGGCCCCAGAGGCTGAACCTGGCCCACCTGTGTGAGGCCCCACCTTCCCCCACATAGTCCTGGCTGGGGTGGTGGGTGATGCCAGGGCTACATCAACCAGGAACTGATCAGTCAGAAGAGAGCTCCTGTTTGGGCCACTTGGAGGAGCTTCCTGTTGGAGGCAGGTTGCTGAGCTCTCTCTTGGTGGTGTGATCCCCCTTGGCTCTTGTGGTCGCTGATTTCAAGATGGAGAAGGGCAAAAAGGTGAAAAATATGTAAAAGATGAAGGTATGCTGAGGGGATGTTGCTGAGTTCAGCGTTGGCCTGCGGAAGAAGAGAGCTAGCAGCACAAAATTGTAGTCAGCAGGATGAAGAAATGAGAAGCAGCAGCACACTAGGAAAGGCACTGGAGCTAGTAAGGTCTGATATGGTGTGGGGGGCTATTATTAACACTCAATATTACTCTAAAACTTCCTAAATCAATCTCTGATTTGGGACTGAATGACTTACAACTGTATAAGCTACCTGGCTTGTCTTTGTTCTACAAAAGAAACAGCTTAAAGTGCTAGGCATGAAGTTTTCCCTTTCTTACAGATAAACTGTATAGTTTATATAAATGAAGGGGCATTTTAATATGAAGATCAGCTTACCATCTTTAATACCAAACTGTAAGAAGTTTTGATTCCTCTAGTCTAATCTTGAGTTTGGCGTATTCTCTATAGGTCCAATTCATAGTATTCCTCACTTCAGGAGTTACAAGTGAAGATGGAGGTCTTTGGGATTTCAACAGATGCACATAAAATAGCTCATAACAATGCAGAACTGGGAGGCCTCAGAGAGAGGTGCAGAATCCTGTCTTTTATCTACGTGTGGTCTGCTGCCCACTAGAAGCACTTTTTGGCAGTTCTATTAAATTACTTTAAGATGGGGAAAAATGAGGATGCACACAGTATTCAAAGTGTGCGTTTGTTGTGGGTTTACGCAGTGAAGTTCAGGTTCTTTTGCACAGGCTTCTTGGTCAATGCTTGTAGAGTTTGTGCCTCATAAAGTCGTAGCCATAGTAGTCAAAAAGCCTTGCTGAGTGTGATCCAAAGAGGTGCCACCTATTACAGTTTGGAATCATGATCCAGGAGTTGAGGTATCGAAGTTCATATCCCATCTAGCTCTGTGGTTCACGTGCAGGTCTCTTTACGGAGAGTACCCCACTGTCACACTAGACTAGGTCAAGCTGTTCCATCTCTGTTTGAAGCTGTTCAGTATTCACAAGGCCAGAGACAGCACACAGGATGGGACTCTGCAGCCTTCAGGTGGAAGACCTGAGCTGGGAATGGGTTCTGGTCCCTTTTCCAAGGGCTGTACTGTTTTGATAAAGCAAGTCTGTCATATCTTTTTATTAACATGAGGTGAGAAAAATAAAAAACAAGAAATATCTGGGGGAGATACAACAAAAAATATGTATCCACTTATTTGGTCAAAATACGTTTTTTGACAGAATGTAATCTGAGTCCATAATTTTTATTCCAAGTGCTGAGAAGCACTTGCTGATCCATCCTGGAGCATCGTGAGTGCGTTTGTGAACCATTCCCTTCTGAGACAAAGCTGTCAGCCAACATTCACCATGAAATAGCCTCATCTGTGGAGGTGATTTAACTGCAGCGAAAAACATCTAATTTTCAGTGCGTGTCTGTGTGTATGTTAAGCCTTATAAGCTCTCATTTAGATCAGTAGAAATGTAATCAATAACTGGCAGCAGAATTTGGGAGCATGTTTCAGCTCAGTCTTAAGTGGAGACATACCAGCTGGTCAGCTGAGTCTGTGGCTGTCATGGGAACTGGCTGCCCATGCAGACACCTCCATAGAGATACCTTAATATAAGGTCCTAATCTTGGACAAGTCCAAGACATCTGTCTCTCAGACAGTTGCAAATTTCCAGTTTGTCCACAGCTTATGTGGCAAATGTCTTGATTTGTTCAGGTGTGCTTTGGATTTGTAGAACTGTTTCAAACAGTAATGGTACTTTTAGGTTAGAGCGTTTTACTTTCTGGTTTTCATCAGAAAGGATGTTCTGAGAAGGTAGTGTTTTGTCTAAAACAAGGTGAAAAAACAGGAAAGTGTTATACATTCTTCAGCTCCCCAGTATGAATTTGTGTGTTTGTAATGAAACAGCATCTCACACTTTGAGATGTGTGTGTGTGAATTCTGGTGCTGTTTTCTTTGGGGTAAGGTGCACTGTAGACATTTCAGAAGGAACACATCTATCTTAGAATATGTCGTAGCGATAATAGCATCTCACACTTAGTATCAGTATCAGAAAGTATTGCTTCAGAAAGTGAGAAATGAATAAGGCTCTGGGCAAGCACCTAACCATGGGCAGCTGATGTAAACTAAAATGATGACCAGAAAGCGTAACTTTCTCTTGCTAATGCTGTTTATTCAAGGACTATGCAAGGGCAAGAGATCAAAACCAAGTCCTTTTTTAGTTCCAAAAAAGCCAAAGCCACTTTGGCATGCATGAATCCTGCAGGGTTCTCGTTAGCTACAGGATTTCTTAAGTTTTTCCCAAAATAAATATTGAATAGTGAAGAGGCACCATCACGAAATCAACTCTTGGACAGGCTGAAAGTAGGAAAAACAATTTTCTGGTAAATTTGGTTCGCCTTGTAGTTTGTTACAGCCATTGTCCCTGGAGAAGTGGAGGGATTAGAGATAAATATAAATCACACTGGAGTTCTAGGAGGAGCATTTGTCATGCTGCTTATTCCAGGATTTCATATTACATAAACAACTGTAAGTGGAAGGAAACCAGTTGTTCTGTGAGCAGTGAAAGTGAAGAGCCTGCTTTCCTGCAGATCCACGTCCTCTGTGCCTCTCCCCCACGCCCTGCTGGCACCCCAGCTCTTGCCAACATAGAGATGGGAAATGCTCCTGGCTTTGGGACAGGAGCAAGCGGCAGGCTTGGGAGGGCTCTGCAATGGGGCCTGCCGTGCAGCACCTCTGCTGCTCAGAGCTGCCCGACCTTGGTCTTGGCTGATGGTGGGGTAGAAATACTGGTGGGGATAACAGGGAGAAGTGATGCTACTCAGATGTATTGTCAAGGAGACTGGGAGAAGCTGGTCCCCTTGAGATGAGCTGTGCTGTGTAGTTTTCTTTGCCGCTTTCCTCCCCTGTGTGGTTTCTAAATCCTGTGGCAGCCTATGCCGATCGAGCTGACATCTCTTTTCTCTGTAAATGGCTTGCTTTAATCTGTTTCCAGTTCCTCCATCTAATCACTCTCAAACTTTGCAGGTTGATAAAGGGTTTTAAATCCATGACCACAGAACTCTAATGCTAATGACAGTTGCTTTTGCAGAGGGTTTGCAGGCTGGCTGGAATTTTGGAGGCTAAGTCTGGTATAGTAAAAAAAATATATATATATCAGTTGGGTGTATGCACAAATTCACAGAACTGCTTGTAGGTATTCTGATGGTGTTATCAGTAAAAATTATTTGGACTTTTTACATCACTAAATCCTATGTGTGGTTTACTAACATTCTCACCATGCTGGCAGAGGTTGCCCAGAGGGTTGTGGACTCCATCCCTGGAGGTGTTCAAGGCCAGGTTGGATGTGGCTTTGAGCAACCTGGTCTAGTGGGGGGAGTCCCCACATGGCAGAGGGGGTGGAACTAGATGGTGTTTACAGTCCCTTCCAATGCAAACCATTCTATGATTCATTTTCTGTCTGTTGCAGAATAATGTAGTGTGAAGGCTTAACAGTTAACTTTTCAGCCAGAGGCTGGTATCTGTGCATTACTGAGAGGTTTAGATTGAAATAATTGGAATGAAAAGTTCCTTTGTTATTGTGACATGATGTCATGGAGGAGCGTGCTGTCACAATTTAAAAAACACTGTGGCAGTTATTAGAGCTCCTGTCCTGAATACAACATTGTCTCTTATGAAATAACATAACGGAGCAATCAGATGTGTGCTTCTCGTCCAATACATTTGTTGTTGTTTCTGCTTAATATCCCATTTGGTTTTTTTAAGGCCGAGAAATTTTTGAAATGTCATTCCAATAATTCCTTGAAGGTCACATGAGCTGAAGACCCGCTTTACATCCTTGTTTCATGCAGGCACCCCACCCTCTACTGAACAGCCAGCTGGCCCGTATCCATTCATGGTCGTCTCAGATGATGGGAGGAAGGTGCCAGTTGTGCAAGCTTACGCTTATGGAAAATATCTTGGTTGCTTAAATGTTACATTTGACAAGAAAGGAAATGTAGTTGAAGCAGTTGGAAACCCCATTCTGCTGGACAGCAGCGTTCCTGAAGGTATGTGGACTTAGACGTTTTTATTTGCCTGCAGCAGTTCAAGTAGTTAAATACACAGGACAGCGTTGCAGAAGAATTCAGCTTTCTCCCTGAGCTTGCAGTGCTCTTCAGCGTAGGGTTCAAGCTGTGTTAGAGTTGCACCCATTTGCCTCTATTTCGCTTTGTGAACAGTGGCTTCTGAATTTGTGCATATTCAGTGTATGCTTTTAGCTGTTTAAAATCACTGAAAGTCCTTTCATAGGAACTCAGGTGATATGTTACCTTACCATTTATCAGAGCCCATTTTAGCTAGCCCTGTAACTATGATTTAAAGGATTATGAGGACTAATTTACACTGTTTTGCCAGGGACTGTGTTCTTCAGAGCAGCGTTTAGGGCAGTACAGGAAAGTGGAAATATTTCAGAAAAAAAATTGGGATACTCTGGCAATGTGCAAATGTAATATCAAACCCCAGAACTTCCTGTTTTCGGTGCTGAGTGTCTTCAACGTTTCAGCTCTGAAGCATTTAGAGAACTGGGACAAGGAGAGTCTCTCTGTTGCTTTCTGTTTGTAACCTTGTCCAAGCTCTGTTACCTGCTTTTCATCAGCTCTGTAATTGGTGGGGCTGGTTCTCTCATCATGAGCTTTTGTCAGGCTTCCCAGGTTCTACCAGAGTATTTATAAAATAAATCCTTTGAAAGTAATGTGTTCGTAGGCATTCTTATTTACTGTGTTATTCTCAGTGATCTATTAATGTAATGAGATGATGTAAAGAGAATTTACATTCTCTAAGTAAAAGTAAAAATTCAGATACATAGGTGTTCCTGTTTAAATATTCCTACTGCTGACAGTTACCTGGCAAATTGCTTAAAACTATAAAACAGTTGTGACATTACCTGTCTGTATATACAAGTATCTTTTGTATTGGTTTTTTTTTTCTGAAAGAATTAGATTTTCACCTGGCAGACAGATGTGTGTAGAGAATTAATTTCTATAAAGGGTTTATTCCTTATTCCTTATATTTGAGCTGGTATTCCTTTTAGCACTACCTTAAAGGGGAAGCAGCTATAATTAGAAAAAAAAATTTTAAAGATATGATGTCAAATAAAGTCTAAGCTCACTTGTATATTAAAAATTCTTGTATAGAAGCTCTCATCTGTTAAGGTAGGTGCTAGAAACCCCATTAGTCAAAGGTTAGAACAGGACTGGGAAAAATATTTTTAAGTGTTATAAAGGAGATAACCTTGCTGTGCACAGGAATAGCTTGTTCACTTGACTGCCCTGTCGTTCCTGCTGCCTTTACAGGTTTTGTTTGAAGTGAGTGTATATGACGTGTGGCTTGAAGAGCCTTTAGGGAAAGTGTAACATTTTAGAATCATGAAGAACCGGGTTTTTTTTATTCCCTAAGCTTCGTATTCACCGAAGTGTCATTAATATGAGATATGTACAATGCTTATTTTACACTTTATACTACTTTATAGATGAGCATATTAAAGAAGAAGTGGAAAAATGGAAGATATACCTGGGGAATTACTCTAAAGAGATTGGAAAAACTAGTGTTTACCTGAATGGTACAAGCCAAGCGTGCCGCTTCCAAGAATGTAACATGGGAAATTTGCTTTGTGATGCTGCGGTAAGACATTGCCACCACTGGTGGCAATCACATCTAAGTGTTACTCCAGAGCTATCTGATGAAATGCTCCCAGGCTCTGAACTTTGGGCGCGTGGGCTCTGTGCTGCTCTCCAACACTGTAACATCTAGTGCATCCCTAGGAAGATCTGGAGAAGCAAGGCAATAATGAATCTTGCTGTGTAGAGTAGGGAGCAGTTTATTAGAATCATAGAATCATTCAGGCTGGAAAAGACCTCCAGGATCATCTAGTCCAACCTTCTTCAAACAGCTCCCTAACCCCTAGACCATGTCTCAAAGTGCCACATCTACCCATTTTTTGGACACCTCCAGGGATGGTGACTCCACCACCACCCTGGGCAGCCTGTTCCAATGGCTAATCACTCTTTCAGTAAAGAGCTTCTTCCTGATATCCTCTTGGGAGGTCACGTTCTACTTTAGTTAAATTGATGTCTCTAGGCAACCATCTGCAGTCAGCAGTAGGTACGTGGATTTACTGTCATACAGAGGATGGCTTGTTCGCAGCTGTCTCTGAAGCTGCAGTTTCAAGAGACATGGCCAACAGATCTAAGAGCCTGTTCCTCGAGCAAGGAGGATGTTGTGGTTTAGACCCAGCTGGGAGCTGNCAACCATCTGCAGTCAGCAGTAGGTACGTGGATTTACTGTCATACAGAGGATGGCTTGTTCGCAGCTGTCTCTGAAGCTGCAGTTTCAAGAGACATGGCCAACAGATCTAAGAGCCCGTTCCTCGAGCAAGGAGGATGTTGTGGTTTAGACCCAGCTGGGAGCTGAGCACCGTGTGGCCACTTACTCACACCACATCCTCTTCCCCCCAGTTGGATGGGAAGGAGAATAGGGAGAAAAAGGCAGAACCCCATGCCTTGAGATAAGGAGAATTTAATAGAACAACGCAAGAAAAGGAACAACTGTAATAATAATAGTAATGGAACAGTGTATAAAGCAAGTGATAGAGAACTGACTAGAGCTGCACCAATATTGCTGCACCAGAGGCCTCCCACCATGCCTGCTCCCATCATGCTCCGCTTATATAGTGGGCGTGATGTCAGTATGGTATTAAATATCCTACTGGCTGGTTTGATTGTTTATCCTGGCTGTGGACCCCTCCAAGCTTCTGGTGAAAGTTAATCCTATCCTAGCCAAACCCAGGACAGAGGAGAACTTGGTTTTCCTGCCCTTCTCCCACCCTGCTACTGGTCCCACTTGCCTTCTGCCCTGTCATTACTTGCTGGGCTCTGCTGTCACACTTTTTTTAATGCAGTAGCCCAGAAAAAAAAAATCTGGGTAGTTTTCTGCCAAGTTGCTGGTATGAATGATCCCCCTGAAGAGCCCAAAGGGTGTCAACTGAAACAAAGTGGGGGGGAAAGGCCATCCACACTAGCCAGGCTCAGAAGAGAGAAAAGCCTCCAGCACCCCAGCCCAGAGGGAGGCACCAGCCCCTGCTGCTTCCTGACAGGTATCACTGGGCTTTAACAGTCACATCACACCAGAAGGTCTCTTTACAAGAAGTGACTTCCATATTTTAAACTAGCTGGGTTTGATTGTTTTACTCTCCCCCAGCGTTACAGTTTCCTTTGAGTGCTCCAGGGAAAAGTGTTCACCGATCTTACTGTTCCCAGAAAATGAGCATTGCCATAAATGTCCCACAGCATTGCCACACAGTCAGGAGCCAGTTAATAATCATGGGGTTTCATTTCACAGCTTCATTTCAGTCCATCTGATTGCTTTTATTGTAATCCTTAAAATAGTTCTTGGTTCATGGGCTAATTTCCCAGATTTGGGAATTCTGCATAGTTCTACTAAAATTGCAGTGTCTTGCTTTTTCTTCAGGCTAGGCTTTTTAATCTTTTTATTTGAAAAATGTGATCAGATGCTTCGGCACTTCTCAAGCTTGAAGAAAGTAATTCAGTAATCTTTCAGAAGTTTGTAGATTTTCTTGCTATACATTTTGTCTTGGGAGGTCAAATTCTACTTTGGTTAAATCCATGTCTCTAGGCAACCATCTGCAGTCAGCAGTAGATATGTGGATTACCCTTCATGTTCTTTGCATTACCAGTTTTACACTTGCTTTCCTGTCTACTGAAACGCATTCACAGGTATGAAGGTAAAAAACAGACCTAGATGTTCCATGGGCTTTAATGTTTAGAGTTGTCCTGGGAGATGTAGAGGTTGAGAAATGTAGAAGATGGATTGAGTGGTTGTACTGGGTCAAAACAGAGGTCCATTTAGTTCACTGATGCTTCTCCAACAGTAGCCAAAAACCTCACAATAAAAGCTTGACAGACTCAGATGGCATTTTACAAAGGACTTTAAAGGAACTCCAATGTGAGAAGGCTGTGAAAGGGCTAGCAGCACTGTGTGAGCCCTTGTTTTGAACTGCCTCTGCTCAGCACTGGAGAGTTGCAACTCATTCATTGATTATGAGTTAGGAACTTAAGATTATCCCACAGATCTGGCCATAGGGAATAACTTTGATCACTGAGCTGGAGCCACAGAGTATTTACACACCTTCAAGTCAGAGACTGCAAACACCTAGCATAGGGGTGCAGCAGAGAAGTGGTCAAACTGGAACAGATGATGAGACCATCCATCCCTATATCTTATCTCCAGGAGTGACTGACTGAGGCTGGTGAGGGAAGAGCATACTCCTGGATAAGGCTGTGGAGATGTTGTACTCAAGTATGCTCCTGTCTCCCAACAGCTTGAAGCTCAGGGAGTTCCCAAGCCAGAACTGGTGTCTTGGTATTTACTGGCTGCTGCTGGAACTTCCCTGATCTTGCTCTGACTGCCTTCAGCCTTCATGACATTTGGTACCAGGATGTTCCACTGCTGACCTGCACATCCTGTAGAGACCTTGGTCTTTTGTCTTTGTGCAGCCTGCTGCCCGCTGGCTGGATGCTTGCTGGCGGCCAAGGAGTAGTCCTTGCACTGGAACATTGGTCCCCGTCCACCCTCATCACACCACTCGTGATTTTATAGGCTTCTCAAATATTTCTGTTGTCTCCTCACCAGGCCAGACAGTCTGAATCTACATCACCGTTCTACCTTCAGAAGCTTTTCTGTGTCTGTGACCATCCTTGTCATCCCTCTCTGAATCTTACTTTTCTATCATTCCTGAAATGAGAAAACACTCTATAATTCCTACCCCGCCTCTGCATGCCCCTCTTGATTTTATAGACTTCTGCCATGTCCCTCCTCTATTCCTGTTCTTGTGAGACTGAAGAGTCATAACCACAGTGTCGCGGTCGGAGCGCAGAAGTCCGAACCACCTCCCAAAGGGAAAAGGATTGAGGGTAAATTGGGATATCTAACCACCAAACTCGTAGGCAAATATGGAAACCAAATGAGTATTTAACAAGTTTATTACTAACTATATCCTAATAAAACCGTATCTACTCTATAGAAATGTTACGATATGAGAGAGTGCCACACCCAACCACTCACTCCCCGTCCCCCAGAAGGTTTGGAACCAATAGAGAGGACAGGGCGAAATAAGAAGCTGATTATATCCAGAAATTATAACATATGTGTAAATGATGTGGGGTGTATGTGGGTGTGTGTGTGTAGATACCGGTTCTCTACCCGTTCCGGCGTGTGGCGATGGTCCCGTAGGGGCTGGGGCGATGACACCCGGCCAGGAGACTTGGGCGGCTCCAGTGACGCCAGCAGCTTGCAGCTTTTCGGTGCGATCAGAGTCTCTCTCTTTCTCCTTCTCTCTCTCTCCAACGGTGGCGTCGGCTTCTTGTAGTTTCTTTCAGCTTTGGACTCTGAAAGCGGCTGGGGGGCGGCAGCCCTGCCCGGTGGCAGTGCGCAGCCCGGCGCAGCTCCTGCCCGGCGGCTCGTTCCCTCCTCCGCTGTTCCAAAAGGGGCCAACGGTGGCCCGGGCTGCAGCGGCTCGCAGCCGGCTCGGAGGGGCCTCTGCAGGGCTGCCCTGCTGCGGGCCCTCGGCAGCAGCAGCAGCAGCGATAGCGATGCCCTTCTCGACGCAGCGCAGGAGGCGGCAAAAAGAGAGAGATTGTTTTCTTTTTTGAGTTTTTTATACTTTGCCGCCCGTTATCAGATTTCCGGCTTCCGGCGGCAGCCACCGCAGATGTCCATGGGAGTTGTGGTTTCTCTGTTTTAAATAAGGCATTTTCTCGATTGTGGGTTGGTTTCCCACACACAGTCATTCCTGTACAGAAACCAGTCCATCCCTCCAATTACCCTTGTTTCCTTTCTCAGCCTTTTCCTGTTCTACTCTTATTTCTGAGGATTAACACTGTAGGCTTATCATCCTTATGCAACTGAGTAAATCCCTGGTCTCCATTTTCTTTACTACTTAGGGTGCCACAAGCAAATATCTTGTCCTTGCATTTTGTCAGAGTCTTGCCACTGTTGGAGACATGATGCTGTGCAGAGTAGGCTTTCGGGTCGGATCTGGTATGCCTGTTTCCTGTTCTTCCACTCTTCTACACCATTCTAGTTTGCCAAGACCACTCAAAATATTAAAAACCATCCCAGAAAAGCTGAAAAATCTTAATTCCTTGCAACATACTATGAGAGCTAGATTAATTTATACATTCCCCTGCATGTTTTGAATGTACAGATATATAAGGTCCTTCTTGCTTCCTGATTCTGCACATATGCTCAAATAATTTAACTTTATCATAGTTGTTGGAATAAAAAAAAATCATCCTTCCTTTATTCAGCTGGCCTGCTCTGGTCATGTTATATACACACAGGCTGTGGAAAAGTCTGAGAGTTCATTACAGAAAAAAGGCAAATATTTGTCGTGTTAAAACTTCAAAAAGGCAAACCACTTATTTTAATGTGGTTTGACTTGCATTTTTTTAATGCCTAAGTATTTTACCGTGGGGCTGAAAGTAATGTCAAAGAAGATGTACAACTTTTTTATCTCTTTTCAGTCTCAGATTGTATTATGTGTCAATTTCCAGAGCCTAGGCTAAATAAACATTAAAAATCAGTTTAAACATTCTCCTTTGGTAGCTTTATGAGAATGTCGGACGTCCAGATAAGAAGTCATGGAACCATGTTTCGATGTGCATCCTGAATGGAGGTGGGATACGGTCACCCATTGATGAACAGAGCGCTAATGGTAAGTAAAATTACAAGCTGAATGATGACTTTATCAAGAAGGAAGAATCAAATTATGCAAGCCTGAACACAGTGTTAGGTATGGGCTTCTTTTGATGGGATCTGCACAGTGTTTCAAACTTTCTGAAATGGTTATCAAGCGTTACGGCCCCCCTGCGCTCTGGCTGATGTTAACAGACATTACTAACAGTGTTTGTACACAGTGCTTTTTATAACTTCCCTCTCTCCTTGCTGCCTTGGCACAAAGAAAGACAGTGGATATTCTTCACCTCCTACTGTAGAGGGTCAACTGGTATGGTCACTGGGAGTCTTCTGCAGAATAAGTAAATCCTGGGGTTTTCTGAATGCAAAGGTTTTACGGTGTTTATTTTCCCAGTATCACATAAAGGAAACCTGAAAACAAACACCTTTTTCAGTTTAGCGAAGTCTTTCTGTAGGACCGTGTGAGGAAATCTTAAGCAACTGGAAAAATTACTTGACTTAGTAAGAAAAGCTGTTTCCTGTGTTCCTTCATCTTAGGGTGGTGGTTTGTAATCCCTTTTTTAGTAGAGTTATCTGAATAGCAATACATGCAGTTAAACTCAGATTTATTGGTCTTGATTTACTGGCCCGATGATAAAGATGCGTGTTCTTTGTGTGGGACAATATATGTGATTCTCACCTCTACTGCCCCTCGTTTTCTTAAACTGTATTTGGCATGTTCCTTGTCAAACTTACGCTGTTAAATGATCCTACACTAATTTCGTCAACTTAAAAAAATAAAAAGTAAATAAAGTCTCATTCCCTCAGGTAGCATTACTATGGAAGATTTGCTCTCTGTTTTGCCATTTGGAGGTCGGTTTGATCTGGTAAGGGTCAAAGGCTCCACTCTGAAAGAAGCTTTTGAGCACAGTGTGTGCAGATATGGAAGAGGAAGCGGCGAGCTGCTGCAGGTTGGAGGTATGTTTTCTTCCTTCCTCTTTGCAGTTTTCCAAACCAGCCATCCCTTCTCCTGGCCTTGTTTGTATTACACCTCTGGAAACCTCTGTAAGAATGGAAATCAAGTTGGCCATACATCTTAGGCCTGTGCCTCATGCATGCCAGCTAATTAACGTTGTCTGTCGTGCGTATGTTGAATTGAGCTGCTGCAGCACGCAGGCCATCGCTGTTCCCTTCAGCAGAGACAGAGTTCCTGTTTGGTTCAGTAACCCAT
This sequence comes from Eurystomus gularis, assembly GCA_013400335.1. Lineage (NCBI taxonomy): Eukaryota > Metazoa > Chordata > Aves > Coraciiformes > Coraciidae > Eurystomus > Eurystomus gularis. The sequence continues at coordinate 63,944 of VZZY01025685.1, read as the reverse complement.
AATGGCAGCAGTTTAACATTTCCATTAACTACTGGAAGATAAATTCTTCACTCGGAGGATGGTGAGACGCTGGAGCAGGTTGCCCAGAGAAGCTGTGGGTGCCCCATTCCTGGAGGTGTTCAAGGCCAGGTTGGATGGGGCTTTGAGCAACCTGGTCTAGGGGAAAGTGTCTCTGCCATGGCAGGGGGCTTGGAACTAGATGATATTTAAGGTCTCTTCCAACCTGAACCATTCAGTGATATAACTGAGCAGAGCCCTAACACAGGAATAGCTACAACAGATTGGTTTTCAGTTCTTCCTGGCAGTGTACCTGAAACCCCAGACTTGATGTCTCTGCCAGTTATTGCCAAATCTCAGTTAATCAAAATAATTTTGTGCCATTGTCTAATGATTGCTAACGATTTTAGAGCTAACCCAAGTTAAATTTACTTTTACCCAAGTAAATTTCTAAATATTTTGGGGATGAACAGTTAATATTAAAAACGTAAGCATTTCTTGATTTGCAGCTCCATATTTATCCACATGTGTACTAGGTTGAAGTCATGTTTATCCCTCATCTCTCTGTGATGGAGTGCAGATTTTGCTGTTTATTTAGCAGAAAATCTAAACTTCAAGGGCAGGGTCTGACAGATTTCCCCCTCTCCATGACTCCTCTCCCCCCCCATACCCTGGTGATGAGGGCACTACCCCTCCCCTCCATGATCTAGAACCCCCACACCCCATGCCTCACACTTTCACCACTAAGTTACCACATTCTTGGGTACCACTAAGGTGAAGCAGCAGCAGCCCCTCTGCTTGCTGCCTTCTCCTGGGAAAAGAAGATAACTAGTAGCTTTGGAATGGATTCAGGACAGAAGATCCAGGGCAGGAAGAACGCCAGGACTGGAAGAGCTTCTGTGCTTTGGATGAGCTTCAGTGGTTCCCTGATCAGCTGTCTCTCGGCAGTGGTGTTCTGGGGGCCTAACTCTGCCCAGGCTTTGACTGAGGAAGGCTCACAACTAGAAACATCAATTCTCCTGCAGTGGGTAGAAACCGCAACTTTCAGCTCTGACCTGGCTTTCTTTTTTCAGGACAGTACCTATTATCCATAATAGCTGCTAAGTTAGGGTGGCTGGCTGGCTTTAAAAGAAGTCATTTCAGTCAGCAAGCCAGGGGAATGAGAAATCATGTGACTACAGAAATAAGGGAGGGTATTTTTATCTTGCAGTATCCTAATCCCATGACTAGTAATTTCCTTCTGTAGAGCAGGGACGAGAACAGACAATCAGGTAAGTAACTGAGGTGGAACACTGCTACAGCACTTAACTCATTAATTTTCTTGCATAAAAGTTGAGTAGTGTGCAGGGACAACAGGGCATTAAGTGGTATAATTCACAACGATACAACCTCTCAGTCACAGAAGCTGATGTAAAGAATCAGATTAAGATGATGGAGGATGCTGCTTCTAGCCCTGTATGTTCAGTAGGCACTGCATGAAGTAGCATCCAGATGTGTATTTTTCTAGGCATCCACGTGGTCTATGATCTCTCGAGAGCCCCAGGAAGCAGAGTTGTTAGCTTAGAAGTGCTTTGCACAGCCTGCCGCGTCCCAGCCTATGTCCCGCTCCAGATGGATGAAATATACAATGTCACTCTTCCGTCCTATATGTTATTTGGAGGAGATGGCTACCATATGCTGACAGACAAAAATCTGGGCTACAGTAAAGGTAAGGTACAAAACAATTCCCAGAACTTAAAAGATCTTTCTATGGTACAAGTCTCATATTTTTTGGTTTTACTGGGTAGATTAAATTTGCTTCTAATCTGACTGCTCTGGATTGCTAGTGGGGGTTGTGGCTACAACTATATTCTTTTTCAGCTAGATCCCAGAAGTTGCAAAGAGCAACTGAGCCTTATCAATTCAGCGCTGCTTAGGAAGCAGTTCTGAGAGCGTGATAAACCAGGAAAAAAAGGCAAAAAGCACACTATAAAGTACATGGTCTGTGTACTGCCTTGCACTTGTACTCGCTGCTAAACAATGCATCAAAAAGAAAGGTGCTGGTTTCTTCACACCTTGAATTTCCACTCATACAACTCACTGTACATCTTTTAGGACAAAGGGAAACTTGAAAGTATTTTTGAGATTAAAATGCATTATTTCTGAAAACATAAAGAGGGTGTAGTGCCTTTTTTTTTAAAAAAAAAAAAGGTGAATTCTAGGAATACATCTGCATTTTGCAGAACTTTTAATTTCATATCTTCTGCTTCTGGATGGTAAAAGCATGCTTTTACCAAAAATGTTTTCCTCTTGGAGCTTCATTACAGACTATTTTTTTGGTTCTTCAGGGTGTTTCAATGTGAAATTGATTCTCAGAGGTAGGATTGGTGTTAAATTTGAAAAGGCACAAGTGATACTTTGCCAGATCTACCCCAAACAGGTGGAAGGTTATCTCCATCTACCCCCATCCAACTGGATGTTACCGAGGTGACAGATACAAAACAAACAAAACAACCAGGCAAATATTTCTTTCTGTTGCTGGTTGTTTTTTTTTAATGAGTCACTACCAAAAATTCTGGCTGCAGACCACAACGGTTGTTTTATCTTGTGCACAAGCAACAACTCCCCACACCCCTGTGGTGTCTTGATGTGTACCGATATTTAGCATGGCAAACCGTAGGAAACAGTTTGCTTTAGGACTTGAGCTAAAACTGCAATTTTAAACAAGTTCTTAAAATGTGGTTAAGAGCTTGGCTGCTGCAGAGAACGCGATTTTGTTTGTTTGTTTAGGTGAACCCGATATTGAGGTTGTTTCCCGTTACCTCCAGAGAATGAAGAGAGTTTACCCAGCAGTTGAAGGTCGAATTAGGTTTTCTTCTGGAAGTCTCATTGAAGCAAGTCCTACCCTCATGTCTGTACTGTTCACTGTAATATTCTGGCATACTTGAGTTTTGCTCACAGTGGTTTTGGTGGGAGGAAGGCAGGAGGAGAGATGATGCTGAAAAAAGGAAAAGAGAACCGTTCTCTTTTCTTACAACTTTGTTTGGGTTTCTGCATGTCATCGTCTTTAATCTGGTAGAGCAACTGGAGCACACTGTGCAGAATGAGTGGGCAAAATTCGCGACTTCAGAGTTTGAACCAGCAGGTACCCACAATTCAGTTTGAGGTTTCAAGAAGCAAAGTTCCAGTGAATGCTAACGCTCCATCATAAAACAACCACTGAACGGAAGAAATCAGCTATTTTCAACTTGTCCAATATTTTAGCTGCTTTAGATAGAAAGTTGCTTAATAATCTGATTCAGTAATGTAAACAAGCTTCTAGAAATGGATTTATTGTAGCTCTATCTACCTTTCTTTGATCTCCACTCAGGGTTAAAGCTCCTCAATCTAATAGTTCTACTTGGCTTCCAGTCTATTCCAGTCTACTGATCATTAAAAAATGCCCAGTTGTAAGAGACAGAGTATAAAAATCAGAAGTTGGATTAAATGCTAAGTGTGCATTTCTGATACTTTACCAGTAAGTGATTGCTTCTAAGTGCAAAAGATTATTATTTTTCTAAGACTGTTCACAGTTGGAATTTTGACAGCAACATATTTCCATGTTCTGTATTAGACTGATGACCAGTGTTTTGAATAAACCTGCTTTGTTTTTCTGGAAAGCGTGCTACACTCTCTTTCAGACTGAAGCTACTCGCCTCAAACTCACTGAACCTGCAGATTTCAAGAAGGTGCGTTGAGATAAACATCCAATATGCAAGAGTAATACAGATAGATAACACAACTTGTATTGCCAGAGAACACCAATACTGCGTTAAATTGGTTGGCTTGTAAAAAAAGGAGAAAACAGGCATTGAAGAAAAATTAAAGAATGCCTATTAAAACATATCTGTACTGTTTTGTAAAACTTGTTAAAAATCCACGCCCGAAAGTCCTTTTCGAAGTCTTTTATAAAGGCTGAGCCAACAAATTAAGATTTACAGCAAAAATCTTCCACACTTTTTAATACGCTAATAATTTTTTTAAATGCTATGAACAGACTCATATCCTCTTTTCTAAGCCTGTAAAGAGGATGTCAGAAAAAAAACCAACAAGCCCAAATAAGAAATTGCAGAAAAAAAAGGGCTAAGGTGAATATCAAAACCGCTTTTCACACCCACTATTATTTTAGGAGTGCTTTAGATTTGAAGGTCAGATATTAAAGAAACTAAATTACACATGACTTTCCATTCTCACAGAAGCATGAGGGCTAAAGACAGTCCTGAGATTATTTGTATGCAATAGATTAAATCATGTAATTTTGTTTTTAAAAAACAATCAGTAAGATTTTTAAGACGGTTAAGTTCATGGAACCATTATACAATTTCTTCCAAACAATTTTTCTACATACTCTTTAAGGAAGACAACAGTGATTGCTCTTTTAGCAAAGCATACTTGAGTTGATACATACTTACACTGGCTGATCTCCCAGTTGTCTTATTTTATGTCATCCTCTAATTCCACATGCAAAGATTCTGGGGAAAGTGATTTGACTTTTACTGATAACAGCTAAAACAAATTCTAAGTAAAAAGTACAGATACATTATTTACTTGTAATTGGTATTAAATGTTAACATCTTTATTGCGTAAAGAGATTTTTTAGAACTTAAATTTTGTGTTATTTACAAGAAAATATACAATGCAAGGTCAAAATGTCACATGTCCATTACACAGCAGATGTTTCTACTGAGTGTCCAGCAAGGTCCCTGCATTCACATCCAACATGACACAGAGCTGGCTTCCTTCGGACCCTGTTAAGCAGTAATGGAGAAAAAAAATTACTACTTAAATTTGAAAATGCATATTACACATAAATGGCTGGCCTGAGCCACAATGATGAATGCTACTTGAAACTAGAATTAAGGAAGGCTACTGCTTTCAGGTTTTTAATAGAATTTCTCACAATGGGTATTTTCTTCTTTCTCTCAAAATTCTCATCTTGCACATTCCTAACTGCTAAATACGATTTTCTTAACACAGCAATTTTCTGCTCTGAAAATGGCACGGGCACAGTATTTTTTCAACTGGATTTCTTCCCAGCCAGCTAGGAAGGCTTCTCCTCTCTCAGCTGTCCCTTTTTCTTTTATCAAAGGCAAAATTCAGGCATTTTTCAGCTCTTATCCTTGTTCACTTGCGCTGCTATCAAACACAGCACACATCAAGTGATCCGCTATACAGTCGCATTGGCATGTGTAGCAGGATGTACCTTCGAGATACCAGGTCTCAAGAGCAGGAAGCAGACTGACATCCCCGCTAACTAAAATCTTCCCATTTCTCCCAACGCTGTTTCCCCTGCTGAAAACAGGGGAAACAGGAGCACGCTCAAAACTTCCAGGATGCTCATTTTTCACTTTTAAGTGCTGATGGACCTGGAGTATTTTTCTGTTCTTCACTGTAATTACAAACATTTTGGTGTCAAGCAACTCAAGAAGGACCAGTCTCTGCTGAACGAAAAGAACACACTGGAATTATTTCCTCCTCCGCCCAGTATAACTGATAACTAAGAAAGAACCAGTCACTGCTTTTAAACTTCCCCATTACAACTGGAGGAAACAATTCTGTTCCCAAGTGGCTTCACAGTCAGTTTGCAGTGATTTTGGGAAACTTTCTTTTTTATAGGGCTGTGAATGAAAATTGCTGCCCTACACCCACCCCCTTCCCACCTTGTATTTGCCTTCTTATAGTGATCCCTCTTCAGCTGCCTCACTCAGTCCCAGTACACTCACAACCAGGTCCCACTGTCAGACATCACAGAAGCTGTACTTTGTTCTGTGTTATTCTCAGTACATCCAAAATAAGAAAATAGCTGAACTTCCTCATTGGAGTATTTTCTCTTCCTCTTCCTTTCATCTACTGAAATCTGGGCCAGTGAATTCCCTTGCTCTGTTCTCATCAGCATCAGTCCCAAGAGGACGGGGGGAACCCAGCCCTCAACTCTGCTGTTGCATTAGGACCAAAGGTAGCATTAGAGGTCCCCCCTCCTCAGCAGGTGGCTTTCTGAAACACCGTGGAACAGTCAGGCAGCGTCACAGTTACACAGAACAAAAGGATGGATGAAGAAGTTGTACAAACCATAACCTTGATTTGAATTCAATAATCTTTTCTTGATTTGTTTTTGAAGAAAAAAAAAATTCACCCCTAGTGAATATACACACCATCACGGAATCACAGCATCGCTGGGGTTGGAAGGTGCCTCTGGTGGTCAACTGGTACAAACCTCAAGGAGGACCACCTAGAGACAGCTGCCCAGGACAATGCCCAGATGGCTTCTGAATACCTTGCAAGTATGGAGATTCTGCAACCTCCAGCAACTTGTGCCAGTGCTCGGTCACCCTCACAGTAAGAAAGTGCTGATGTTCAGAGAGAACCTCCTGTGTTTCAGTTTGTGCCCATTGCCTCTGGTCCTGTCACTGATCATCACTGAAAAAAGTCTGGTTCCATCCTCTGTGTACCCCCCCGCCCAGGGATGTACACACATTAATAAGATCCTTTGAGCCTCCTCTTCTCCCAGGGTGAACAGTCCCAGCTCTCTCAGCCTTGTCTCATAAGAGAGATACTCCAGTCCCTTCATCTTCATGGCCCTTCCCTGACTCTCTCCAGTATACCCACATCTCTCCCATACTGGGGAGCCCAGACTTGGACACAGCACTCCAGCTGAGGCCACACCAGTACCACATAGAGGGGAAGGATCACCTCCCTCGACCTGCTGGCAACGCTGCTCCTAATGCAGCCCAGGATGCCACTTGCTGCCTCTACAGCAAGGGTACACTGCTGGCTCATGGTCAATGTGGTGCCCACCAGGATCCCAGGTCCTTTTCTGCCAAGCTGCTTTCCAGCTGGGTGGCCCCATATATATACTGGTGCCTGGGGTTGTTCCTCTCCAGGTGCAGGACTTTGCACTTCCCCTTGTAAGTCAGTCTTTTTTGCAGAACTCAAGTCTCCAGGCTACTTCGTTATTCCTCAGGTTCGTGGCGTCTTCTTTTGTTTGTTTTTAACTGTTTGAAGAGCGATGTGAGGAGGCCAGCTGCAGCACTGATGCACAAAGTAGGTCAAGACTTGCTAAGCTGGCCTCATTTCAGTGAAAACAACGGAAGGTGCCCTAGCTTGTTCTGACATCTAATGTTTGTTTCTCTTTATCATGCAAAACAAACCACTGCTGGCACTCTGCAGCTCTTGGTAACAGGGCTCATGCAACGAACATCTATTATAAGTGATGGGGTTTTTTCCTTTGTTTTTTTTCGTATCTAGTTAATTAGCTAATATTTCCTGCTTACCATGAAGACCAAACTGTAAAATTACTGTGTAAAACTCTGTGAAGGTTTTAGGTACGTTAAGTACAAATATCAGAAGGATCACAGACCTAACGATACGCATTTATACAGCATTTTGTGTCGTGCAGCTTCTTTCTCCTTTATCTGGATGGCTGGAGTTAACGTTGCGGTGACCAAACTAGAGGTAAGAAACGCTCCCTGCCTAACAGTCTCAAGAGAAATGCTGAAGCTCAGCCTCAGCTCTGCATGCAGAATTCACTTTCTAAATCAGGAAATGCATTAAATGGCGTGGAGACAACCCATCAAAAAGAAAGGCACAGAGATGCCGACCGCTGATTGCTCTGTCCAGTTCTCCTGAACGGCAGCTCAGGCTCTCTGTATGCTAGGCAAATTGGTTTAAACTGACTTAGAAAGATCTAATTAACAAAAATGTAAATAATGCAGATTTTGATGATTTCAACACGTTAGTAAAATACAGATTTTCTCCAGAATTTAAAATTAGTATTACAAGGGAACAACAGCAAAAATGCATCAACGACCAGACTCAGTAGTCGCTTGACGAATTCTGCAGCTCTTGAATGGAGTTAGCACATACCTTACTCAGCTCTGGGAAGAGTTCTTGAATGCCAATGTCCAGCAGAACGTAAGTTAACTAAAAGAAAATAAAGAATTTTAAGAACGCTCCAAGGCAGCACTACCACTTTGTATTTTTAACTCTGAATTAGAGCCATTCCTCTGCTATTCACCCCAGGAAATTCTGTGCCAAAAGGCAAGTTTCTCACATGATGGGAGTTACCTGTTTGTTGAGCACTGGTTGCTGCATCCCATCAAACAAAAGCCTGATGCCTTCATATTTAGCCTCTTCCCCAATGCACTTGCCTATTAAATCTAGATACCAACAACAAATACATGAGTCATTAGGAAGCACTGCAAACCAGCTACACAATGCAGTTACAGAACTCTAGTAATTAATAAAAAAGTTTAAATTAAAGAAAGTTCAAGTTTTATCATTCTGAAGTGGAAAATAGAAAAAACAAACACTCTCTTGGTTCCTCCTTTTTTCCTCCTTCAGGGCTACATACTTTATTATTACATTATTAATAATATCAATGTATCATCCTAATGTATTGTTTAACAAATCAAATGTTCTAATAATTTTCTGAATAACCCAGCAAATGTGCCCTTTTTCCCTAGTTTATACAGTGTGACAAGAGCCCAGACTTCTCTTCCAGCTTCAGGGTGTGCCTTTTTAAACTCAATTTTCATCTGGATAAAATACAAACCATACAAGCATTCTAAAGACAACGAAATTATGATATTAAGTACATTTGTAAAGCTCTACTTCCATCTTGTCTTTCTTAATCACTATGCTACAACCTCAGTCAGCAACACTTAAGTCAGGGGTCCTCAAACTTCTTAAACAGGGGGCCGGTTCACTGTCCCTCAGACACTGTCGGGGGCCGGACTATAGTTTGGAAAAAAATGAACGAATTCCTATGCACACTGCACATATTTTATTTGTAGTAGTGCACAAAAAACAGGAAAAAGAATGCTGTATGCGGCCCGCAGGCCGTAGTTTGAGGACCCCTGACTTAAGTGATGAAACTGAACTCCTGGGCTTTTACACCTAGCAGCAGTATTCCAGTCAACTCAAACCTGAGCAGCGTAAAGTATTATTTGATTTGGAGAACTAATGTGACTGTATTTGGGTTATATATCTGCCTGAACAATTAACGATACTTGTACAGAGAGTCACCAAGTACAGAACCTGGAATGTATCTCATCATTTCTTCAAAAGTCTGCTTTGCTCGCTTCTGTTTATCCTGGAGAGAGCGAGGTTCGGTATTCTCACAGAACACAGCATCTGCAGAAAAAAAACCCAACCAAACAAAAGAAAAACCAACCCAGTTTTAGGCAGCTATATGTCACTGGCATATAAAAAGTGGTTTGGGTTATGGTTTTGAAGCTGAACTTCTTTCTTTTCTGTATGATCTTCACTGGAAAGGAATTCTAGCCCTGACGGATAAAAGTCTTTTCATTACATTAGCCTGAATATCCCACCCGTGTAAAGAATAATAATCTTTTGCCAATTTGTTGCCGTTCTTTTCAAATGTTTAAAGCATTATCTTCTAGGTTTGGATAAATTCTACTTTAGCTTAGTTATGATCTCCTTACATACAGTTTCCCTTATACTCTCAAAACTTTAAGCAGTATTTGTACCTTGTGCTAAAGCACTGTCTGAAATCATAAAAAAATTTCAGCTTTATCTATGAATAAAAAGCCAAGAACTGTTGTTCACCAGAAATACTAGGCACTCATTTTTGGTTTTAGGCTTGGAAAGATTTATTCCTTTCCTTTTTTGTCCTTCACAAGATTTCTTTTTGGCTTGATTCAGACAGAGCTGTCTTGATACCAAAAGTTCAGCCAGATATGTTGTTTAGATCAGACTGTAGTCAGATAATACTTCTCTACACTTTTGAGGTCATTTTAAAATTTATTTTTTCTAATCTCCTTCCCCTTCCCTTCCTTGAAGATTAAGAACACTCAAGCTGTCTCAAAAATCCATCACAACAAGGGAACAAAAAAATTAATGGTAAAGGACTGTGATGTACCACAGGAGTGAAAACTAAGAGACAGCATTAAATATTCACTCTGATATACTAAACCATCTTTATTCTGCTTTACTTGTTCTTTGCACACCTTAGCAAATTACCATTCATAACAGTTTTTTTCTGTAATCATCACTGACAGACACAGCTGGCTCAGCATCTTTCCACAGCAAGGTTTCAGGATATTTTTATAAACCCACTTGATTTTTCAAGCTCCATTAGCTTTAGCCAAGCGTTGCAAAGTTTGGTACTTGGAAACTTAACAGAAGCAATTTCAAATATCAAACTAAAGCAGTATTTTCACATCAAAGATGGAACTTTTACTAACCTCTCAGCAGTGTTATCAGAGAAACCAAACGATGCTCCTGAAATAGCTGTTCTAACTTACAATGCAAGAAATAGTCTGTGTACAGTTCCAATGTATTTTTGAAGAGAATTCTTCCCCCCATCAAGAGGTGATGCAGCCAGTCAGGAATGTGGAAAACTACCCTACCTGCAAAGTTACAGTAACACATGTTTATAAGGATCTCCTAATAATGATAATAAAGCAGCCACTTATTTAAAAGAAAAAAAAGAAAGAAAAGATTGCAAATAAGCAAATAATGTTGTAGTTTTTGTTAGTGGAAAAATATTCTCCTCTATTATCCAGACAGCTTATCAAATACTTCCTTCAACTATTTTTATTAATCAGTTCTCAGAATGTACAAGCAACCTATGCACATTGGAAAGGAAGGGACCTACTCCATCAGCTCGTACTCGGAGATGCAGAAAGAAAGAGACAGAACAAAACAACTGAGCAATAATGAAAGATAAATTATGCTACTTTAGGGCAGCAATGAGGTCTTTTAAAGATTGACCGTGTTCTTAAGTTGTATACTGTTAAGCCTGCAAGTCCTGAATTACATAGAAGTACTACAATAGAATTTTCTTGCTTACCAAAGAAATGGAACCTTTCTATTTGGCATGAAGTATAAGAATAATTAAGAGAAATCACTTCTTACCAACATACATTAAGTAGTCATAGACTCCTTCTACAGTCATCATTTCCATGAAGTAGTTCTGATTTTGTCGTCTTTCTGTATTCTCAGATCGGTTTGCATTGTTCTTGAATAAATCATTGAAAAGCTAAAAATAAAAACATAATATTGAAAACATTGTCCTCAAAGGCAAGAGGATAACCATCAGATGTGTCATTGGAGGGGGGGGAGGTTTCGCGGGTGTTTTTTTTGTGTTTCCTTTTTTGTTTGTTCTTTGTTGGTTTTTTTCCAGAGCTTTCAAAGAACTTATCAGTTTTCCATTATAATAAGTTTATGAAAAAAAACAAAAAACAACACACAACAAACTTTTTCCATGCCATCCTGATTATTTACAGCAAAAACTTCATGAATCTTTGTAAGTAACCAGCTTTTTTTTCCATTTATCACATTTCTTTTCATTTTATTCCTCTATCCCATTTTCTCACGTTTCACTCCCCATCTCTCCTTTTTCTTGCCTTTGATTCTTCCACAAAACATATAATACTTGTAAAATCTCAAGATAGTCTTCTCTGCATCCCATTATGTGTCCCACACCACCTAGGCACACCTCCGTCTACCCTTCCCCAAGACCCCTAAGTCTGTGGGCTCCAGCAGCTGGAAGGGAGAAGGTCTCTGAGCCTTGAGGCTCTCCATGTTTGACGATATCTAGCCATCACCATTAACAGTTTATTTTAAACTATCTTATCCCCCAAACTGTTGATCTAAAGATCCGGAAGAATTTATACAAAATCCTGTGGTATTATGAAAAGAAAGTTCAAAAGTTTATGCCAAGCTTCTAAAAAACTACCCCAGAACTAGAAGCAAATGCAACATCATTACAGCACTAGATTGAGATCATTTCTACTGAGACAGACTTTTCTGTATCACTCTCAAATTAAAACTAGTTCCAAAGAACATGAAGTAGTTTGCTTATATGTGATTCACTTTCTTTAGAACAATTCTCACTGCAATAAATAGGGCCATAAAAACATCCAGATCACAACAAGCTCTAAATCATGCAAGTCTTTCAACAGAATGCTCTGCACTCTTAGTAAAAATTACATCAGGATATTTGGCAAGACTCAAGTTTTGACTTGTACTTCTTTAAGCCCTTTCTTTTGTTAAGTGCTGAAATGCCAGCATTATCTTCTCAAAATTAAACAACACTTGAGTTATTACATAAATTACATGAAAGAGCAAATATGGTTAATGCACTGGTGGATGACTGGTATCCAGGAAAGTAACAAACCTAAAAAGAACACATCATTATTCACGCCTACTGTATGAAAGCATCCCTGGTATGTTGTTTAAAAAACCCTGTATAGACTGAAGTCTATATCCTCCTCGATACTGAAACTAGGACATTGGGGAAATCTTCCTTGAATTATTGTAACTTAAACAAGAACCTGATTTATTTTTCAGATACACCCCACAACCTGACAGAGGCAATACATACTGAGCTAGCTCAAAGCAGCCCATTGTGCAATGCAGATAAAGTTTCAGAGCAGTGTGTACAGGCCAAACTAAATGATTAACCGCAGTCCAGTAGGTAATCTATTAAAAAAAAAAACAAACAAACACCTAAATGTGAAGGCTACCATAGGGTGAAGCTTTTTGACTTTAAAAATTTATTTCAGCTTTGAGCAGTGTCATTGGAACATTGCATGTACCCCTGCACAGGGGTAATCTGTCTTGCACCTTCAATGTCATGGTTCTGTGATTCCTCGATCACTGTCAAGCCCAGAAAGCTTTGACTCTTGCACATGGCATTTGAGAAAGCAACAGCCTATCAGCACATGCCAAAGTTAGAGAGCCAACGAGTGGTTTCTATAAAGTATATCCACTGCACTATTGCAGTACAAGTGTGTATTCTACAGTCATTAGGAACGCACGGCTGAAGAACATGGCTGCCACAACACAAAGCGGCATTAAATTCCTACTTACAAAGTGTTTTGCACTTTCCAAGGCTTTGGCTCAAAGGAAAGCCAAGTGAAAAACATGCAGCTGGATATGTAATACAAAAGTTAAGATTATATTCACAATTCAGCTAAGCTCAGCGTTTTTATTTTAATGTTTCTACGCATGTTAATATTTGAGAAATGACATAATACTCACTGTTGTAACTAGACTAAAAAAAGGGCAAGCAAGACAAACTCCACTGACCATTATTCATATCTTTAAGATTAAACAGTAACTGCAGTTATAAACATGAAGTATTCTTAAAAGGCTTTGAATGAGGAAATTCCATGGATTGGTACTAGCTAATACTGGGAGCCAAGCTCTTAAAGTGAGTGAAAGATAAAGGGCCTGTATTAAGAAAAAGACCAAAGTAACCCCTTGTACAACAGGCTACCTATTGTACCTTGATGGAAAAGGCCAGTGAATGAAGCATGAATGCTTACATAAGATGGCTAATGGAATTTACAGTTCCTCAATGGTTAGCGAGTACATATGCAAGTACACACCCATACATTCCAGCATAGGTGTGAAGTTTATAAAAGCAATACCATGATTACGAACAATATTCACAGCCAGAGGCGTGAACCTCTCCACCATTTTCCTACTCATCCGTGAAGTCCAGATGACCGTAGCAAAATGAGAAGAAGAAGGCATGTATTGTCTGAACCACATCAGTTAGTGTATGGAAAAGCAACCGTGTATTCCTACACATAACTATGCATCAGCACGCATTATACTGTTGGTGTTCCAAAAGCAGGTTTTATTGCTGTTGGCAGATCATCACAAGCCAGCTGAACAATGCCTTTGTAGGCTGTCGTGGGTCTGGCTGAGCTGATTTTCCCCAGAGCAGCCCTCATGGTGCAGTGTTTTGTGCTGGGAGCTAGAAGGGTGCTGACAACACACCCGTGTTGTGACTACTGCTGAGCAGTGCTCGCACAGCACCAGGGCTCTTTCCAGCATTCCCCCTGCAGTGGGATGGGGTGGGCAAGATCTTGGGAGGGGACACAGCCAGGACAGCTGGCCCGAACTGACCAAAGGGATATTCCATACCACATGAGGTCTGGTCAACTATAAAGCTTGGGAAAAGGGGTGTGTGGGGGGGGGTGTTCCGTTGTCCTCCAGAGCAACCACTATGCAGTTTGGAGCCCTGCTTCCCAGAGGGGCCAGACATCACCTGCTGATGGGACGTAGAGAATAAATCTTTGTTTTCCTCCGCTTCTGCGTGTGGATTTGCTTGGCTTTGCTTCTGTTATTATTAAACTGCTTTTGTTTTACCCACAATGGGGGGGGGGGGGTTTTTTTTTTTTCTTTCCCCTTTTTGTTTTGCTGGGGGGGGAAAGGGGAAAAAGGTGGGGTGATAGAGCGGCTTGGTGGGCACCTGGCGCTCAGCCGGGGTTAACCCACCACATAGGCATATTTTGCAAAGCCTGCATCGGGTGAGAAATCCTGACCTATGTACCTTCAGAAGATGATCAAGCTACTTACAGACCTTCAGAATAGGAACACAGCTGGGAAAGCCAGGAATCCAGTACCTTTGAGGGGGAAGGGGGTGTTCACGTTTCTGTTTTAACCATAGAGGCTGGCAACTCTTTCAATCTAGTGGATCTGATGCAGCATAAAATGCAATTGCTACTGGCTGTACTAAGGCTGACTACCCACAGTCATTATGCATTTTTAACTGTAAGTCTTTCCACTGATACTTAAAATAGACAAACATGCACACGCACCAGGAATATTCAAAAGGAAGCAGCATGCAGAAAACCTTTCAGAGAAGCAGGCACATTTCAGATTGAACTCAAGCTTTCACCTGCCCCGACAGACTTCCAAGCATTTATTTTTCAGCCTGTTGATTAAAAGATAGCCTGGGTGTATGGCAATGGAGTTGGCAGCGCAAGCACTGGGGAATGTGTGGGAATGTGTACTATTCTCTCAGCAGATCCCAACAAGCTGATACTCGAATAAAGAGATCTGTGTCAGACCAGGTGTATGGGAAAACTGTGGCAACACAAGTATCAGCTGGAAATTGACTTTAGCATTTACCCAAAAAATTCTGTGTTGATGAACTTCCTTTCTAGGAGGTAGCATGACCTTCTCACAGATGGGCACTCAAAAGGTGCAAACCTTCTGCCTCTTCAGCTGCCTGACACATCTCCTCATTGACTCCATACAGGTAGCTCACACAATTCTGCTACAGATACTTAGTGTTCAGCTCCATCACCAGGATGTAAGGGTGCCAGGCTACTGCACAGCGCTTATACCATCACAAAGATGTCACATGGCACAACAGAACTTAAACTGCAGAACTGAACAACCTGGGGCAGTAGGGAGGGAGTATGACCTCAGTCTACCTTTGGTCTGGCCTTTGGACTGCACACCCTTGGTGCCTGCATTCCTAGACAGCGTTTTCCAGCTGAGTTTCATCTGAAATAAATTCAGTTAGTGAGTTCTAAGACAGCTCCCTAGTATGAGAAAAAAACGCCATAAACAGAAACGATCAGAAGATTTGCTTCCAAAAAAGCATCAGTGACCTGAACTAAAACAGTTTGGCAGCTGAAACCAGTGTGGCTCACAAATCAAATCCAAGAAGCGCAAGATATAGAACGGTGAAGAGCACATGGCACAAAGCTTTACCCCAGCGTGGGCTGACTTGAGCAAAACTGTCTTACAGGGAAGGCACAAGCAGCCCAACAAATCAGGAGGGATGAATTTCATAATGTGCATGGGAAGACCCGGCAGAGACCATAACACAGCACAGCCTGGGATATCAGATCTCTAGTAATCACACTTCTGTGTGTCTGACTAAACTGGTAGATGGGAAATAGTGGGAAAGCAGTCAGCACAGGAATTCCTTATGCGTACATGCCTCTGCTGGATAGGGAGTATAATTTCAGCACAGACAGATACTATCTGATCACAAAACTGTCTTGCAGCATCCTCCAAGGCAAAGTATCTTGAGTGCCCATCATTAAATAATAATCATAGCTCTGCAGGAGACATACTGGATTCTGAAACTTTCCATCCATTTACAGCAAAAAGGTCCCCAAAAGAGAACAGATTTCTTTTGGGAAAGAAAAAAGAAAATCTAAAACGTATACACAACCAATTACTTATTCATAAAACAGCTAACTAGAGTAAAGTTGCTTAGAGTGAACTTGCTCTCACAATAGATAGTGAGAAGGAGCAGGGAGCTGGAGCAAGCCTCAGCTTTTTTTGCTCTCTGCAAAGAAACTCCTGTCTCACGACAAAAGGACCTTCTACAAGCTAATCAGCAGTACAGGCACTAACTTTGATTCTACAAACTTGTGTCTCCCGTGGAGTGCACAAATGGACAGTTTGTCAGCAGTGACAAGGAGGTTTTCCCCCACAATACTATTTCTGAAAGTGACATTAGAAAACAGAGGGCAGAAAAAAAAAAAAAAAATCTACGTTTTGTTCAAGGAAACTTCAGTATTCCAAAATGAAAGCCAAAGTACAGCCAGCTCTTTGCTTTCCTGGGATCACCACAGTTGAAAAGAATTGGGAAAACTTCATTTCAGAGCCTGAACTTCTGTACACATTTTCTTTTACGAGAATAATGTACTGGTGCTTCAGAGAATGAGTTTTTAACTGAGCAATGCTATATACGTTAACCTTTTACAATCCAAAATGGTTCTCAATACCACTTTAAAGAATTAATTGTGAACCTTTAGTGAAAGTTTTTCAAGCAAACTACAGAATGAACTCTGTCTTCATAGGAATGCTTCAGAGTGCAAAGCCTGTTGCACAAATATTTAAGTATGCTTAATGTATTAAAACTACTAAATACAGTGGTTCTTGATAGATCATAGCAAAAAATGGATTGTTCATACAGTATGCTGTCAGATGTTTTATAAAAGAAAAAAAACTTTTGAAGTATTCATGTATGTCCTGTTTCTAGCACAAGTCAAAACCTCTACATCCCATTTTTAAAACAGCTGATATATTTATACCCCTCTGAAAAGACAGCATTAGCAAAATACCTCAGCCTTGGAAGTAGTGCCCACGGCAGGAAAAGACTTGAAATGGATACCAATTTTGTGTGTGCACACATAAGCTAATACTACAATATGGGCTGTAGTAATTCAGATTTCACATTTAAAATACAAAATCTAAAGAAATTATCAGATTGAACTGCCATTGTACTTAACCAGTATAAAAGTTTTGTAGCTGCAAATTCTGTACGTGTCATAGATGTCCATAATGAAGGAAACCAAAAGGTCCATTTTTTCAACAGCCCATCACCAACGAGAATCAATGGATCCTGGGCTTCTAGCTCTTGCAAGAAGAAAACGAGCATAGACGGTCCTTTTCACCAATACTCTTCTAGCCTCCAACTGTTTTCAACTAAAAAAGTTTAAGAACTAGATGCAGTTTCTCTACACATATTCACCCTGAACACTTCCTTTTTGTGTCTCACCTTCTAGTAGTTCAAGCTTCTAATATTCACATCTTTTGGCAAGGAGTTCCACAAACCTATTAATCATTGCAAGAGCAATCACTATTTGTTTTGAACCTGGCTCCTATCACCTTCATTTAATGCTTCTTGGTTTATGCGCTAGAAAAGAGAGGAAAAAAACCCCAGCCTTTATCCCCTGTCCTCTCGTGCTATGCATTATTCTTTATCGTACATCTCCAGTTTATCACTCTGCAAAACGAAGTGTCCTGGCTTACACAGTCCAGTTTCAACTTCTCTTCCCAAAGCAAAAGAGAGAGTAGAAAAGCATATAATAGTGAGTTGTGGGGTTTTCTAACCTCTCCCAGGGCAAAGTGTATGCACATCAAATATTCTGTCCCAAATCATTAACTTGATAACACTGAGCTTGGGTCTCTGAAATCCTAGTCTAGAAACAATATTCTCTGTAAATTCCACAAATGCATTCACACTCTGAAGTAGTTTAACACAGAAATATAAAGACTAGTGTCTTTTTAAAGTCCCTGAAGCTAACAGAAGTCTTTCAGGTAAGTACTACCAGGCTCTAATCACGCAGATACAAAGATTATGAAAGGAACTATCTTATCCTGTAGTCAAGTAAAAGGTTAAAACTGAGAGAGAAACTATACTTAAGTTGTATCGTTAATCTATTTCGTATGCCAGACATTAATGAAATGTATACGAAGGTTTTAAAAGCAGATAAACAGGCACCAGCACCTTGACAATTTTGGCTTGTAGCACTTTGACAAGTCCCACTGCTCTACTCTCCATCATCATCTCCAAATACAGTAAGAATTGAAAAAGAAAATTTAAAAAATCCGCAACCCACAAAAATCATTCGGATTAAGATATTTACAAGGCAGACGATGACAAATTCTATGTCTGGTGTGAAAAGACAATACAAAATAGGTAAGTTGTTACATTTACTTTTTTTTTTTCTGTTTATTCTTTGTATTTTCAGAACATGGTCAATTTTCCCTATTCCTATAAAAAAGGGAAGGAAGATAACTTACTGTACCTTCTTGTTGTTCTCAGAAGTGGGACTCAAAATGGTAAGTTCAGGCCTACTTGGTTTAGGCTTGGGAGATTCACAGGAGTTGATAAAATTCATGATGAATGGCTCCAAATGCTGACCTTTCTGAAATAGGATGAGTAACCCATCACTCACATAATTATAGAAAACAACCAACCAATTAAAATTAAAAAAAAAACAACACAACAAAAAAAGCCTGAAAAACTGATGTTACAAACAAATTTTTGACTAAGCTGTAAGTTAGTGAGCACATACATTTAGTTATTGAAGTTAAAATTTTGGCAATCTAGAAGACTTACCTCTTTCATCAGCTTTCCTGGAACAGATTTTATAATTTTCCCTGTAATTAGAAAGAAATAAACTTTCTGTTATCACTTCCTGATCTTAAAGACATTTTGCTCTGCTGAATTTTATGCACTCATTTAATACTTAATTTAAAAATACAGTAGTTTTAAAAAATCTGTATTTTTTTTCCATTTGGCACAAAAAGCTAGGAAAATAAAGTCTTCCACATACCCAGCTTATAACTTAGTGCTCTTCAAGAAACAATACTTAAAACACTAAGAATACACAGATGATTATCTGAATTCTTTAAAAAAAAAAAACAAAAAAAACCCAAAAAAACAAAGTACTCTAGATCTTTGTAATTTTTCTAGAGGCTCAAACATAAATAGATATAGCACCGTAACAGCAGTACTATACGACACTAGTATAGGCAAAATTTTCTGTATTTAAGGAAATACAGAAACACAACATTTATCACAAAAGAAATCACAAAAACTGAGATTCTCTTCTTTCCCTGAAATGATCAGCTAATCTGGAGAGATTCTGAAAGGATCCAGCCTTGAAAATACCAGTAAGTAAAGTTTTACGAATTCGACAGGCTACAGCCATAGTCTTAAAACTCAGCTGTTCTGTCCTGCTAAGGCTACCAGGATACAGCACAGTAACTTTTACATGCTGAAAAATGGATTCGTTTTATTTTAAGCACCATACTTAGAATAATATTTTTCTTATCTACATGTCATTAAATTTGGAACTTAAATCAGAAATTATGTACAACGATCAAATGATAATAATAAAATCGCTCATCCTCAGAAAAAGCCCTATTGAAATGCCAAGACTCATAAAAATGATGTTTATGAAAGTGAAACATAGTCTTGGACATGAGATGCATTACAGTGACCACCATAATTGTAAGCTTTTGGATCTAGAGGTGAATTCTGAAACAAACCAAAACTTTTTAACTGGAGGATGACCACCAAAATCTCATTCAACAACACAGTAAGCACACTAAGAGAATGGCCACCCCACCAGGTTCACACCATGACCAGGAGAAGCAGAAATGCCCTGGGCACAATTCAGACACAGCTCTCCTGGACCACGCTGGTGCCAGAACCACAAGTGCTACAATACACGGAGACAGAATGGCTCTGAGGCTGACCTTATCAGCTCAGGCCCACTATCCTGAGACAGCTACATTGCAGCCAAGCGGTAAAGTCACACTGCAGTCTACTTTTTGGATTTATTATCAACTATTACATTAGACAGCAAGAATTTCTCAACTTCTCAATTTCCATTTGGCCTGCCTATATTACAGGCAGCACTGCCTCAGTAACTCATGTTAAAAGAGATCTAGCTAATACTAGAAATATTAATCTGAAAACTGCAATATTTAATATAGACTTTAATGAACTCACAACCAAAGGCAATTTATATTAAGAAATAATTTACATCGCCACAGCTGTTAACAGCGACTTGTGCAGGTATGACCCATGACAACACCATATCTTCTTGAACTATGAAATTTGTTGCAGAAATCTTACCACCTTGCTCACTGACACAAAGATTCAAAAGCAACCACTTAAACACTCTTTTCCATAATCCCAAAATGTCCTTTTTCTTCAAGGAAAAAGTATCAGAATATCTCGGTTGCTGAGCTATAATTTTAAGGGCTGTGAAGGAGCAGAGTTCTTATTTCCCACATCCATATCCTTACATCTATTCATTACTGCTATCGTTCAATCACACTATCTAAGGTATTACTGTTTGTCAGCATAAACAACTAGCATATTACGTACCAAGATTCACATCAGGCAACATTTTATCTAGAAATTGAGTCTCTCCTCCATTAGGGGACAGGAAGTCAGCTAAAAGCTGGCTGTTACTTAGTTCTGGATGTTGCAGAAGTTTCTTTGAAACAGAAAGAGGAAAGAAGTACTTTAAAATTTATCTTTAAAAACAGTTTCTCTATAGCAAAAAGATATTCAAATAGCATTATCATAGATACTGTAATTTGCAGAAGATTTCTGTTTTTAGTCACATGAAACTTCAACAAGTTTTAGTTGCCCACTTGCACCCTTTCTATAACTTATCGGAAACTAAAAAATTGCATATATTCTTTTACTAGTTTTAGATCTTTAGTTTTAGAACAGTCTTTGCTCCAAAAGTTTAATACCTGCAGATATTCCTGAAACTCCTCTCTCTTGGATTTTAAGAACTCATAGTTCTTGGGGCCAATGATTCTCTTTGAGGGAAGCTGAGCATCAGGAAACGTACCTAATAAAGATAAAGGAGATTAAACTATTCTTCAAACACAGCAAACATTGATTTCATTATTTTAAATTTCAGCTCATGGCAGTGAGAAAGTAGCTTTTCAGATGATGGAGAACATACCATGAAATTCCGTTAGCTTTGACTCAAGTACATAAAATTCAAGATATCTCCTGTAGACAGACCAGTGTTCAGGTTCATGCCCAACTAGGGGGGAAGAAAACCAAAACCAAAGTCAAAAATACAACCAGGTTTTATGCCACTGGAGAAATAAATTAAGCAACAGCAAATGTTTTCTGGATTATTATCCCAGCCAAGCTAAGTGTTAAATTAAAATGCATGCCTAGTAGACAAATATGGTAATAGAACGAAAATTATTATCTCATTTACGGGATTCCTAAAATCTAAGCAATGGAGTGCTACCTGGCTTCAGAATTTATCAGGCCTATGTTCAAACTTTTAAGCAAATGATTTGCAGAAATGCCACTTATTGAATACAGTCTTCTGCACCATCAGCTTGAGTCCTGATTGTTCCTCCTCATGGAAGATATCACTAAATATCTCTTAATCACTTCCTGCTTATTGAGGAAGTATTAGTTTGACTAACACTAATCTATGCAGCCCCAGGATTATGCTGTTTTCCTCACTCAGTAGGGATGTTTTGCTATCTGGATACCGATAAACTATCAGCAAGCTGGGATGGTTCCTAATAAGCAAAACATTTTCATTTCTTAAGAACTAGATCTTAAGGTTACATAAAAAATATTTTTGTTCATTAATCCAAAGCTCACAGTGTGTGAAAGACAAATATGCCAAATGTTTATTAATACGAAACATATTTTTCATATTCATTCAGTACTTTTGGAAACAGAAAATGTCAAGCTTTGGCATGAAGTCTAAATGAAACTGATTGATGCTGAGGAGTCATTTCTCAACTTGCAAATACTAGATGTGATCATTTAGCTCTTGAACACATTTTCTCAGAATTTTCAAGTCATTATTTCAAAATCAGAACATCTATGCAAAATACACTGCAACAGCCATCAGAATACAGCACGCTATAATATTTTTAGTTCACTTTTCAATGACATTTTAGTTTTCCACAGCATTGCATACCTGCCCTTCTATCATTTCTCTCTACGTCAATGCAGAACACAGGAATTCTCTCCTTTCTGTCTTTTCTTTCCAAGGAGGGATCGTCAAAAAAATCTACATATGGGATGCTAATTTTCCATGCAGCAAGGTTCCGAGGTGTATTTGGGGTACTAACAGCCTCCTCAGGAGAGTCGTCTTCCATCACCATAACACCTTCTTCAATCTGTGAAGATTCAAACATCAAGAGCCAAAGTTCTATTTCAATAGGTTCAGTCTACCTTTGCCAAACTTATAAACAATAACAAAACATAAATCAAGTCTTTAAGTGTGTGTCACTGAGTAATAAAGGAAGAAAAAACTAAATTTCATTAATGAAGTTGTAGATTAATTTCTACTTCTATAATTTTTAGAGTTTTCTATTTTTAGAGTTTATAATTTCTATTTTTAGATCCACTGCAAATTAATTTGAATTTAGCAACTTGTAGTAAGATTTGAATGTTTTTACAGCACTATCAAGTTCTGTATCTGACACTTCAGGGAAAAAACAAAAGGGGTGGGGAAGGGAGACAGAAGTACTAAAGGAGAGAGACGGAAGAACGCCTTAGACACACTCTGAATGCCACAGGAAACAGCTTGGGTCCAGCAGATTTGGCCACATTGCATTTTCCAGCATACTAGGACCCAAATTGAAGACTTGAGCTTACTGGGCCAGGCCAAGAAGGTACCAAAACATAAAAGACAGAAGCCAACGGTGCACCAAGCCAGCAGGTCTCCCACCACCACGGCTGAGTGCAACTGAGTACGTTGTGGACACATGAATCTGACTTGGGCTGCAAGGTGCAACACAACCACAACTGGGATTGAATTACTGCTGCAGCTCAGAGCTATTTTAAGTCAAGCCATCATAAGCATTCCTGAATTCTCCATCAGCTCCAGTTTCAGCATCACACTCCCAGAAACAGATGCACCCGGGAGCCAATGGACACAACTGTTGCCGGCTGCACGTAGAGCAGCTCCAGTGCATGGAGTTCATAAACTCAAACTCCACTTCATAAAGTACAACACTGATTTTTCCATATGCAAGCAGAACTTAGAGGGGCTGCCACATGAACGCTGAAGAAATCCTTTTGAATTTGAACTGCAGTCCCAGCGCCACACCAACATTCACTTCACGCTCCCAACACTGCTCATCACAGACAGGCTGAGCTGCCCACAGGTAATGAATTACCCAAGTACCACTCCGCGCACCGAATTCTCAGGTCGCCAGCAACAACGAAGGAAGTGCTACAAATCTTTTTGGACCACAGACAACTAAGTTTATCCTAAGTTTCTAAACTGAAAAATCCAAGCTTCAACAGCTACTCTTGGAAAGCTATTTATTTCTCCCAAAAATGCTTAACCTGATCCTCATTTTCGCCACACAGGAAGAAAGAATAAAAAAAAAAAAAAAAAAGACCCAAATGAATGAAAATGATTTTTGCAATAAGGAGACAGTGTCTGTGAGAAAGAAGGGCAAGGCTGGCCTTAGAGTCAAACAGTGTTCAAAAATAAAGCAGAGGGGAGAATCTGTGAGGAGATTAGCCCTCACTAAAGATGTGCCAGAGAAAAAAGTTCTTGTATTTTCACGAGTGTAGGCAAGCAAGTGGAAAAAAAAGAGTAGTCCTGTCTGCATAAAAACCTGAAATTGTTTCAATCCAATTTAGCTGTAACCCTGCAGGGATGCAGGCACTACCTTGTGAGGACCAATACCCAAACCCATCATCCTGCTCCCAGCCTGCACTTGCCACAGTGGTGGTGAGCACCTCACTCTTCCCACCACATTTTACAGAACTATTAATTATGGCAAGGTAAGTTAAGAGTTATGTGACAATTCAAAAGTACATTATTTTAGTAAGTCTCAAAGAGAGACTTGAGAGTACTGCCACTTGTTAAAGTTACCATAGGAGATTTTAACATACGAATTTACAACGTGTGAAATTACAGCAAACTGGAAAGCACGAATCCCACTCTCAAGTTCTTTACCCTTAGCTTCATAATGTAAAGCCAAATTCCCCTCAAAGGCCAAGCCTAGGTGGCTTAACAAATTTTGCCCGTATTGTGACAATCTAATTAACAGATTAAGGCAATACAGCATCCCTGAAATAATTCTGGCTGTGTCTGTGCTACAATATTCATATGCTCATGACTCAATGCCAGCTGAAACAAACGTGAGCAAACTCTGTTCAGTTTTGGTTTGCCTTTGCATAGCACTGAAGGGACCTTCAAACTATTTACAGTATGGACCACTGTCTTCCAAAATGGATCTCTATAGATCCACTGACTGAAAATTTTCTCTTCAAGACACCTTTTTTTGCTTGTACTTACCCAGTTTACTCAATGAAAAGAGAAACTGAGACAGGTGAAGAGCAGTCTCAGTTGCTGCTGCTGCACAGAGACCATGCTCAGGTAAGGTGGTTCACAACTGGAGAGGTCAATCACAGGCTTAATTTACCACTGCTCGCAGCTCTCACCACCTTTCATTTCATACACTGCAGAGTTAGCACAAGGCTTAGAGAAGGGTATGCATCAGTCATTTCCTGAAGTGCTCATAAAGGGCCACAACCTCTTCACTAGGCCCCTCTGGGGTTGTACTGGATCATCAGTAAAGTTTCACATGCTCATACCCTCATTTCACCAGATCCCTCACCTAACTTCTAGCCTGGCTTTGGTAATAATTCCGTGTAAGTTTGCAGGCTTTTCCACTATGACAATCTACAGTTACACTAACTCTAAGTCAAGAAGCATGAATTTCTGGGGTTTTTAATCCTCTTTCTAAACAGATCACCAACCTGTAATAGTTACAGGTTGCCTCAGCCTCTTTCCATTTGTTTTATCCAACAAAGCCACAAATTCACGTTTACAGGTCTTCTGGCTGCCTTGGGAACAACATCTGTGGTTTAATACGCAGAATATCTTTGCTATATGTAAAATTTAGCTGTCAAAGATTGAGCATGGTTTCATGGCATTACTATTATCACATTAGCAGATTACAGAGCTGCTGCCCAGAGCCACAGAAAGCTGCTAACACATATTTCTATACCTACGTGATTTCCGTAGACTAAATGGATATTTCCTATATGCTTTAACTGCGACCAACATGACTTAAAAAGCATTGCTCAGTTTGTCACAATGCACAGAATCACATTTCACTGCCATTCTTTACCTTGAATCCATCAAGCTTACTTTAACAGCAGCTACCTAAATACCTAATCAGGAGCTGTGTAGGAGGAATTAATATCCCATATCCTCCATACATAAGCCAAATCAAAAAGTTGCAAGGTCTGTGCGCTGCACCACCATCATCTCAAAATTATACTGTCATTTCCCAGATCAGGATTTTCTTGTCCCAGAGAGCTCTTCCTCTGAGATGATGCCTGCTAGGAAACTACACCTCAAAACTTATTGTGAAATTACTAGTGTTTAATTCTGTATATTCAGTATTCGCTCATGAAGTGAAGTCAGCTCTGCCCACCTCTTCAGAGGTAACCTTATAACAGTTTGGTATTTTCTTTTCCCATTTCTTCTTCCCATCCACACTTACCCAGTGAAGGGTCTTAGGTATTTCCCAAACTTTGCCTAAGGTGGTTTTAGCAAAAATGTAGTATCCTCTCTTTATTTAATGAAGAGATTGGATGCCCTGCTGCGAAAGAATAAAATGCCTAAACTAAAATCACTCTGTTCATTTGAAAACCTCCCTTACAGTAAGGATTAGGTGCTGTATTGTCTGTCTCTCTCGCTGAGTTAAGCAACTTCTCACAAGTTAACTTCTTGTGCTCTGGCACAAAACCATGGTCCTTCTCTGAGCTCCACTGCTTCAATCATACTTCTAATAATTCCTCTACTACATGGGAATTATGCTTCCACGCCCTTTGGCTAGCAGCATCTACAACCGCAATGTTGCAAAATTAACCCATTTTCATTAGAATCTCACCTCAAAAAAGAGAAGTTGCAACAAGAACTTAACTAAGAAATAAATTGCAACAGTTCTGCCCCCTTAAAGGCATAACTTTTACGAAAATTCAGCACGTACAGAAAATTGCCTTCTTCTGCTCCTCTTAAAGAAAAAAACCCAAACCTATCTAGAGTTCTAAATTGCTGAGTTCTTCCCACTCTCTTCTGAAAGCAATTCTGAGCAAGGTGAATAATATAAACTCATATTTACACTTTTACCTTTAGGGTGTGGAAAATGAGCAAGCCGTTTATCAAGGCGCTAAATGCTTAAAATGTTTTGTTTGTTAGGAACAGGTACAAAAGGTTGAATTGGCAGACACACTGTAAAAAATACATGACTACCAGTTGCTTAAGACCAATTCCCTCCTCTTCACTTCTAAAAATTTTCTGTTTGTCCCCCCACTGATACCAGTGTCCCAAGCAGTAATTCTACCATTGGCTCTGTTCATTGCTGTTTAGCATGAAAGAAAAACATTAGTTGAGGGAGGCACCCAAGACAAATGAGAAACAACTGTTGGCTCATTATGTTTAGAGAAGACACAGATCAGCTTGACAGCAATTTCTTCACTACTTCATCTATGGCTTTAAGGTCTTGTGGCGAGCTTCAGATGAAAAGCCGTGCATGCAGTCCTATGCAAGGTAAGTTTTTAGAGAAAAAAATCATTGCTTACAAAAATGTCCAACACCACTACTTTTAGTACCTCTCTGTACTAAAGCAATAAACTCAGAGGCACATTAACTGGGGATGTGGTCTTGGTTTGTGAATGAATAGAGGGCAAGCAAGGCAACTTCATCAGAAGCCAGCACATGGAAACCTTGCAGTGAAAGCAGCACAGCAGAAAAGTCAGAATCATAACATTTTCAAATAATGATAGAAAACAAAGCAACAACAAAGATTTAAAAGACAAATTTAAAGCTTTTACTCACAAAGTCATCTTCTCCTTCATTTAAGTTATAGTTAGGCAGCATAGCTCCTTCCATCGCAGAACTCTTGAATACACCTTTTATTTTGTTGCCTATTCTGCTGATGCCAAATGATTCTCCTCTCTTCTGTGTGGTCCTAGAATTACAGAAGCCAGAGGTCACAACACAGGGCATACTATGTACACAGCAGCTCAGTAGGCCATTGCACATCATTTACAGATAAGAGGAACAACTCTGTTAAAAAGTAGCCAATATATTTACAATCCCACTTAAAATGAAATTCATTTATGGCAAATTTGTTCTCTGAATAAGAATTTATTGATTACACTTTTAAGAGATACGAGATTCCCATATACCTAACCATGAGCAAACATTAACACTCATAATAGCATCCTAGTAATGCAGGACATACAATAAATAATTAATTATGTAAAACAATTTTGTTTTGCCAGCAGAAACTATCGTGTAGCTACAGGCACGCATACCAAGAAGGTCACTCACTCTGTCCCTTTTCCATGTACTTCTATTTAAATATTTATCCACTCTTGCCAAGTACCGTAAATGGTGTAGTTAGATGCCTTTTTTTTTTTTTTAACATAAACAACCAGAATTTTACAAGCATGTATGGTTCAAGATAGATCTCAACTTTTAAGCATTAGGGACAGACAAAAGGAATGTACAAGGAGCAAGACTGAGCATGAGAGAAAACAGATGCAACTGAAGAATCTTGGCTTGAAGAGCCAATCTAACTGAAAGATGAAGAATTTTTAAAGTCTTGCCACTTACGACAAAGCATCCAAAAAGCAACAAGGTATAGAAAAAGAAAGATAACTGGGCAGGAAGTGCACTCCTTACTGAGTTATAACATTCTTAGGCCCTTACACAAGACCTGATACCAAGGATTCCTTCTTACGTAGAAATGCTAGTAACTGTAGAAAAAAAAACATTTCTGTTGAATATGGAATCGGCCTGAGGTTACTTATGCGGATTCAGTAAACACAGTTGATAGGTGAGTTAAAAATCAATCCAGTGAACTACAGAATTAAAGACTCAAAAGAACTTTATAGATTACTGAGACTAAAAGCACAATTAGTACTTCAGAGGACAAAAAAAAATATCCTACGTGTTTCTTTTTCCTTTAAAATGGCAAAGAATGGCAGTGCCAACAGAAGAGCAGAGACCAGCAGGTAAAGCATCTTCATTGCCCATAAAAACAAGTTGACATCAACTGCTGGCTCAAAATGTGCATGCGTGTGTTACTAATGATCTTCCTGTTTACAATTTTACCCAGACTGTGTACATGACTAAAATTGTGTAAATAATCCCTGTTTTTCCAAATCTTTTGCTTTTTCTATCTTACATTATTATCAGCTCCAAAGTAGCCAGGCACCATCTATCTTACTTATCTCTGCTAATCAAAGATAAGGTTGCTTGGCTGCTTGTAGTCTAAAAACATGTTTGAGCAGTTTTACTCAATTTTTAAACAACTTCTTCTACATGTTATTGTGCTGAACTGAACTTTTTCACATTAGGGACCTACCTGAATCTTGTTCAAGGGCTTAAGCACTGGGCTAGCAAAGTACAAACCTTACTCAGAGAAAACGAGACAGCTTTTCTAGAAGGTTTTCTAGAACACTTCAGACCTCTGGGCTTGACCCTTGAAGAAGTTTTCATCGTTCCTGTGAAAACTTGTGCAGTTCTCAAGACTTTGAGCAAAAACATTAATTTGCAGAGCTCAAAGATTTGGTCAGAGTACTCCAGGCTCAGGTGAGTTCTTTTCTGCACTGACAATACTCCAGCTGAAGGCAGAATACAGCTTTGTCTCTAACTGCAGTACTGAGCTGTATGGGGCCAGGACTCAAGCCTAGCTGGGAACCACCCCTTCCTGCCCTAATGCTGAACCCAAACAAGACAACCAGAGAGTACAGAGCAATCGCTAAACTGGAATGGGTAGAAAAGTAACAAACTAGGGTGGGATTCTCTTCACAGGAAAAGACACAAATTCAGAACACAAAGCGGTGAATAAGAGGGTGCACAGACACATCGTGGTCAGGAATTTAACTTGTAAAATGAAGTTATAGTCTTCCCTCAAGACTCGAGAATGGTAATACACGAAATACTGATGCCCTGACAAATTCTAAGGAAATGCCCGTAACAACAACAACAAAAGTTTTCTGAGCTTGTATAGCACATATTTTAAAAGGCATGAATAATGAGAAAACAAACCACTGAACAGCTATTAAGGCATTAATGACTGATCACTGTCTACCTAGAGCAAATTATAAAAAAATAGAGTATGTTGTAATCCAACCTGTCACAAGAAAATCCACAGAGAGAACTAATTTAGGGAACTGCTGGTTTTGAGTGTTTTATAATACTGGTAAAATGGTTATATTTGCATGCAATGTTAGGCAATAACTATCCTGGACACAGCTGTGCAAGATAAAACAAGCAGCTAAGTGGATAAAACCTCAGATAGGATCTGGAAATGTGACATGGGGTAAAGGAAATTTCAGAGCAGCTAGCAGTCACAGGCCAAAAAAACCTGCTTCAAATTATGCAACTATATTTCCAAACTAGTAACAACAGACAAATCATTAACAGCAAACAATATATTGCAAACTTGTAAAATTAGTAATTAAGCAATGTCTAAACACTTGGGAAGAGGACATGGGAAGTTAATCTTATTGTGGGGAGAAATGCAGTTTAGTCCAGAGAAGACATTCACATTTTTACAAATAAAATGGACAGTTAATTGCGGTTATAAAGATTGTGTGATGCGACCATGATAGATGCAGTGTAACTAACACACAACATATATTGAGTGTTAGATAGACTTACCGTAAGTCATCCAAACTCAGGCTACTTCTGCAACAACAGGCACATAAATTACCTCAGAGCCCAGGAGTAAATAATGTTAAAAGAAAAAAAAAAAACACCAAACAAACAAAACCCAAACAAATCTGACAGACCTATCTCAACAAAACTGAATAGGCTTTGACCATCACTACAGATTAATAAAAAAAGTGGTACTATTAGGAGTTCCTGATCAAAAAACAAACAGTAGCTGCACATTTTGTCACCACTATCTTAGCCTCAGTTAATTAGTTAAAACCTCTGTTGAACAGAGGTCTTCACCAATATTCAGCATGAGCAGGTACTCATTTATAAAGAATGACTTCCATTCTGAAAGTTATCTGTAGTGCCAAGCAGGCAGCTAAATTTTTCTACAACCTATGTTCAGAAGTCACGTAGGGATTTAGTTCACTTGGCCAACACAAAGGAAAGGCTGTGGACTTATTTTATGCAATAACTCCATCTCCTACCCCTCCATTTTATAGAAAAAAACCCCAGTATTAACATATATTCCCCATACACACACCAGATTTTAAGAACCGTCATGTATTTTTGACATTCTACATAACCTGGTACATGGAACCAACACCTTGGCCATCAACTCAGTAATGCCAACTGAGACGTTTAAATGGATTAACCATAAATACAGTCATTGCACACATGGTTTTCCTTCACTGGAGCTACCACGTTCGGACAAATGGATATGGGATTAAAACCTTCCAATTTTAGATTCTGTTTTACAAAAGGAACTGATTCTAAGGCATCTTACACTGTCTTTAGTCATGTTAATTGTGAAACTGGAAACAGCCTAACAAGTTGTGACAACAGTGACAAACAATTACATTGCACACAAGTCTTTACAGACTTAATTCTGTGGGTTTTACTCCTAACCACCACCCAAAATTGTTAATAGATTTTATACTTGGTACTTT
This sequence comes from Eurystomus gularis, assembly GCA_013400335.1. Taxonomy (NCBI): domain Eukaryota; kingdom Metazoa; phylum Chordata; class Aves; order Coraciiformes; family Coraciidae; genus Eurystomus; species Eurystomus gularis. The sequence goes on along the minus strand of VZZY01025685.1, from coordinate 33,244 downwards.
ACTTGAAAAATGCTTCAATTTTATTGCTATCCAAATAATGAGAAATCAGGACCCATCTATTTCTATATGTGGTTATGGTGTGTAGAAAGTCAAGGCAGATATACAGCTATCTAGAATTGTACCACATAATGGCTTTTATTTTTTGTTAGACTTCAAACATAGAACACATTTGAGTAATGTAGCAATGTATTATAAATACTTAAATATGAGAGCGGGAGAGGGAATTCTTCTTCTTTCTTCCACACACCCAAAATTAAGTCACCAGAATTGGAGCTTAAAACATAAGTTTTCATTGGCCATAGGCATTAAACATTAGGTAGAAAAGGATCTCACCCGTCTGAGAAAGCACTATACCAAAGCTTGAGTCCTGGATCTACAAGAACTATAAAGACTACATAATATGTCACCAACGGAGATACTTGAAAAGAACGATCATGTAGTTTTTGAAGAACACTAGCAGAGGAGAAAGGGATCTCACAATAAGCCTCACAGAAGGCTTCAGATCAAGAGGGCTACTACTAAGTGTATCTCTAATGAAAGCAGAAAAAGTTAAACAATTGCTGTTACCCCTCTAGAAGAGTAATCTAAGATGATAAACACTAGCATTTTCTACAGTACTGTGGATCTTATTATTTCATACCAAGAAAAGCCTATCCAACTTAAAGACTGCCTCACTGAAGTTTTCCTTCTTTTGGCTAGAACATAAAAGCAATTCAGCTGGGTGAGTCAGTGATTGAGCCATCCAGCATAAAGTGAAAGACAAGAAATTATGAGACCTCAAACTTACTCAACCCAACCCCACAGTGGAAGATCACCCACCCATACCACAAGAGATGCTCTTCTTCTCCACTGTCCCTAAGAAGCCTGAAGGTAGACTGTAAGTATATAGACCCAAACCCAGAAACAAGGCTTCAGACACTACATTTCTGCAATGAATTGGGACAGTTTGGGGACAGAGAACACATTTGACCCAGAAGAAATGGCAAATCCCCCTTGTCACAAGGGGAGATGCCCACTGCATGACCAGGTTGGTTAGATACAGGCACACTGTACCTATCCCTGTAAGACCTGAAATCCAGGACAACCCAGCTTTGCAATAACAAAATAGTATTGTATATATACAGTCAATTAAATCACCACTTTATTTCCAGGTTATCTTATTCTCACTGTACATTTCTTATTCTTTTTCACCTTCTCAAATGTTAAGGTCTAAATAATATTTTAAATTATTTAATGTAAAACACTTCAAAGCAAAATCTTGCATAATACTGAAGCAGCAAGCAGTAATTTTTTCATTTAAAAAAAAAGTAAAGCTAAACATTTAGTCTAATTAGTATTAGGCAGTAGCAAGATTCCTATGGTTAATATTTGGATGCTTTGAACTAAAAGACAAATACTCAAAAATTCTACCATACCTACCTGTTAAACTTTGAGTTGCGTGTTGGTGACTCTGCTCCTCTTAAAAGGTGTCTGAAGTACTAAAACAGACAGATAAGGTATCAAAGGAAACACTGGACTAGCTGAAGTAAGGGCTACTATGCAATGACATTGTAGAATTCAGAAAATAAGAACAGAAGTAAGAGGCAATCTGACCATAATCTAGCAGTTAGAATATTAATCTGAAAAAGGACAGACCAAATTTGCAATACCTGCTCCCAGGACTACTTACTTTACTTTACATATTCTTGGGATTAAAACCCAAAAACCAAAAGAGAAATAAAACTAAAATTAAGCACTGAAATGCATGTTTCCTCCTTGTTAAAAAAAAATCAAGCATCTGAAGCATTATAGCTATTATGGGAAAGATGACTATCAAAATTAGTTTTGAGAAATGTACTTTATTAACGCCAAGTAAGGTAATTACCCATTCCCAGGAGAAGTAATGTGTTCTGCCTCAAATAAATGTGAGAAGCTTAACATGCAAACTGATTTACACAAACTCTAAAAGGGACAAGAATTCAGACTCACTCCTGCATTCAAAGTGTTTTCTAATAGAAGGATTTAAGCAGCTGACACTACAGTGTGGGGATTTTTTTGTTTTTTTGTTTTTTTTTTTTAAACTCCCATTCAGAACCCAATCATAGAACAATCTTAATTGTTTAGTATATTGCTTTGAAGGACCTTCCTGAAAACAGACACCTGACTTTTAGCTGCTGGAACACATAACACTGAAAGCACCTAAACGCAACCTTTCTATCTTTAAGTATGGTTATATTTTAAAAAGTAAATAAAGAGATTCTTGACAGTGTTCTATGTCTATCATACAGATTACTTGTGCGCAAAATTTGCAATCATAAAAGGAGTGTAGAGGATTTTGTAATAGCCACAATATACACTAATCAAATGAAGAGTTTTTTTATTTTGCTCTGTCGATCTTGTGTTGAACCAGAAGAAATTTAATTTTCTTACTGAGATATGTCTCAGCTCTGGCATGCTAACTAAAGTGGAAAACGAAGACTTTTTTTTAGTTCCACATGCACATGACTGTTGTAAATAGGGTAACCTAAAAAAATACAATCTTGCTTTAAGACTGCTCTTCAAATCTTTCACTTACCTCATCACTGTGACAGAACATAGGAGTAAAAACATTCTCAAGTAGAGAGAGTACATGCTCATAAGCTTCAAAGAGACACCTCATAGTTTGAAGTTTCACAACATCCGTATATGGACCTTCAGCAACTATAAAAAAAATATAAATAGATATGTATATATGGGCAAAGTTTATTTTTTCTGGTCTGAGTTTGTGATTGTTTTGCAAGCTACTGTAAGTCTAACAAAAACCAGAAATAAACTGACAAAACAAAGCTTAAGCACAATATAGCAAGAAAGTAACAATTTTTAAAACTATGACAAAAGGTTGGTCATGTTTAGTTAAATTAGTCTTCACTTTATTATAGAATGCTGTTTAAATTCCTGTGTAAATTATTCAGTTCAAATTCAAACTTACTTCTTTGAATCTCTTCCACTATAAAAGGGTCAAATCTAATTTTGTCAATGCTTTCATCCAAACAGTAAGTTTTGTAAATTTTCTGTACTTCTTCATGAAGAGACATCTTCTCAGTATCTGATAGTTCTGGTCGCAAAATTCGGTCATTGAACTCTTCTGAGAATTAAAGGAAAAAAGTGCATTTGTGGATAAACTTGGCAAACAAATAGCATCTCGAAGCAACTGATAACATCAACTCAGCAGATACAGTAATCTGTAAAACTTTAAAATTGATACAAACATAAGACATCTAAAAATCTTGGGTAATAAGGTGGCTGCCTTCTTATTAACTGTAATTCCGATTTGTTCATAACATTATTACTAGAATTAGATTGCAATTTAAACTAATTATTCCTTATCATAGTAAGGATAAATTCATTAAGTTGTTCCTGGAAGAAGAATAAATGAGAAGAATTATTTTTTCCTTCCTAAATTAACAAATAATAAATTGTAGTTTTCTTTTAGCATGATTTCCAGTTCACACTAAACACGCAGAAGAGCCCCAGCAGCCCTTTATAGCAGTCATCTGCCTGTTTTGCTGCTATTTCATTCCTAGGACCCAATCAGTCATAATATTTTCAATAATATCTTTAATATTAGACTAACTTGAGAATGAGCCTCCCCTGACAAAAGAAGAATTCTGTTCAGCATAATTATTGTGCAATCCTACTTCACTTATTGACCCATCCCATTACAAGCATGACTACTGGCTAGAAAGAAGGGAAAATAGTAAGTTTGATTCATCCTTCCATTAATAGACAAAAAAAAACTTTTTCAGAGAAAGTCTACCAAGTTCCTTCTGGTTTTTTGTTTTGGTTTTGTTTTTTCCTCCTCATAAAGTACTTCTTATCTAAAATATTTCTATCAAGTGAAGAACCACCTACAGTAGACAGTTTGGGACAGGATAATTTGAGAGAGCCAAATCCCATTCTTTGTTTTAAAAGCTAATACACAGATTTGCCACCTACGAGGATGCAAGAGAAGTTTAGAAGGAAGAAAATGTTGGGGTTTACCCAGAAAAAAAGATTGATCATGGGCAACAGCCACAGTCTGAGTAACCTTCCTGCTAGAGGAAGCAGCTCTAGAAAGGTCAGCTTAGAACCCTCTGCAGGTACCAGCAGTACTGAACAGGTAATCACTTTGTTGGATTTTTTGTAAGGAAAGGAGTTTTTCTGAGAAAAAGCCGACATGTTTGGAAGGATTATGAGCACATAATAAGCACAGAGATTATTTATATTTCCCTTATGCAATGATTAATGATTTCTGCAGTATTTTAGGAGATAAAAGTCTGTCTAATTTAATTTCACATCTCCCTGATGTATGTATAGGCTTGGGATATGAAGACATACCCATTATTTCCTATGCAACAAGGAAATACTTGTTTACTGAAAATGAAAACCAATATTATTTTGGTAAGCCAGTAATCAACCACTAGTTGACCAAAAAACTTGAAATAAACCACTCTAACTTACAAAAACTTCACGGAAAACTTTATCATTGGAAATCAGAAGGCTTTTCAAATTACACTTCTGTAAAGGTGAAATGAAATGCATGCTTCATAACCAAGGTACAAGTTACTGAACAGAAGGTTTCAACACCTTTAATGTTCCTGTTCTCTGCGGAAATCAGAATTTTACAGCTAAAAACATGAGAAGTTTCTCATGATGAACAGCTCATTTTAGAAATACTTTAGTAACCACATATTATAAAAGGCAGCTGTACTTTGTATCAGTGGCCAGAACTTTTTTCTTACAAGAATATTATATTTTAAAATGTACAACTTTTATCAATAAACAGAAACAAAATTAAGACCTACAGTCCACACCAACATTAACAATGCCAAGATCAGCGTTCGAGAATCAGGACATAAGTGAACACAGATCCTGAAAGGTAATCTCTTGCTTAACAATGCTGCCTAATTCTGAGTCTGAAAACTCACATCAACGTGCAAATGTTTAAAGCTTTTAAAGTTCATCAAATACACCTCTGCACATGTATGCAATCTTACCTACAGTCAGGCAGAACTGCAGCACATGCACTGCCCCTTCCTGCTTCAGGAAGTTCATAAACCGAAATAAGAGGTCTTGCTGACCTCTGATCTCCTTCAGCTCCAGTTTCAGTACCTGAGTAAGTTAAAAAAGCAGTCAGCCAGTTTTCAAACTTTCAGTGAATATGTAAGTAATGCAAAGACTTGTACAACAAAACCAGCAGGTGAAGTAAAACACTTATTCAAAACAGGAAAGGAAAGAAATGTTGCCTTTGCTTACAGATGGTTTTTTATTTCTTGGCTCCGCAAATTTCTGAAGGAATGGAACCAATGAAGAAGTAGGTTCTGTTGCTTTCTCAGGCTGCATAAGAAAGACAAAACATAAGAGACAGCTGGGTAAGAAAGCTTCCTTAATATGTGAACAAATTCCTACTGTTTTAACTCTGTCAGTACTCACTGGACTATCATCAATGAAGATCAGCAGCAAATGGTTGACAGTGTCCTGCAGGAAAACACAATACAAAATTAACATTAGAGAAACCCAGCAAATTAGAAGAAAATAATTTCACAATTATGTTATGCCCAAGATTAAACTTTTGAGTATACTAAATACTTTAAAAAAAACAAAGCCTGACAACACGTGTTTGAGAATTGACCTTCGACAATCTCTTCAAGTATTTACAAGACAGGGCATTTCTGAAAAGACCTGCACAGAAACATTCTCAGTGGAGGAAAGCTTTACAAATTATCTTTACCGTTAGAGCAGATCTAATGAACTACTAATACTTGCAGAGCTACAGTACTTTATGTGCAGCTAGATGACACCTTTGTAAGTATTGCAGTTTTGCCTATTAAAAAACATGCATGAATAAAAGACAGCAGTGTTCCATCTTTAGAAATAGATGCCCTCTTATTTGTAGAATTAAGGACAAAAGAATTTATTTCAATACAGCTGCAAAGAAGGCTGGTTTACTAGACTACTATAAAGATACACACAGCTAGAGTTCAAGTATTTGAGCCCTTGTTTAAATGTAGCTATGGCAATTTGAAGGTGCTTATACTAGCACAGCATTCTCCCATTTGACAGGAATTGTAGTCCTCAATTCAAAATACATTCTTAAAAGATCACGTCAATACAGTATTTTAGTCAGTTCAGCCAGTTAAACACTGAAACCAGTAATAATGAACAAACAAAAACATTGGCCATAAGGTTTCTTTTTCTTTTACCAGTCAAAATGCACAGCAAGTAACCCATTGTGCATCATTTGCTTTACCACAACATGCTTAGTAGGAAAACAGTAATATTGAGCAAATTAATGTTATTCCTGCACTCCAAAGTCTTACAGGATCAGCTAAGAAATCCATTGAGGGAAGGAAAACAGAACCAGGCAGAATCTCTCTTATCAGAAGAGCCAGGGATCTGAAAAAAAAAAAAAAATCAGAATCAATATTAGATTACACAATATTCTGACTTAATTTTCCAATGCCATTATATTTTACTGGGAAATATTTTAGTATTTAATAATACATTAGGCATGCTAGAATACTTTACATACCAATCAAAGAAGCACACAAAGTGCTGAGAAGGGATGAGTAGGATGACTTTGGAGTTCATTCTTTCACTCCCCAAAATTACTGTATTTCATATTGTGCAGATACTTTAAAAAATACAAATGTAAATAATTTCTATACCTGCACTCTGTTGACTTAGGAGGCAAAATGTAAGGAAAAAGAAGCTCAGTAAGTTTTCTTAAGTAGTGAAGTTCATCTCTTCGGCTTCTCAAAGCAACATGGAGTTCCGGTCCGTATTCCTCTAAAGCAGCTTGTTGTAAAAATTCTGCGTTTTTTACTGCAAGTAAAAAGAATATTATGAGGTTTTTCCAGCTTTCTCTTATTGTGAAATAGAACGCTTCTCACTTGAGCTAAAAAGCTAATACTTTTAATACCTACACAACTGCCAAAGGGACATAATGTTGAAACTTTCACAAAAGAACCTTGTCTTAGACTCTGAAGCCTGGCTCTTTAAAAATAAAACCTCACATTGAAATAAGAATTCCTTCACCAAACAACTGCAGTTTGCATGCTTTCCAGGATGTTTTCTCATTTGTAATTACTGAAGAACTCAACACCTCAATTCTTCTAAATCACTGCATTAACCAAAGTTTGCCTGTACTTGTTTTTCTTCCTGACCTCCTTCACAGTCTCCCATTTACCTGGCTTCTACCTATTGACTTGTCTACAACATAATTTAAAATCAACTTAAACTTTTATTCAATCCTGGTATATCTGTTTCCTGCTTAGAACATTTAGAAACAAAAATTGAAGGAACATATAATTTAAACACAGCATAAATCAAACCAAAAACCAGCATGGGGATCCGCATGAGTGCTCCCTCTTATAAGTAGCTTTATGGAGTTGGAAGAATACCTGCTTTATCAGATTAAAAACCTTACATATTTATTGGAAGCAACAACGTCATGTTCCTTCAAGTTACTTCAAAGGCAAAAATTGAGCTGTAATAAATCACGTGTAGCTGCACTGGCAATCCAGCACAGCCTCATGCCAAGAACCGCACCAGGCATGGGACAGGTACCTAATACATACCTGTTACCTAGATGGTTAAAGCTTGTTTCCAGCACATTGAATTTTAGTACCACAGCCTGCTAGGTTGTCCTTCACAACCAAGAACCATGAGTGGTATCAGCTGATACGGGGGCTGAGGGGATGAATGTATATTGCCAGTGTCAGTAAAAGCAGAGAGGAGGAAGGCGCGCTCTGGCAAGGACAGGTAATGAATCATGGAGGTGTCTGTGCAAACAGTGAGGAACTACTAAGAGATGTAAGGGTAAAAAGAGGAGGAAAAAAGAAATGCCCCCGAAAGCAATCATTTGGAAAAGGAGATAGGAGATAAACAGAAAAGGCTAGGCTGAACTAGCAGTGAAAGCAAGGCCTGAAAGCTGTCTCTGAATCCTTCACTACAGGTAGCTGGTTTAGCAACATTTACTAGAAAGTGCTACTTCACATACCTGTTCTCAAGGAACAAGTCTCTTCCTTTAAAGCACTGAAGAAAACGGCTGTATTTTCAATGCCCTACATTTTAAATCCTGTTCTTTGATGCTAAAGTGTTTCCAGCTCTTTAGCAGGAATCAAAGGAAATATGAAATTTGGTATAAACAGCAATGCAAGATAATCTAGTATCTTGAAATTGCTGTGCCATGAAAAACATCTAATGTGCTCACACTGTCTCATTACTCATGTTACTCATACCCACAGGAACCATGGCACATATTTATGGATTTCAAGCAGATGTTTTGAGGAAAGGGATGAAAGTTCATGACTCTAGTGAAAGTAAACATCTACGCTTAAAAGCTGAATGAAACCACATTTAATCAACACAGCACTGTGCAACTCAGCCAGTGAAAAAATTGAATGTAATTATTTTCCAACAGTAAATGTGCTATTTTCCCAATATTCATTCATTGTGCAGTTTTAATATAATTTTTACGTTAGGCTTGTGACGATATTTTTGTTTGGATAATAATTAAATATGCTACTGCTCAAAGTCTCTTCATGGCTTATAAACATAAACCTAACTTTTCAACATGCTGAACAACTCCAACTGCTCATGTTAGTGGGCAGGTGTTTAATACTTCTAGCTATAAGAATTAAAGTACAGGGCATGGACATGCAAATTCTTTCATTTATAACTTCTCATCCGGAATAAGGAGAAAAAATACTTCAAGAAGCATTGCTAAGTGGCCTTCATTTCTCTGAACAGACAAAAAACACGTTCCTGCTTCCCATACAGAGAAAGAAATCTAGTAATTTCAATGTCAGGAAACAGAAATAAAAGATGAGATATTATTTGTACTGTAACTTTTCCACTACTTGTCTTTGCAACCTCCAGAAGAAAAATGCAAAAAGATCCTCCTTTTTTTTTAAAAAAAAAAAAGAAAGGAGAAGGCAGTGAGGATGAAAATATTTAGCAAATATAATAACAAACATGCAAAAAGAAACATTTATAATTGCTCTTGGAAACTGACAACATAGCAAGTTACATTACCTTTCTGCCTGGCCTTGGCTATCACTTCGATGTGTTTCATTGCTGCCTTGAGCATTTTCTTTGTTACAACAGTTGGAATATCCACCTGAAGAATAGTTTTAAAATAAAAACAGATTTGTTCTAGGTTTTTTCTCCATATTTATTACAGACAATAACTATATTAATTTGCTTATTTGTCCCTATACTAACCATAAAATGAACTCTTAAGAAACAATCCATGAATTTGAGACTCACATTTGAAGAGTAATTTCAATATATCCAAGATTTTCCTATGGAACATAGGGACAGGGGAGTGTTTATTCCTACAGAGGTAAGTCAAAGAGCACAGAAGCCAAATTATTATCGACACTGTAGTAGACACTATTGACTTTTGACAAAAATTTCAACCAGAGGCAGGACTATCCACACGACACCATACAAAGGGAAACCCTTCTTCATAACCCATAACCAACCATGTGGTGAACCGACCACATGATTTTTTCTGCCTTATTAAAACAGTGAGCAAAAAACTCAATTTCCCATAAATCTATTCGGCATAAATCCTCCAGGAAAACAGAAGCGTGATAACGCCAGCCATAAATATCGAAAAAGAAAACAATCTCTCTCTTTTCCGCCTCACTGCACAAAGGGAGCACATCGCTCCTGCTGAGTGCCCCCCCCCCCCCTCTGCCGCTGCCGGAGAGGAGCGAGGAGGAGGGGGGGGGAAACTGAGCTGAGCTGTCAGCGCAGCCCCCTGAAGAAGCCAAGCAGCCAGAGAGGGGGAAACTGAACTGAGCTGTCAGCGCAGCCCCCTGAAGAAACCAAGCAACCGGAAAGAAGGGAGCAGCCGCCGCGGAGAGCCGCCGGACAGAACTGCTGACTCCCACTGCTCCAGGAATCCGGGGGAGAGAAAGAAGCCGTGAGCTGCCGCCGGCCGTAAGGTGCGCAATCGTTGCCACTGCCGTGAGCCGCCGCCACGAGCCAAAACTGAAAGAATCCAGAAAAAAAGCTGCAAGCTGCAGCAAGAAGAAGAAATTGCAACAAGAGGCCATTGGAAGCCGCGTGCTACAGAAAGCCACGCCGCAGAAGGCCACGTTGCCAGAAAAAGCCACTCCAAGCTGCAAGAGAAAGAGAGAGAGAGAAACTCCAATCGCACCGAAAAGCTACAAGCTGCTGACGTCACTGGAAACAGTCCAGGTCTGCCGGTCGGGCATCGTCGCCGTTCCACAGAGACCATCACCAAACGCCGAAAGGACACATGCACGCACACACACGCACCATCCACACATACAGGTCGTATCTTGACACAATTAAGTCCTTATTTGCCCTTATCTCTCGGTGGGTGAGAGAGGGAGTGAATGGGTGGGCGTGGTGTTCTTTAATATTGTAATATTTCCATAGAGTAAATAAGGTTTTATTTGAATATATTTAGTAATAAACTTATTAGATATTCATTTCGGTCTCCGTGTCTGCTTGCGAGCTTGGTGGGGAAATATCCCAATTTACCCTCAACCCTTCTCCCTTTGGGAGGTGGTCGGACCGCTGCGCGCCCGACCGCGACAAACCACAATGAGGAAAATGGAAAATTCAGAATTTTTTTTTTTGGAGAGGCAGGGGGGGAGAGAGAAGTATTGCAGCACATAACTTTAGAGGTGACTGGCTTGAAGTGCTTGGTATTTGTTGAACAATCATGCCTCAAAAAAAATCCACCTAGGCAGCCGTAAGCAGAAAACAAAGACATTCTCTTCACTGAAACAATTTGTGATTTTGAGTCTCTCAAAAGTTCTTTGGCAAAAAAAGTATAGTAATAATCTAAAAAAAGGGGAAAACCAAATAAGTTTGTTTTTTCTTACACATAGTAGTTCTTGAATTTAAAAAAAAATTATCTTTATTAGCTAGAACTATTGCTTTCAAGCATTAAATAATAAATCCAAATCAAAGTACAGCTGTTTAAAAAAACGTGTAAGACTACTTTATTTTGCAGTCAGTGGTTAATTTCTCCTTAAATTAGGCTATAAAGGACACAGTATCGGATGTGAAAGGCTAGAAAAGATCCTGTCATAACCCTTTTCAGCTAACTACTGAAGCTTTAAACAAGGGTTCCTAAAATGACAAAAAGTTGGTATTTTATTTGCAACTTCAATAGCAACTCTTATTTCTACACACATTTTCAGTATATGCATTACAACTATTAATTGAGGCTGCCTGAATGTGTACGTGGGTGTGCACACACAAAAACACTTGTTCAGCAGAAAAAGAAGTATAAGCTGAAAAACACAGCATAGCATGAGACACCATTTCCCCTGCACGACTGAGTGTGCCAAGTTTCAATTTTGTTCCAAAGCACAAAGTTACTACACGTATCTTTTGTAGGATAGATACAAATAAACCTAAACATCTTTAAAGAGAAACATGTTTCCACAATGACCTTTATTCTGTAGTTCCACTGTCAGTGGAACTGGTACAGGGCTTGAGTTTTTGTTCCACATACTGTCTACCCAGACACACAGAATTGAAGATAGTACGTTTACTGGTGTGACCAGCAGGAGTAGGGAGGTGATTGCGCCCCTGGACTCGGCATTCATGAGACCACATCTTGAGCACTGTGTCCAGTTCTGGGCACCACAGTACAAGAAGGTCATTAAGGTGCTGAAGCAGGTGCAGAGAAGGGCAAGGAAGCTGGTGAGGGGTCTGGAGAATATGTCACGTAAGCAGCGCCTGAGGGAACTGGGCTTGTTTAGTCTGGAGAAGAGGAATCTGAGAGGAGACCTCATCGTTCTCTACAACTACCTAGAAGGAAGTTGTAGTGAGGCTAGTGCTGGTCTCTTCTCCCAAGTAACTGATGACAGGACAAGAGGTAATGGCCTCAAGTTGCATCAGGGGAGGTTTAGGTTTGATATTAGGAAGAAGTTGTTTACTGAAGGAGTGGTTAGCCATTGGAACAGGCTGCCCAGGGAAGTGGTGGAGTCACCATCCCTCGGGGTGTTCAAAAAACAAGTAGATGTGGCACTTTAGGACATGGTGTAGTGGTCAGGGAGATGTTGGGACGAAGGCTGGACTTGATGATCCTAGAGATCTTTTCCAACCTAAATGATTTTATGATTCTACTTCATTACTGTCAAAGGCAGATATGGTAAATTAACACTACACTTCAAGATGCTATACATGATCCAAGATAACACAATTACAGATAACATGATGAGACAGCATCATTTTCTGAATCAACAGTGGATCTATGAACAATGCAACTAACACCTGCATGTATTATAACTCCAAATTAAATTTTAAATCCTTGCTCTAGATTGTTGCTTTGAAAGACGTACTCTACTTTCACATCTCCATATAAATGTCTGTGCTACACAGACATTTCCTAATCTTCCCCCATGTTCACTTTAAAGAGCAACATGCCTGAGTTAGAGTAAACAAGAAAGTCATCTGGATTTGATATATAACAAGTACAGAATCAGGCTGTTAATCAGTCATGACAGAGTACATGTACAACTTGTAGCTCTGGAAATATTGCCGTTACTAAGGAGGGGTAAAAAGACACACATTTATGGTAGTTGTTCCAACAGAGTGGCCAGCACTGAATAAATCCAGAAACTGAGTTAGCAACTCTCTCTGCTTAGAACAGCCAGAAAGAAGCAGTTCCTATAAAACAGGCTTGAAGCACTTTACCAGAAAAGAGAGTGTATGTGCTAACATACTAAACACAGCAAATAAAACATTTGCATCTTTAGTCTTCAGAATGTTTCATAAGAACTACATTAATATAAGAATCGTATCTGTTTCAATTCTTACAGTAAGCTATTCACTTAATGACAATTTATTCTTTATAGATGACGCAAGGACCTTGTCTGCATTTAAAGAAGTCAAGCAAGCAGAAGCTATGAGACAGGTACACTGCCAACCATTTTCTAATAGTTCCTTTTCAATAATTCTCAAATTTGTTTTCACTTAGATTAAGCCACTAAAAGACAGCTAAAATATCATCCCAAGGTTTTAATGGTGCCTTGCACCGATCTAAAAAATATATCCATTTGCAAGGATCACCAAATCACCGGTTTGGGTTGCAATGGACTTTCAAAAACCACCCAGTCCAACCCCCTGCCATGGGCAGGGACATCTTCAACTAGATCAGTCATGTCCAGTCTCACGTTAAGCACTTCCAATAATGAATCTTCAAAGATGCTTTGTAACTAAGAATGGGATAAACTCAAGAAGGAGGGAACAGATAACGCAACGAAGAAACTGCCTATACTCACTGTAAGACTGAGTTTGGAATCACCATTTAAAAAAAAAAAACAAAAACAAAAGCAAAATGAAACTTGCTACAGATGGGAATCAGTTATTTCTGATGGAAACCCAACCTTTAAGTCAGCTTACCTTGTGAATTCTCCGAACTAATACAGACGCAAAAAAACGCAGCGTGCCTCTCAGTTCATCCACTGAGGATTCATCATCAGTAATGTTTCTGCAGTGTTGTAAAGCATGTCATGTAAGAAAACAGAAAAACATACATTTATATGAATCCAACCACAACACATTTGGCACTACTAAATGCTGGAATAAGAACATTTGATGGTGACACTTCAACTGGTATTAACTAAAATGAAAACTACCAAGTGTGGGCAGAGAGTAAGCAGTCTTCTTCTATTCCAGTAAAATACACAGTGTTTCCACTATGTTTGTGCAGACAACGACTTAAGAAATACGTCAGCAAATTGGAATTATATAGCAATTCCTGCTCTAATACACTGTCTGCATGATTTTGACTGAATAAAATCCAACTTAGTTTCACATATGTGAATGTCTCCTAGTTCAGTGGCATGATGTGAAATTGAATTGATATCAGCAAAGCCTTTGGAATAAGAGTACTGCATGCACATAGCCCAGTTAAGCTGGTTAAAATTGGATTTTCCATATTGCATACTGCAAGACCTTTTATACTCCAAGATTTCAAATAATTTTCTTCTGGTTTAGTACAAATCTGGCTTTGTTAACTTCTTTCTTTTAAGTTTTATAATAAAATTGGTAGTTTCCCATGAATTTTTAATTAAATAGGTACATTCCTTGTTTTTCAGTTCAGCCTTTTCCAATAGAAAACTTTCACTGGTATTTTTTCAACAAGTTCTAATACCTAGATGCCACTTAACACAATAACGTTCTCTCTTTTAAACATAAAATAGAGTCTATTTCTGGTCTAAACGGAGATTGTCATGTCCTAGAAAAGAAAGCATAGCACACAAAACCTACAAATAACAGAACTTCTTTTTTAAAAGTTGATGTACTTTTGATGCAGCATGAAATGTGAAACTATCAATTACAAACAAAACATCAACCTCAACCTGTAGCTCCTTGGAACAGAACTGCAATTATTTAACTTGGTTCCTGCTTGGCAACAACGAAATAAAGAAGAATTTAAACAGATTCCCAAATCATTATGTCAAAATACCACCTAAACTTCTTATCTGGCTTGCTAGTTTCCATCTGCTGCAGTAAAGTACGCTCAGTGAAAAATCATGGTAAAAATACTTGATTCAGAAAGAAAAATACCCAACTCCATGTCTTTTTTGGGAAACTGAATGAAAGTGGGAAATACACTAAGTCTTCCACACAGAAACTGCAACTAAGCTCAGTGGAAAAAGAGAACATGACAGCACTACTCCACAAGATGCAACAGAAAGAATAAAAATATATCAGTACATCAGTATGACTAAAGATACTGGTAAAACTGCATTATAATGTTGTAATGTTGTTTGTAATGATACAACAAAAAAAGTTACATCTTGCTTTAGCTAATGACCATGTGTAAAGGCCATCAGTTTTTTATAAATGAGTTTGCATAAATAATAAATGCAAATATTATTTGCATTTTTTAAAAAACTCAATACAAGCAACAACACTGCATTTGAAAAATATAAAATTTTATTTGTATAACATCGTTTTACTTTATTCAGCATCCGATTTTTTAACGGAGTATTACCCTAGGTTATATAGCATTCAAATGTAACGCTGAAGATGAATTGCTAAGTACAGATACTGGTGACCTGACGGTCAAAGTATACAACTAATTCCATGAAAAAGCACATCAGAGCAAGCAGCTTGGCATAAGGAATACAACCATCCTCCAACAGCTAATCATACCCAGATAAGAATACCGTAGGGGAGGGCTTGGTTTGTTTGAAGACCAGCAGCTGACATTTTGGAAGCAATATGGTTAGCAAACACCCACACTGTCAAAGGAAGCCAAGGGGTTAGCAAACCAATTGTATGACTGCATTACCAGTATCTGACAGACAGCAAAATACACAAAGTACTTTGGACCAAGAAGTTGTTATTTTATTGACACTTGGATAATCAGGATCTTGGCTAATTCTACCTGGACATGACTTTATGCCACATACTTTCACAACACACCACAGGTTTGCAGAGACATTCTTCTAATCACCAGCAGATTGAAGATTGGTGAAAAAAAAACATCAAGAACCTGTAAAATCTCAAATCTCGAGTGACACAGTGGAAGGTCCAAATAACTTGCCTGAAAACATGTTAAAAATTGGCTGCATTTTCCCAGACTTTGAGAAAAAAATTAAAAACTCAAATGTCAGCGTAACATGGAGATTTGCTAAAAGAAAAAGGCTCGGTCTGTTAATTGTAAACAGTTACTGAGTTCAATGTCTCAAAAGAGATACACCCAACTGCTATTGCATGCAACGTCTTAGGGGATCTACTGATAAATGAAAACCATATACAAATACCAAAGTGTGCCAATTATTCTTACAAAATTTGGCCAACTCTCATCAAAAAGATGAGGAAAATAAGTTGCAAGCTGATAAAACTGTAAAGCTATTGTTTGTTCTTGTACTACATGCATTTAAAATAGAAGCAGCTGCATATGTAAAAATACTGGGGTTAGTCACTATCAAAGAAAAATGTTTTCAGAGTACTCTGTTACGAAGATATGGTAATTACTAGATTCTAATATAATCTGAGAGAAATAGAGTTGCAGTAGCATCAATGACCAAAAAAATTCAGTAAGCATAAAATGACTCACTCAAACTTTAAACTCTACTTAAAATGAGGTTGGTCTAAGCAAGATATATAGTTTTACTGTACAGCATAAACAATAGACTCAGACCAGTGTATTGTAGGTCTACAAACTTAGATTACTTACAACTATGCTCTATTCTTCTCATATAGTTGAAAAAATTCTTAATACAAAAATATTTAAATATAACCATCATAAATACTTTGAAAAGCACCAAACAAAAAATGGGCATAGGTATAACTACCTATTTCACTAGAGTTCACTGGATTTTAAGTACTCATCTTCATTCCCCTAAACTGATCCAAGTTTAGGGGTGCTTACCTCTAAATTTTAACCTGCTACTAAAATATCACAAATTCTTACGCAGTTTTTAAACGAAACAAACAAAGCACAGCTTTTCCCTGCTTATAACACTACTTCCTGAGTAACAAATCTATTATTTTTTCTTGCAACATACATTTCTGGTGTTACACTTCCCAGGCTCCTGAGTAAGATACATCACATCACCTCTCTAACATCCTGAGTGTTCAGAGTGCTGCAAGACAGCATCCGCTGTCAGGTCACCAAAAAAATTTTAAAAATTAAAAAATAAAAAAAAAGAGAGAGGTGGCTTCTGCACAAATTCCATCCACTTGAAAGCAGGGCAACCAGCATCAGGAATTATGCCCAGGCTTTTCTGCAATGGAAAGCAGCAAACTGTTTCACCAGCCTAGTCTGGCAAATCTGAATTGCCTGCTGGTAGTTACCCCTGCTGCTAAATAAGGACAGTCTGGATACAAAGGCTTCTGATTTGGCTCTGTGAAGAATTATCCACAGTCAGTGAGGTTTGTCAGCTCAGGAAAAGTATTTCATGAATCAAGAGCTCTTCTCCAGGGTAAGCTGAGCTATGCACACAGTGTAGGTACACCCAAGCAGGGAAAGTCAAAACTAATGTGCTCTACAAGACAGACCTTGAACGGCTGCACACAAACACACCATTCAGACCTCCCCATACGACTTTTGCTGGAAATACAAGAAAACACAGAAGGCACCTGAACATCTAGAGGGAATAAGACCAGATCTGACACTAGTGCTGGTAAGCTGAAGCCTGTAAGCCTTTCAGGATCATGTTGTTTTCTGCAGAATTAGTCCAGTATCACTGCACTATTGCTGACTGAACTCCCAGTACTTCAGGTTCACGGAAAGCCTACTAGGTTTGATCAGCTTGGCGCGAATTTATGGAGCTAGTTCAAAATCCAGAAGTGCTGCCCCAGAAGTGCTGTCACGTAAAACTAAAGACAGTGCAGGAACATCTATATAGCTCACCAGAGGGCAAGATGTAGCACTTTCTAGGCTGGCTCCGTACCAAGTATATTCTGCATTGCACTTCCAACTATGCATATTACTATCCCCATCATATGAGGTATTCCAGACTTCCACTGTCTTGGGTGTGTGAGAGATGTAAGTAATATGTGGAATCCACGTTTCCTTGTCACTCCAAAACAAAGACACTGAAGATACCTTCCACCAGTCAAAAAATTCTATCTGATTTCAAGTTCCCTTACATTTGTTACTTTATCAAATAGCTCAATGCAACATGTTCTAGTTTTCTGTATTTGAAAATTAAAAACCTTGAGTTTTCCAACTCGATCCTTCACAATGCACGGTGCTAAAGCTCCCTCTGCTGTTTGCATAAGCAGTTAAGTTTTATACGTCAGTATATTCATCACACAAAGACAGATGTGAGACATGCAGGTATCGGCCACAATTAAAAAACAATCAGACAAGAAAGTCTGACCAGAAAGTTTTAGATCCCGGAGAGACAGAAAAAAACAAACAAACAAGCAAAAAAAAAACCCAAAACAACAGCATAGAGTAAAAGAAAAAAGTATTTCTTTCAGCACAAAACTGAACACTTCCATCCAATGAAATTCAGAATTAAGGCAACATACTGTTTTAATACATTAATGCCAGAATGATCAATTAAAAATATTTTAAATATCTTCTTACAAAGTAGTCTGAAGCACTAATTAATATACAAAGGTACAATGTAACAACCAGAAAAAATTATTAGCCGTAGTCTTTTCTTTATATGCTATTTTAAAGTTATTTATACAGTACTACTCTATTCAGCTCAGCATAACCACTCACAACTTTAACTCAGCGAACCACCAGATCTTCTGCAAGAAAGGGCCACCACATTTATTAAAAATATCTTTTCTATATTAAAAGTGAAATTTTTGTTTTTTAAAAAAAAACTGTATTTTTTTTAAATCAATATGAAAGATTAGTATGTTTCTATTCTGAATATAAATTTCTAAGGATTTTTGAGTTTTTATACATATTTTAATCAAGCTGTATGTACTTCCAAGTAAAGGTTATTACAAAATTCACATATAAAAATGAATAATCTGGAAGTGTTTTTAGGATGAAACAAATTTCAGAACCACTTCTATCATGTCTAAATCATTTAAGTTCTGTTCTATTCTGCTAAGAGACAATAAAACAATGAAACGCTAGCACTTAAAAGTATGCTTTACTAAATAAACAGAAATGTTTATTTTCAGGTGACTATTTCTCAACTAGTTTGACAAGTATTTATGACGGTCAAAAATAGTAACTTTTAGGTGAAGCTCATACCTGTACCATGGATAAATAAAGTTTTCCAGCACCAATTCGAGCACCTGTACAGAACAAAGACAATCACATTACAAAATAAACATTTTGCCGTAAATCTTTGTTAGAAGAGTTAAAAACACACCTTCCAAAACTCATAGAATATAACTGATACATCAAAAAACTTTAACATACAACTGCATACACTGTACTCCTATTGTGAGATCAATCGTTTTGCATAATAATCAGTACCTTGGGTAAATAGCAACAAAGCGATGGTTTCATCAAGTTTCAACTTGAAACAGTTGCTGCTAGGACTATCCACAACAAGAAGCACAGTGCCGCAGCCACTTTGTTATACAAACGCTATGAAAAATGTAATCCTACCTCAAAGAGCCCTTCCCTAATTTTTTAGATCAGTCCCCATTCTCTTCTGATGCAGTGTGGAGTGTCCCACAGGCACAGCTACCTATCCTACACTTGCACACATCCCCATCCTTTTCCATTCAAATCCCCACCTTTTCCACCTCACCCTTAAACTGGGACAGTCAATCCTGTACACGCATCACTCACAAAGGCCAAAGAAGAATCCCGAAAAGCAATTCCTAGGAAAGCCATTCTCCTTCCTCCACATCCTGCACCATAGCTTTCAACAAAGCCTGTCTTATGGCCCATCCATCTCCTGAAGTCCCAACCAGAGCAAATCCCAAAGTCCTTGTCCTACATGTTTCCTTATAGCCTTCTTCCTTCTGTTCCTAGACCCCGTATATCCCACCTACATGGATGTCTGTAAAGAATCTTTCCCACCCTTTCCATCAAACCTGTTCCTCACAGGTCAAGCCTGTGGTTGCCTTTTCCATGCCAGAAAACCTAGGTTAATCAGGAAAAAAAAGTGCTGTTGCAGCCATATCACAGGCACATCCTGGTTCAGCTTGGTTTTCAATGCCACAGAAGATATGAAGGCAGAGGAGGTGACAGTCCCTGTGCAGTCAACAGGCTGCCACCATCATATACACAAGGTGTACTGAGAGCCAGGCTGCAGCTTTGACACCTCTCCTTACACCTACACAAAAGTTTCAAGTAACTGTCACAGCCCTTGCACCAAAATTAGCAAAAAGAAAGCTTCAGAAGGGAAGGGGAAACATCAGACTGTGCCATGAGGAAGGAGAAGAAAGGATGAACTTTTCTTGAGATTTCTTGTCCTTCACTATAACCCCAAGAACTACTCCATACTACCTTCTCCTGTTACAACCTATCCCCTAACTTAAATCATTGCTTTAGAGATCAGTTTGTCCCCAGCAGCATCAATGCTGATCAGGGTAGTAAGACAGAACACGTGTTGCTACATGAGGCTGCATGACATATTTTTCTGAAGGAAAGGTTTTGGAAAAGAAGCCACACGTTCAAAGAAATATATAAAATCTGTTTGAAAGGAAAGCTGAATGTAACAGTTGATATACAAGTGTCATTTATGTGAACAAGTATTACTCTCCTTATAAGATTTGCTGCTGTACTCATTCACACTGTGGGCACTGCAAGAATTCAATACTTAGTAATTTATACTATCTTTAGAGCACTAAATGCCTCTGCTTTACTCATCATTATAAAAGCACACTCAGTAAAACGCACACCACAGCCTTTTTAATGCCTCTCAATTCTTCAGGCTTGAGCAGCTGATGAATACTCTTTTTCTGTCTTCACTACTAAGAATATCGCCCACTCAAATGTGACAAGATACTCTCTCTTTTGCAATTGCTCCATTTCGGTGATTTTTCTCCCTTTGTTTTTAAGGGTGAAGGAGAAATTTTGTTCCTTCACCTTTACTCTGAAGGGTTGTTTTCCTTCTCCTACCCCTATGTGCTACAGCAGTAATAGCAGAAATTATAATATCACCATGTGTAGATGATGAATGGGTAAGCTAAACTTCATTCACCCTGCTCTGCCCTCCCACACCCACCTTCCATTAAAAGTGGGGTGGAAGGGTGGAGGGAGATGACAACAGATGCTTTACTTCCCCGTCCAGAAGAGATCAGGAAATCCCAGAGAATCTTCTTTGGAAAATAATCTTCAGACAAGAGGATGGAGATCACATCCAGCTTATTAGCAAACATAGACCATTGGCCTGAAGAACAATAGATCAAACTACTCAGAACAATTTCCCTGATGCCTTCCATAACACTGCCACTGATTTACTCCATAGAAATCTCAAGTGTCGCAGGTATTGCAACATGTATTTGTGTTCATGCAGAGTTTCTAACAAAATAAACCTCTTTCAGTGCTCAAACAGAAGACTTTTTCCAAAAAGTGCCTTTCAAAAGCAAAGGCCTGCAGAAAAATCCATACTGTGCATCCAGCTGTTAAAGGATCCCTTTTATTTCTTCCCCCACTTTTGCTACGTGCCTCCCCATCAAGAGCAACCACAGCAGACCATCTTCCACTTGGAGTGGAAAGTGCACTCGGAAAGCCTTCAAGCACAAGACAGTGTAGTCAAAGGGAGCATGAGGCTCTTGAAAGAGCTTTCTTTACCCGTGACTACTACTTTGGAACTGAAAGTCTGTCCATCAGGCTTTTAGTGAATGTGTCACTGCAATTTCAGTTTATGAGATGCTGACGTAACTTGTTGGCACTCTCTCCCCCTACAGTCCAGAGGCTTCTAAAGCCACTAGAAGAATTATTTCCAACAGTGACAGATCTCATTCTTACTGCCAGCTAAGCCAAACACATGTGGTTCTGAGAATCATCTTCCTGTGGTTATTAAATCAGCGGGGAAAGGAGGAAAGATGCAAGACCTAATGGCCCATCCCACTCTGGATAAAGGTCTCCTTGAGATTCATCCCATGTTTGTAGTAACTGACTTCCAGTTGCACATTTTGCAGACTTGCCAGTATTTCTCTTGTTATCTCCTGCTTCCACAGCCACACTCTAAGGGCTTTACAGTAATGCTTTCACAGGCCAATGCCATGCAGATAATTCAACTAGCCAAAGACCTGGAGGCAGCATGCACACAGACAGACAACTAACTCAGAATGCACTTGAAGTCCACATATCACTGGTCCTGGTATAGAGGGTCAAGGCACGTCCTCTAGAACTCAAGTTATCTACATGGCCTTAGTAAAAAATTCCTTGATCCTGGACACGCAGAAAGCAGTCCCTGTTTGCACATTTACTAAACACAGGGTACGGTAGAGGTAGTTACGTACGGTGATGTTCCACTGCACCAGGGTGCTGTACTGAAGCGAAAAGAGCTGAGGTGTGAAGCCATCCGCACTGCAAAATACAAGTGCTCAACGTATAGGAAGTGACTGACTGCCAGTAACTGCGATTCAATGTATACAGTCCATACAGTTTTTCCTATGAACCCTACCAGCCTTCCAGACTGTATCAGTGTAATTCTGTAAGCCAGAAAAAAACCTGTCACATCATCTGCTGCACCTTCATAAAGCTGTAGGAAAGTGAGACGTGTACTCACTTCCCTTCTAGCAACACCAGCACTATTATTCAAGCTCAATTGCTCACACTACACACACACGCCAACAGAGTAGATAGGACGTTTCAAAGAATGACAGCTCATGATAAGCCATTTCCTTGTCTGTACAGTATTATTCTCCAGCTTTAAATACAAATGATGAGTCATTTCATTTAAAGCTTACCTATTTTTCAAGCATTTTGCAAAATGACTGGTTCTACTATGCATGAGCAGTTTGGAACTAGAAAGGGATTACAAGTATAAAACCAAATGCAGCACGTAGCAATATAAGCAGCCACTGAAGAAAAAACAAAGTGAAATTATTTTCTAGCATGCACTGCAACACTGCAAGCTAGTCAGTCTTTGCTGCCGAGACAAGCTTTCTGTGGACTGCCATAGAACAGACCCCAGTTGTCAGGAGGAGGTACTGTAGAACTGAGTGATAAATTGGTAGCACCTCAGACACACCAGGACAAATTCGATTGGAAAGGAGCAAGGACTTAATAAACCACAAGGATAATTTTTAAAGCCTTAAAAGATGGCACAAGTTGATAGTTGAGATCACTTCCTGAGGGTAGAACAAGCAATTCCCAGTAAGAAAGCATGCAGGCCACGGTGCTGCTAAAAGAGTTCAGGACTGGCAAAGAGTACATTCAGACAATAACTGATTTCTTGTCATGCATTTGTCCATTTCTTACTTTTTAAAAACTAAAAAAAAAGAGAGAGATAAAATTCTGGTCCTATAATCAAGTAAAGAACCTGAGAACTTAAGAACTGAAGAAACAATTGTGAGATCAACAGACAGCATCTTCACAGAATCACAGAATGGTAGGGTTGGAAGGGACCTCTGGAGATCATCTAGTCCAACCCCTCTGCCAGAGCAGGGCCACCTAGAGCAGGTTGCACAGGAAGGCATCCAGGTGGGTTTTGAATGTCTCCAGAGATGGAGATGCCACAACATCTCTGGGCAGCCTGTTCCAGTGCTCTGCTACCCTCAAAGTAAAGAAGTTCCTCCTCATGTTTAGATGGATCTTCCTGAGCTCAAGTTTATTTCCATTCCCTCTTGTCCTGGGAAGGGATCCAGTAAGACATTTCTTTCATGATACTGATCAAGAGTAGCAGAGCAGCAGATCTGACTTGCAATCATCCCTCAAATAGCAAAACTGAGACTGTAGGGAAAGAGTTAAGTTAATTAACTGAATAACAGAATTAAATTCTCCTTCATACAACCTGCAGTACTTGAAATTTTATACAACATACAGCTGACAACAGATATCATGTCTGAATTCAAAAAGAAAGAAAACATACGGGAAACTAACATAAAGCATTATACATAAGAAACTGGAAACAAAATTATACTTAGGCCACTGCACTATTTTTGCAGAGGATATACCCCAAACTATCAAATATTGACAGATGCACAGCTAAAACAGTTTCGAGTTCAACTATAGCAATAAACATAACTGAAGAGGAAAGTCCAAGCAGAGGTTTTCCTTATTGTTCTAAACCATGTACAGCATCAAGGTAACCAAAATAAGGTTGCAAAAGATAAAAAATTTGCAAAGTGAGACTTAACTGCCATCACAATCCAAGACAGAGAAATCCATACTTGTGAGAAAAACTTGGATTTCTTCTGACCTAAGTGTGTATTAAATTATTCTGTAAGCACTTGAAAACACAAACTTAAAGACCACACAATTGATTCAAATTACAAACATTTGGAAATGAGAACATTTCCCAAGTTCTTCCACTGGCAAAGGAAGAACTAGTATTTGCTTTTCAGAAGCAGGCTGCACTCCACACTCCTTTAGAAACTCATTAATCTTAATTCAGTTCTCACTGTATCACCTTCCATCTAATGTATGACTAACCCACAAAAGAAAATAAGAGCAGTCTCTCCTTTCAGCCCAAAGCAAGCTATCCAATTCCAGGCAGGCATTACATGCTGCATCCCCAGAGCAGATGGTCACGGGGAATATGGAGTGGGCAGAACCTCTGCTCCCTTTTTAACCACTACAGAAGAGCTGGAGCAGGGAACAATGCAGTGAGATTTCTCATTCTAAATAGTACCCTACAAGGGTGGCTCAGGTTGGTTGTCTGGTTCCATCAAAGATGACTGCCCTGACTCACCACCCCAGGAGGGCGCAGAACTCAGCTCTGGCACTTCCCCCTGCTTAGGCGCCCAAGGAAAGGAAAGGAATGAGAAACATGGCACAGATACACAAAAGCCATGTCTACGCTGCTAAATGAAGCAGGGCGAGGGCCATGCCATTGAAGTAAAAAGAAACAGTAAACAAAATCCCCACACCACTCTGGTAAAAGCAGGACTACAGCAAAAGCAATTAAATACAAAATGCCAGTGTGTAGCGACACAACTTAAAGATCGTTCTTAAAAGACAACCATGGTAGCTACTCGTGTCTCATATGAGTAACATACTGCAAAGAATTTTTTTAGCATTAAATTCATATTTATGCTAAACAGGAAAATTTCTAGTTCTTAGCATTTACCACATCGTTTGGTAAACTGTCAGCTATTTGCTACCCAAAATTCTAAAAAGATAACATGCATAGAAGCATTTATTTTACATTCTATTATTAAAACAAGAGGTTTACAAAAATAAACCTACTGAAATTGTATTCAGCAGTACTGTTATTTTAATACACTTAAGCCTAAAATTATTTTTTTAAATAGTAGATAAGTAATTCTAAAACGATAAATGTTTGCTTCTGCAACTGCAGAAGAAGTTAAACCAAAGGAAGTCCACAAGTTGTTATCTGTGTTTTTTTAAAAACATTCCTCAACTGTCCATCCCTCCCTTCCCTTGAGGTTTTCATTATTTTGCTCCTCTTTCTAAGGGCCATGCCTGGAACACCATCACGCACTGCTGAATTGAAGTGTTTGCTTATGCCACACAGCTCTGACTTCATACATAATGTTGTTAATCGTGAGAGCTGACACGCAAGAATCTTCTCACTCCTGACATGTCAGTTGTTCATCCTGCTACTACAGAACTCCAAAGTTGGAATGCTAAATAAATTAAGACTAAGCTACCTATATGCTTGTGTATTTCCCTAGCTTTATAAAAGGACAAAAATAATCTACTTATATGCCAACATATTTAATCAATCACCAATCAAAAAAAACCCAAAACCCAAAGAAAAAATTGCTCTTCATATAGCTCTTCTCAAAGAGAAAAAATTCCTGATTTACAGTCTTATTAAAAAAACAGTATTTATGCTATTCTTCGAGTAACTACACTAATTTCTTTTTCAGAAAAAGCTTTGTCTGATGATTTTCAAGATCTACCATCACATTACCATCTTCATTACACAAATATTGTAGCTGGAGCAAATCACCTCATAACCTCGTCTTCAACAAAATAAGAAGGCTGAAATCCTTAACTTTTTGAGAGCTGGATATGACTAATTATAACTGTTCTTTCCTATATACTTGCCAGTTTACATAGACGTTTCTCCTACGTTCTAAGCACACTACTACAGGAACAGTCACATGTTAACAAGCAGCCCATCTCGCCTCTCTGCTCTCAGCATATATTATTTTGATTTGCCTTCTACAGCAACAAGATAACGTATCTATTGAACCAGAAGTAATGCATCTACGAGATACGTAATGAAAACTCACTAATTTCAAGGTACTAAAGAAAGGAAGCAGCAACTACCTCTGACAGTGATGCATCAACCTTGGAAGGCACTTTCAGATCGAGCCATGGCTGATAGTTTTCCAGAAGCAAAGTAGGTCTGTTGGAAAGCATGGAAAAGTTGATGTAGCAATATTTAACTGAAGGTTTCCTACTGCTACATGCAAAATTTAAGAAATATGCTTACCGGTGCCACATATTTCACTTACCTGTGTCTCTTGCATTTGACCTTGCCACATACAGCACAACTGTGACCATGGGGAAATAGCTCCGGCAATTCTAATTGCTAAGAGAGGATATTTGGAAAAGTTTATATTCTTCAAAGTGATGATACTCTTAATATACTGACATATTAAGAAAATTCCTTTCAGAGTATACAATTACAGAGAACTGAAGAGCATAAAGACAAAGCTATTCTCCTAGCAGGAAAGCAAGATAACAAGGCATGGTATGAGAAACAACTGAACCAAACAGAGAAATCACTTCCACTAAAACAAGCTGAGGAGATGGATACCCTTTCACATGTCCAGTCATCTCCCTGTGCGTCAGCTGGTCTAATAACAAACCATCTGGATTCTCTATAAAATCTGCCTTACTCATAGACTTGAACTATTGTAACTATAACATTTGTAGTCCTGTGAAACTCTACATTAAAACATTTTCAGTTAGAAAATAGCAATCTCCTTTGGGAATGTATTGTTGTTGTTTTTTTCTTCTCTGAAATACAGTACCACTCATAGAACTTTGACTACAAACAGCACGGAAGATTTGGCACTGGCTTGCCAAATGGCGAGCACCTTTAGACTGTAAAAAGCCTCAATAAAAGGGAACACAACTACATAATTTCTCAACTACTTGCTACTCAAAAGCCAGAAGTGAAAAATGAGTGAAGAAGAAAGTAACATCCATGAACACTCACAACTGGCTTTACAGCCATATGTGGACTTGATGGGACCGTGCAGGAACGTATGAAGAATACAAAGTCTTAATCATTGTATGTTTACTACAAAACATCTATCAGTTGGTGGATATGAGCTGTATTGACATGTAGTATTTCAGAAAGCAGCTAGAATTACACCAGAATTGCTACCCAGTATAAATTCTTACCAAATTTAAAGAAGACACAAGCGTGTTAACACAGATATTTACCTTGGGTTTATATTTTATTGTAAAAAGAAAACTGGGCAAGAGGGAATCTGGTCCCAATGAGCAGTAGAAGGTGACGACGCCAGCCACAAAGGACCAGAAGATCATTAAAACGTGCAGATACCTTACACATACAGAGGAAAGAAACATTACTGCGTGTCAAGGTACCAGTCCCCCACCGGGCCCGCCCCGCCCCGCCCGATCCCTCCCGGCCGGCCCGGGCCCGGTTACCGGTTGAGGAGGAGGGTGGCGGCGCCCAGCCCCAGGAGGAGGCAGCAGAAGAGCGGGTACTGCCGGCAGGTCTCCCGCAGCACCTCGGCGCTCCGCG
>VZZY01025683.1:0-12425 GCA_013400335.1 Eurystomus gularis | reverse complement strand
TTTCTTTTCCTTCCCTTTCCTTTCTCCCCTTTTCTTTCTGGAATTCTGAGTAGCTTCACACATCTCAGCCTGATAATTTGCATGATGAACAGTTCAGCATGTCATTTTATTGTGAAAGTTTCACTGGTTCAGTACAGCATTTTTTTCCATTTTGACTAACACATGCTGTTTCTGATTCTGTATTATAAATTTCTGATATTGACTTCAAGTTCTATGATCAAGTTTAACTTCAGTAGAAAATAAGCTTTTTTCATTGCTCTCAATATGAAGAGGAACAGGTGAAACTAATGTAAAAATGAGCTTGCAGGTGGAAAATAGAGCAATTACCCTAAATCTTTTTAATTTTGTGAGGAAGTAGAATAACCCTTATAACCCTGATGATGTGAACTAACTGTGCAGACAGAATAGTTCAGCCCAGGAGGAGAAGTTCACAGGGACAGGAATTCAATTGTCAAAATTCAGAGAAGGCTGTTGAGTTTTATCCCAGGAGATACTGGGATAGCCCAAAGGCCAAGTTAGACAATCACTAGTCTCTGGGAGTTGTGGAAGGTGCTTCTGTGTGTGTGTGGGGGGGCATGTAAAATTGTGCTGGCTTCATTGCAGCATGAAGTTTCCTATTTGCTTGTGAAAGTTTTCACTTTTGTGAAGCACCAGCCACCATTATTTTTTTTTTCACATTTCATAGAGAAATCAAGGGGAAAAAAGATGGACAGGGGTGTCTGTGCTGCAACTGAAGAGATTATCTGTGGGCCCAGGCTTTCTTGTGGCACATCTCTTCTCACAGGAACTGGGAAGGAGCAGGAAACGGTGCTATTTGAAGACAGTGCTAGTGACTGAAGGAGGTGTTCAGGGACCTCTCCTCATGCAGGCCAGTACTGAAAAGACAATGATTTAAAAATGTTATTAGTTTCTTGTTTTTCTCAGTGTATATTTATCAAGCAGTAGAGCAGTATGTCTTCTGTCCCCTAAACAAATGTTGGAATGTATTTTGCAAAGGTCAGGGAAGTAAAGATTCTAATTTTTATGGACTTTGAGTTTAAACAGGATCTATTCCCCTTTTTTGAGTGGCTACACACAAACCCTCTTGCTAATCTCACTGATTTACTAAAAGATATTTTATAATTTTTCTCCCTGCTTTTTAGAAAGGCAGTCTCAGAAAATCAATGAACTCCTTAGAAATACTGCTCTGTAGTGCCATCTGCTTTCTTCATTACTCTAACTAAACATAAATGCCAATTTTTTCTACATATATGTGGATAGATACAAATGTTTTTATTATTAGATAAAAAGTTTAGCATAAAACATCTCAAGTAATGCAAGCAAACTGGGCCTATCTGTGCATTCCCAGCCATGCACTGTGTCCTTAACATCTGCTAGGCTCCATTTAAGTTATTATTGTCCATATGGTGTGGCCGTGAAAGAATGACAGATCAGTGATGTAACTGCCTGCAATAGCTGCTGATGCTTGCAAACTGTTCACTCAAGGAAAGCATGAGATAAGTGATTATTCAGAATTATGTTACTGAGAACAAGTGTCTTCACTGAGCACCAGGTTAATTAATTTTCTAGCATATTAATTATGTAGCTTTGCCTGTGGTGCTCTGCTGCAACTCAGCTGCAAGCTGTCTCACAGACGTAGCAAGGGAAGAAGCTAATTCTAAGTAAGCATAAAAATCTGCTTTTTGACATGGGGAGATGCTGCAGTTACAAACCTCTGATGCCAAACTGTTGAATAAAGCTGTGCTAGGAGTGCAGCTCATAAGCACATGATAGTAGAAGAGATGTTATATTGATTTCTAATATCCTAGAACATGTCCAGGTCATGACAACTGGGACGCCATCTTTCCCATTAGCTCTTGGTCTTGAAAGTTTTTACAGAATTCCCTTGGCTAATAATTTACTATAAAAACCCAAATTGTTTCCTTTAAGCATATTCTTTTATAAGCTCAGCAGTATGTCTTTCTTTCTTTTGTAAGGCCAGTTATTATATCTGGCCAGGAATACTGAAGCAAAAGTCATGACACTCAAAATCAGTCTGTCAAAACCTTTTACTTATTTGGGAAAGGGACTTGGCAGTTTTAGCAGACCAAGTCTCTCAAGTGTCATGAAAGATTTCTGGTCAAAGAGAATGAGAGATCTCTTCACCACTGTTGGACTACTAGAAAAAAGGATTTGCCCAGGGCTTGTAGTTTTAGCTAGACAGAATGGCCATCTACACACAGGTCTTCTCTGTCCCTGTACCTACCCATGATAGGATCGGATATTTTGAGCTTGATTACTTTTTCTTTCTAGAAGCTTTTGACTTAATCCCAATGAAGAATGGCAACATTAGAAGAAGGGAGAAAAAAAGGAAAGTAACCCAAAAATGAAAAAATACCTTTTTTTTTTCTTTTTTTCAAAATAAGTAAATGACTTCAGTTCCACTTCTACCTGGAAATGCAGAAATAGGAAAACTATGTGGATTACCTCTTTGAAAATATTTCTCAACTGTATGCCCTTGCTATGACCTCCAGTTCATTTTTTTTTTTTTTCTTTTTAACAATCTCTCTATTGCACTGTCCACAGAAAGGAAAGTTACTTTTCCTGAATCATTACAAATAACAGAGGAGTATAGAAAAGCATTTCCTCCAATGTACATTAATTCACATTTATCAGTTTTAAATGTCATCTGCCATTATGTGGTTTGTGTTTCTAGCTTTGATGCAAATTTCTGGCCCATTTTCTCTAATTCTCTCTAGACAATATAGCTTCTATTTCAGTAAATTCTGACACTTTCCACTCCTTTTCCTATCTATTGATAGATCCCTCTAATGTGAAAATATTCTTAGCACCAACCTGACAAAGTTTTACCCCTGTGACTGTTGTGTATGTGTTCCTTTTGTTGGCTCCTCTAAGGGATATTCTAAGAATGAGCTTAGCTGGAAGATTGCTTATCAATAAATTGACAAAAAGTAACTTTATTCAGAGTCATACTGGTAGATTAAATTATGGGGGTTCACACCACTTTCACAAATCCTGAAGGGTATTCTGAAGTCCTTCTCTAAGGCCATTTATGAACCCTTCTCAAGGAGCAGAAGTTGCCCACCCCTAAAGCTTCCATGTGTGTAGTCCTGCCCACAGCCTTGGTGCCAGACTGGAAGGAAGGATCCAGCTCCACCTGTGCATGGGGAGGACTAGGGCTCTCAGAGGTCCTGTGGGTGCAAGGACACATTTGAGCCTTTGGGACTGCAGCTTGGAGCTACAGAGACGGGCCTGCCAGCCAGTGGGAAAAAGAAAGGGTCCCTGGAAGGATGGTAGGCTTCCAGGGTGGCCTCTGCCTGCCATCCATGTCACTGTGCTGCAGCAGTGTTTGGCTTTTTGGAGGCCCAGAGGGACTTCACATGCAGTGGGAGCATACTGGAAGGGTTTTGGTGGGCTAGGCAATCTGATATGAGTCATATACGAAGACACAGCTTACAGTGGGTTTTCAACATCCTCCCTTTCATCCTGTTTGTTGTCCTTACTCTCCTGCAAAAATCCCTCCATGTGCTTGCTGGTAGGAGGGTAATGGAGCAGCATGCAGCTCAAGGAAAGAGACATCTATCTGGAGACGGGGCATCCAAGCTGCCAAAATTGTCTTTGGCACATGCCACCTTGTCTGACACTGGCAGCAACACCTTTCTGCGCTCTACCAGTAGCAGTTGCAATTTCCAGCTCCAGTGTCTCTGCCTGCATTGTGCAATGAGCCCAGGGGCTTCTGCCTGGCTGTCACAGCATCACATTGCTCTTTCCTTGGGCAAAATGTTCCTTCTTCAATGCTCTTCATGGCTGTGGGCCCAGCGAGTTACCTGTGCCCCTCAGAGAAGTCATGAAAAGTAATCATAAAAGTTAATTCAGGTGTATTGCAGATGAGAAGTATACATTTCAAATGAGCTTCCAGTCTTACATGCAGCAGCATGTTTGGTAACATGTGAATATGGATCATTTACAAAATGAAAGGGAAAAAAGGCCTGAAATCCATGCCCCTGAGCTTGCTAGAATATACTGGTCTATTCTTCTAATGGTGGTGGAACAGGATGTGTAGGAGGCTGTGATGGGGTAATTCAAAAGGATTGGACAATACAAGCTATCATGTCGAAAAGATTTAACAAATTTACAAATCCAAAGCCCAGAAGCTGTTCCACTTCTGGTGCTAAAGGCTAGATTTCCATTACAGCAAAATAAATTATTCTGACCTACATGTAACAGTTAATTTATATATAAAATATGAAGTATTTCAAAAATTGCTCGCTTTCTCCCCCTCACAATTAAAATCAGCTGGAAATAACTGGCTTATTTATTGTATGTTTCTGTCTCCAGTTAGGGATTGCTTTATGTTAGATTTTTTATTAACCAGTACAGCTTGCAAAATGCCTTCAGACAATTAGATAATAGATTTTTCTAATAACATCAATAGTTTACCATCCTTGTTTTTCCAAATGTTTTTTACAAATTGAAATAACTGATTTCCAAAACTTAAAATGAGGTATTATGTTTTGGATAAAAGTAAACAGAGAGATTAACATTCCCAGATTAGTTTATTTTTGTTTTGTTTTTGTTTTTCACAAACTCGAGGAGTTGTGTTTTTGCAAGCCCACAATATACTCTACTTGAACATGTTTTGTCTCAAATCAGATATGCAAGCATGCATGGAAAACTCCTATTTCAGCCAGTGATCACTTGCATAGTGGCCTGTGGTAATTTTACAGGTACTTAGCCATGACCTTCATCATTTCAACATTCTGGTTATTGTTTGAGACAGTAGCTAGTAAACAGTGTAAAGTGCTGAACAAAGGAGAATGGTTTTGTTGCTCTTGAGGAGGCTGAATTCAAGGCTAACAAACAGAAAGTTGAGCAATGCCTCCAAAAGCAAAACAAGTTGCAGGAAACCGAACACAGTCCTGTTCTTCCTAGGTCTGTTACAGTCTGCATAGTTAGTACTGCTGGTTGCTGGCTTGCAGAGCTGATCAGAAATGATACTTCCATCCCACAGGAATATTGGCTATTTCTATCTCTGTTGTTTTGAGACAAATACCATTTAAAACAGTAGCTCTTTTTTTTTTTTTTTTTTTTTGCCCCTGATTTAAAGTTCCCAATCCTTTTTGATTTCTCAAAAGGAATATTGCAACCTGGGGGTTATCTTCCATTTCCCAATTTTGCAAGATGCCTCAGAACAAAATTCTAATCATGGGGATCTTCAAGCCATGCTAAGTAGAAATACTAGAGGTGTAATGCAGCTAGGGATGAAGATGCTAATTGTGGGCCAGCTGGTCATAGTTTATGAGGCCTAGGTAGTGCCTAAGGCTGAAAAGTTGAGAGGTTAAGAAAATGGAGTGGAGATGTGGATGCCTCATACAAGCCAAGGAGAAGCTGTAGGGAACTGCCTGGCATGAAGGAAGGAATGGAGGAGAGGGCAGTGAGCATCCTGAATAAGCTAGAGTCATGTTTGGCCATTCCAGATATATATCCTCATGCTTCATCTCAGAAATTTAAAATTCTCAAATGCACTGGGTTTTTAAGTGAGAGATGTCACAGCCCTTGATGCAAGAAACTAGTTTTCCCTGCATAACAAAGGACAGGGTGAAAATATGCCTCTATCTCTTCTCCCACAAAATGTGGCTGTTTTCTCAACAGGGCTCCAGCATGAACAGACAGGGCAGAGCTGCCTGTCACCATTTCCTGCAGGGAAGTTTCAGCAAGAGCTACCAACAGAGTAACCTTTGCTCTGCATCCCTCTGTCCACCTGCCTGCAAGCTCATCCTTTACTAGAAAGTCTTACAGATTTGGTATTTAATGGGGAAAAAGAAGGGAGACCTGCATTTTGTGAGGGACTTCAAGTGACAGTCCCCGTGTCTGCATCTCCAGCCTTGAATTCCTGCATGCAGTGTGCAGAGTGTGGAGAAACATGTGTTAAGTGATAGTAAGCCTCTCAGCAGACTACAGCTAGCACTCGGGGGAGATTTAATTTATTGTTCAGTGGAATGGATGCTATTGTGCAGCGACAGCTGGTGCACTGAATGACACGCAGTGACTGCTTGACTGACTCACAACAATAATACCCAGAGAGGTTTGCACATCAGGCTGTCTCGGGGGAACACAGAAAGGAGGCGTCTGATGAAAGCAGAATCCACTGCCTTTGATAGCTCAGGCCTGGCTCATTAACCACTTGTTTCTGATGCTGAACCATGAGGTACATTTTGAAAAAGTGAAATGTCCTTGTGCTAGAGTGGAGCAAACTTTCCCTCTAGCTTTAATTCGCTTTTCTTCCAGTAGGTATATCTCCCTCTCCTCTCATTGCTCAAACTGCAGAACCAGTGAATGTGAATGGGCAAAATTAGTCCATGCTTCAGACTTCAAGATGATCTGCTTGTTTATGCCTGAAATTCCTTTCCACAGAGATATTTTTGCCATTTAAGTGCTGGTATCTGGAATAATTGTGTATCAACTTATGTTCCAGAGGCCATTATTGTTCTCTACACAAATTGTAAAAGGCTTAATCCTGGACGTATGTTTTCCTAATACATAACTTTTTATATACCGGTGCAATGGCAAGATAAACCTGACATCTGCATAGACTCAGCTAAGTTTATTTCTAAATTGAGAAAGCTAAGTCAGTGCAAAACCATGAGTCTGGGCTGCAAGTTGCATTGCTTTTCTTCTGTGAGGATGCGGATGGAGTACATGCAGTATGTTTCAGAGCAAAATTTCCTTAATTTTGCATAAAGAGGCTTTACTTCTGTGCAGGTAAACAGAAGGTCTGATTTCAAGGTGACAGGAAGGCCTGAGGCAATGAACCTAATTGTAGTGTTCAGAAATGGCCAAACAACTGTGGCCCTAAAAGCACTTGTGACAGCAAGTTAGAAATGGTCTTGTAATGCCTTGGAGTGAAGACTTACAGCTGGAGTTAGGGTTGCACCTGAGTGACTACCAATGCTGTTCCCATCTTTTGACTGCATTAATCCATGGGGCAAAAGCGGTTTGTGTGTTCTGATCTGTGATGAAGCAAATCCCATCCCTGATTCACAGCTCCGGTATAAAGATAAAATCTGGGGCTGCTGGGCTGCAGCCAGCACAAGCAACACTTGAAATCAGATTGACGCCAGTAGAAGGCACATATGTGTGTTTGTAGTCTTGTACTACAGTCTTCCCTCTCTCCTGCCTGTTGGATGGTTGTGCTTTTTTGCTTTGTGTAAGCTGTATTGAATTAAAAAAAAAAAGTAGAATGGTCTGGAAAAAGCAGCAGGCAGCGAGTTGAACAGTCAACACTGGCAAGCTTTGGTTTTGATTAACTTCAAGTTAACTGTTGGGAACTGTATAGGGAAGTCAGGGCAATCCAGAGCATCTAAACCAAGTGTATCACATATTTGGTGGAAGCATTTGCTTGCAAATAATAATATTATTCAGGAGTTCATGTGAACACTAACCGTCTTAGATGCCTTTGGGGGCTGCAAGTGGGTTACCTCACTGTGTGCTCTGGTTTAACATTTAGCAAAGTTTGATATTTCAAACATCTGTTTTTCAAGCAGTGTTTTCTTTTTCCAGTGTCAGGATACTGGGTTTTTTCAGTTGTTGGAAGACCTTGGCTCCTAACAGGAGCAGTACTTTGCTGTTTGCATATGCCCAGAAAAGTTGTTGTGTTCTTTTAAGTAGCCGAGGAAACCATCCTCAAAATGGGCAGGAATAATTCAGGGCATCTCTGCTATATCTGCCAGCTGCACTTTGCTTGCCTAAAGAAAATCCTTCCCTATCTCCTCTGTTTTGGACTTTCACTTTACAAAACACACAGGCTTTGAATATGACTCTGTTACAAGACCTAGGAGAATAGACTGAACTTGCAGAAATTTGGTTTTTTATGGAATCAACAGTGCTAAAGAGTCAGTGAGGAAGAGCACAGAAGCTTCACCATGACAAATGTAGCATAACTTCTGAAAAGGTAGTGGTTGTACTTTCATTCGCTGTAGTATTATTGGCAGCAAAACTTTGTCTAATATGAAAATGTTAGTGATGGTATTAATGAAAGTTAATCTTGCCCTGCTCTGCAAACACATGATATCAGTTCCTGAAAATGCTGAAGTTCCTGGACAATTATCTGTTTGTTCCACGTTTCTCATTTCTTGTGTTTTTTAAAGTGCGTATTGGAATGCCTTCAGGAAAGGTACATTTTCTGCCCAACTAACCCCTAACATCATGCAAACATCTTAGAAAAATACTTTTAATGGGCTTAGCTCTTCCATCTTCTTTTGTTTTAAGTCATTCAGTGACAATATGTAACTGAACACTGTGATCACAATGCAGTGAAATAATACTAAAGTAGAGAAAGGTAAACAAATATAAATGAACACCTAGCAGAAAATATATCAGATGACAGTATGCAATGGGTTATGTCATCATTTGTACTGCAGGCTACTGTCAGTTTGACAGATAATATATATCTACATATTTTAAAGCAGCAATCAGTAAAAAGTTATGATAAAAGCATTTCCCCCATCCCACATACCAGTGAGTAGGGTCTGATGGTAATTTTGGGAATAATTTTCAGGTAGCATGGGCAGTTTGGCCTTTTTAGCAGAGGTAAGAAGAGTATAATCTAGGACTCCATTTCCCTTTTTCAAAACCTTCTCTAATCTCCTTCCACAGCAGAAAGCAAACTGTTGGTGAAGATGCCTGAAGGCAATCATCTGCCATCTGTAAAAGGCAGGATCATTATTTAAGGTCTATACAGCAGCAAAGGTGGTGCCTGTTCCTGATGTCGTTAAGCTCTACCAGCTGCTTTCCAGCTAGTGCAGAGTGACAACACAGCAGAGCTTTATGCTGGTGTCTACAAGGTGCTTGCACTGGCCTCTCTGTTTTCACCTCTGAATCCCTACTGACAGCCCTTGGCTGGTTGACACGGCTGCAGTAAAGGGTTTTGGTACTAGCGGCACTTTCCTACTTTCCTTTGGTGCATTAGTCTGCTCCCCCCCTCTCCTTCCCAGCTCTTAGATGTTGTCAGCCTGCTCTGGTAGTGTCCCTCACTGGCACTCTTTTCACCCAATCTTACAACAGCCGCTACTTCTGCAGTATGTCGCAGTTACTAAAGAACATGCCTTGTGAGCCAAACCGAGTGGAAAAAGTCTGGTGCAAGCAAAATATATTGCTACACAAAAATTATTTTATCTAAAGGCTGTTCAAAATCTGCAAAGAGAAAGAGTTTTGTATTGCTTTTTAAGATTAATGTTTAAGATTAGTGTGCACTGATGTGTCCACCGTATTGAACAGTGACACAGGTATTCTTTATGTTGAAGGTAGAAAGAACATGCATGAAATGGAGTCTTTACCATCTGTGTTTGCTCATCTCTAGGTTCATTTGCAATGTACACAATGGAGCAAAGATGCTTTATTAGGAGAAATATTTATGCAAAATTAAACAAAAGTCACCAAAAGCAGATTTCAAAGATTCAAAGCAAACCCTGAAATTAAGTGAATTTCAATTTGCCTGTTAGTTGTGAAGTTCATAATTCAGACTTCAGACTGTAATTTATATAACTTATTTTATCAATTAATGCAAAAAATATCCATGACTTCATGTGAATTCTTTAAGTATTCATAGTCATTTAGTCATAAAAGATGTTACTCTAAATGATGCTCTGAAATTTTTCTGCAAACTGCAGAATAAATGGAGTACTCTGAATAATTTTCTCAGTTCTATCCTGTACTGATAGTTGATCAAATGCATTTTATTGGCTTTTTTACTTGTTCATAAATTTCTAAATATTATTTCTGTATGTGTGTGCCTTCCCTTCTTCTTCAATCCACTTCCAATCCTCTCACTGTGCCTGGTGAAAGCCCTGCCTATCTCCTCAGCCACGCTGCAGCTGCCTGGCTCCTGCAAGCGACTTGGAGACTTTGATTGTGGTGGAATGTCTCCACCTTCTGGCTCCCTTCCCAGCAAGGG
The DNA here is from genome assembly GCA_013400335.1 of Eurystomus gularis. Classification (NCBI taxonomy): domain Eukaryota; kingdom Metazoa; phylum Chordata; class Aves; order Coraciiformes; family Coraciidae; genus Eurystomus; species Eurystomus gularis. Next base: position 2,473 of record VZZY01025683.1, on the reverse strand, counting down.
AATCGTGGGACAACCTTCGACTCTACCTACAGCCTGGTAAGGTCCATGGATTGGACACAGGGGCCGGGAGCTGGGACCTGGTGTCAGTGCTGGGTGTTGGCTGTGCAGGTGAATAAATTAGGGACCTCTCTCTACTTGCCTTCATGAAGCGCCCCACAAAATCCTGGGTGTGCCTGGCTCTATGCAGGATTTGATTCTGTAAAAGGGTAGTATTTTAGAAAGGACAGGTATTTGTTACTGCTAGCCACAGATATGTGTATTATGCCTCCTTACATGAATAACTGCTAATGTTTAGACTTTTCTGTTTGAAATGTTTCGACAAAATGAAAACACAGTGTCTCAGAGGTGTCTGTGGCTGCAGCTTTTTGGTCTTATGTTCCATGGGATTGCTGTTTTGTGAACTCCCCATCCACTTCCCTCCATCATTTACCCCTCATCACTTACGACTAGCCTGGGAGAAGACTTCCCACGATTTACTCATACAGGACTGTGCCCCGTGGTTTTTATGATCACACTTACACTGTATTGCTAGACTGTAGATTTATTTCATATGATATACAAAGTAAGCAAGTGACCTGCCTTGACTTTTGCTGAAGGCTTTTGAATCCTGTGCTGAGGGACTCAACTTGTAGAGAGCTGGGGAAATCCAAGCTGGGAATAAAATTGATAGTGGCTTTTATTGTTATCAAAAGGGAAGGTGGTTATTAATACAGAGCTCAGCTATGGCAGGCACTATGGCTTCCAGATTGGGAAAGTTTAACAGTCCACTATTCACATCATAGGAAAGGATTAAGTGAGGAGACTTCAGTGCAAAGAGGCAGATAAGGCTGTGAGGTAAGCTTTTTGTTTATTTGTGTATGTAGATATAGGCATTATCTGTGGTGAATTCAGGTGTATCCCACTTCCTAAATCTCATTTTATACTTATATCAGACCTTGGGATACGTGGAAGCATTTCTGCAAAACTGGACAAGGACACTGGGACTATATCACCTCTAACTCTACCACAGTACTGGTATACAGTCATAACATGACAGTCTTTTAAAATAAACAGGAGGCTACTGCACTTTCCTAGCTATTCTTTCAAACAGTCCACTGTATCATTGCTATTGGTTTCTTTCAGCTTCCTTGGTCTCTTTATCAGTGACAGGCAGTTCCAGAAAATTAAATAACTCATCCAGCTGAACTGAGTGTAACAGTATGGGAGAAATCAGCATCTACTGAGTATACGCACACAAAAATACATTTTAAAAGAACATTGCATTTTATTAGCAATATTTACTGTCTATTTTGTAGCACAAGAACAAGATGTAGGTTAACATTTGAGCTTTTCTGCCATCTAGGGGCAGAACATTTGTTATGGGAGACACAGCCACAGTTTTATAGCTAGGCTTTGGTTCTGGGATTAAGATAAATTTGTTCTGTGGAGATCTTTGTGGTTAAGGAGTACTCCAGCACTAATATTCTTAGAATAATGATCTAAAGAGAACCGGAAAATAAACCTTACCTTTCTTCACCAAATTTTCCCAGCCTGTAGGCAATTCTGGTTTTTGTTTGTTTGGTTTTTTGTTTTTTTCTGAGGAACTAAAGTGTATGCAAGGAGGGGTCACCACTCTGACCAAGAAAGTGAAGTAAGATTAGGAAAGAGGGTTTGCAAGCCTGTGAGATACTGAGAATCTGTAGCTAATCCTGGGTTCATAGTCCTCACCACTACTCGCATTGCGTCCTGTAAGTTTCTTTAGGTTTCTCAGGTGCCGCACTTGATATATGAGATGTTGTCTTTCAGAAACACTCAAAACTGGAAACTCAAAGGGCTATATATACAAGTTCATCTGAAAACCCAAACCTGAGCTATCTCAAAAGAGACAGCCAAATAAGTAGGAACCCCTGAATACGGGACCTCCTTAGATCTTTAAATACTGTTACGCTGTGATCCTAGACTGTTTTCTTTAGTGTTACAAATTTAGGTATGTGGTAAGTGAAAGAACTAAAAAGTGGCTTGTTCCACTTTGGCCTTGTATCCTGCTCTTGGTATAGTCTTCACCAGTTACACCATAGAATCACAGAATCATAGAATCATCATGGTTGGAAAGAACCTCTAGGATCATCAAGTCCAACCTTCATCCTAACATCTCTCTAACCACTAGACCATAGCCTCAAGTGCTACATCTACTCGTTTTTTAAACACCTCCAGGGATGGTGATTCCAACCCCTCCCTGGGCAGTCTGTTTCAGTGCCCAACCACTCTCTCAGTAAAGAATTTCTTCCTAATATCTAAACTAAACCTCCCCTAATGCAACTTGAGGCCATTTCCTCTTCTTCTATCATTAGCAATTTGGAAGAAGAGACCAACACCAGCCTCGCTGCAACCTCCTTTAAGGTAGTTGTAGGGACCACGAAGGTCTCCTCAGTCTCCTCTTGTCTGGACTAAACAGCCTCAGTTTGCTCAGCCGTTCTTCATAAGACATGCTTTC
>VZZY01025682.1:0-120715 GCA_013400335.1 Eurystomus gularis | reverse complement strand
CTGTGATTCATCAGCTGAGAGTTCCTAGACTGGTGTTTCTTGAGTCAGAGGAAACTCCTGTCTTAAAACAGGTTTTTCCACTCCTGGCACTTGCTCCTTTTTTTGAACAAACTACAGTGTAATGAGGCCACTCTGTTTGATTTGAATTCCTGTGAGGACTTTGGGGTTTTGTGGTAATGAAATATCTGATGGAAAGCGATGCTTGTGTTGTTTAATTGGCATTGCATAAATACCTACCAGCAAAAACCATTTTCATCTTGTTAGCAGTAATGAAATAACGACGTGAGGAAGTCCACAGGCTTCCTGTTCGAGGTAGCAGAGGGGGAATATGCCAGTACTGAGCCTGGAGGAAATAAATATCTGTAATATGAAAATTTTATGTCCTTCCAGTTTTTGGAGTGTCTCATGGGTGGCAGTGGGGGCATCTTCTTCTCAAGTCAGTCCTTGGGGCTCTTTAGTCTGGAGAAGAGGAGACTGAGAGGAGACCTTATTGCTCTCTACAGCTACCTAAAAGGAGGTTGTAGCGAGGCTGGTGTTTGTCTCTTCTCCCAAATTACTAATGATAGAAGGAGAGGAAATGGCCTCAAGTTGCATGAGGGGAGGTTTAGATGAGATATTAGGAAGAAATTCTTTCCTGAGAGAGCGGTTGGGCACTGGAACAGGCTGCGCAGGGAGGTGGTGGAGTCCCCATCCCTGGAGATGTTTAAAAAATGAGTAGAGGTAGCACTTGAGACTGTGCTCTAGCAGTCAGAGAGATGTTAGGATGAAGGTTGGACTTGATGATCCTGGTGGTCCTTTCCAACCATTATGATTCTATGAGCCTTTGACTATTTCACAAAACAAAACTAGAACTGTGACAGATTAGCAAGAAAATGGGGGGTTGTGGATGCTCCATCCCTGGAGGTGTTCAAGACCAGCTTGGATGGGGCTTTGAGCAACCTGGTCTAGTGGGAGGTATCCCTGCCCATGGCAGGGTGGTTGGAAATTGATGATCTAAGGTTGGACTAGATGATCCTAGAGGTCTTTTCCAACCAGAATGATTCTATGATTCTATGATCTTTGAGGTCCCTTCCAACCCAGACCAGCCTATGATTCTATGAAGATTCAATTCCAGTGTCCAGAAGCACGTCGTAAGGCTTCTTTTGACACCCACTCTGTACAATGTCTGTGTGGAGTTGGATAACCAGAACACCTCGAATGCCTTGATATTTGCTATAGAAAGAAAAAATCCTATCCATCAGGCTGTGTCAAAATGAACAATAAAACATTTTGGTGGCACAGCAGATTAAGCGACTGGGATGTTCAAGTGCCATTTTGAGGGAATGACAGCTGAGATGGTGGTGGCCAGATCAGCAATATCTGGAGGGAAAAGATCGTTTTAGATATGAGTCATTTAGGATACTTCTATTGGCATAGAAAAGAGATGAGTTGGCTTTTGAGCTTCTTTGTGCAAACCTGCCGGTATCACGTAATTGATTTGCGCTGAAGTCTATAAACTCCACTTCAGCATCTGCACTTGGAACTAATTAACCAAACTTTTCGATGGATTCCTCATTTATATGCAATATGTATTTAAAAAACCCTTTTACTTACTGTTAAGTGTGCCTTGGAAAATGAATAAAGCTACGTTTCCTTTTTCCCCCCCAGCTGTGCAACAACGCTGCGAAAAAAAGACCCAAAGCACAACAAGCGTTCTTGGTTTTATTTGCTTTTATTTCTGCAGGCTATGAAATCACCAGAATTAAAGGAACGACTGGAGGAATCGGAAAAGTTGATTCAGGAAATGACTGTGACCTGGGAAGAAAAATTAAGAAAAACTGAAGAGATAGCGTGAGTTTGCTGCTTGCTTTTTTTCTTTTTTTTTTTCCTTTTTTTTTTCCCCCCTCTCATTTTTTAGGGAAAATAGGTTTGTTTCCTTTGTCTGTCAGTTCGTAGGGACTGTCTGAATGTCCCCCCACATTTATGGGTAAGTAGGTCAAGCTTACGGCCCTTGTGAAAAGCTGCTCTTAATTCCTGTGATAGCTGGGTGCCTCCCAGATTACTAGTCCGATGACAATAATAAATGGCCACTGTATGCAAATGGAGAAGTTATTTAAAAAACTAATAATCCGTGGATGAGCGGATTACGGGGATTTTCTGTTCTTCAGGCAGGAAAATGGTTGTTTGTGATGAAAGACGTTGAGAACGTTCAATGCGAGGCTGTGTATGGAGTGCCACGTTCCGAGGGCATTCCAAGTGTTAAAAAATAGAGCTGTTTAGGATCCCCGTGTCTTTTGATTCCTCTTATCACTGGTATTTAGGGCCTCAGACCGTCATCGAATGGGGTGGAGATGTTGAGAATCTGTGCGGGTCGCCATGATGACCACAGGCCGCTTCCGATTCTCACCGCACGAACGCTGCTGTATGTGTTTGCAGCGGGGAGCTTTGGAGGGGGAGCGCTGCTGGAAGGTGATGAATAGCACGTAATAAATAAGGAGAGGACGGAGCTTCCGATGCAAAGCCCTCTTGGCGGTGATACAATCAGAATGGGCTGTGTTGACTTTGGTTTTAAAGACCCATTGTCAGAAGTGCCGCTTGTGACTACGAGGGCTTCCTGGCTTTCAATGCAGAGTCGTACCGTGGGTTTTCCTCCCTTGTGTGTGAGAGGAGGAGAAGAAGAACGACAATAAATTTCTGCTGTCATCCTACACAATAGTTTCTAGGGGTAGAAACTGAGCGTGCGAGGAGGTTGAAAAACTGCAGTAATGGGCTCAACGCTGCGGATTAAATCGGCCTTGATGTTTCCATGATAGCTCCTTGCTTTAGCTCTCTTCTTCTTTGCCTCTCAATCCACAGCGTGTTACGAGGTTTTGGAGCTGGGAGTTTCAAGAGCCTCACAGCTGTAGAAAAAGCGATTTTTTTTTTCAGAGGAGGGATAAGGACTAGTGTTTGTGCAGTACGAGGCTGCTTCAGGACCGCTTGGAAGCCTGTGGAAAGAACCTTCTGCCATTTTCAGTAGGCTTATGGAGGCCCAAGGTTAATGGCATTGATGTCATGGCTTGTCAAGTGATTTTATTTTTGGCCAACATCCACCAACAGCTGTCTGTCAAACGGGAGCAGGGCAGGTGGGGATGTTGGAGAGATAATTGTAAATCTTTGAGGAAAAGATGATTCCTCATAAAGAATGAGGCCCATCAAAGAGGCACTTTGCAGAGGTGCAGCAGCAGTGAGGGTTCAAAGCCTGGAAGACTATGTGAATAGGCAATTTTTCACGTTTTCACTGAGTGTTTGACATACTTTTAACATATTTTGGATGTTTCAGTTAATTAATATCAGGTCTTGAGCAAAAGTTGACAGAAACTGGCTCATTTTCTTTAGGCTAATCCTATGAGATTGAGACAGTTGGCCAAGTCCTCCTGTGGGCACCACATTCTTTAGCTCTGTAGATAATAAGGAATTATGTGAACTTCAGAGCCTGGCACTGGTGATCGGAAGAGAGATCTTTGACATCACGCTGCAGTTTTTCCTCTGTTCTTTGTTCTCTCTCTCTCTCACACACACGACTCTTCCTTACGAGGACATTATGCTGGTTTTGTGCAGTGCGTGGGGAGATGGGGTTGAAAAAAATCAAAAAAATGGTTGTTATTCTTTGCAGTTTTAATCTTGATTCGACCTGGTACGACTCCAGTGCTGAGCAGAGAATGTTTGTGAATAGTGTGACATACTACGTTTTTAAATACCAAGCAAACTGGCAAGTAAAAGTCAGAACCTTAAACATTCCAGCGTTGTTCCTACATAATCTCTGCTAATTTTTCTTTTTTTTTTTCTTATCCCTAAAGTCTCAGCAGCACAGGGAAAGCACTGTAGGTCTCTTGTCTTTTGTATTGACTTACTTGCGTTACCCTCCCCTGTTTCTGCTTCCCCCACGTAAATCTGTGAGAGGCCTCCCGTGTTTATCAGTTAAACTTAGTTTGCTGTTGTGGATGGTGAGTCTCATTTCCGCGTGATCCTGGGAACAATCCTCACCGTTTCTATCTCAGCGGTTTCGGCAGAAGAATCCCTTTCTGTTCTTAAGTCAGAAACGCTTAATGTTCCTCTTTCACCGCTCTGGTCTTCACCCAAACACTTCCCTTTGAAAGATGGACATTTTTGCACAGTAATGCTTTGTTGTTGAATTCTATGAAGTCTATTGACGAGAACAAAACCCCATCCAGAATGCTGCTGTTCTTCTTCAGCAGGAAGTGTTCTTTGCATGACTTAAATAGCAGGTTGCCAGTTTTTTGTCATTTTGATTGCTCTGGAAGAAAAGACAGACACGGAGCTTGACTTGGCAGGGATTTCACTTAACTCGTTGCTTTTTAGCTCAGCAGAGGAAAGAAAGGGCTCTAGAGGGGGCTTTGTGGTAGCGTTTTGCTGTCCCGGTGAGGTCATGGAGAAGCTCCTACAGTACTGCAGTGTGCTGCTCTCAGCTGCCTTCGCTTCTCACTGGGAAGATGCAACTGTGTGAGACCACGGCACGTAGTCCTCTGAGAGCAGACGTGGAAGGACAAGAGAAATTACAGCTATCCTGACCAAAGCTCCGTCTAACTAAGGCTTCGGTGTCTAATCTATTGCAGAAGAAAGAGTTACCTTGTCTCGTGGCTTTAGGAATGCGTTTCCAAAGGGCTGCACGTCCATCAGCTTAGGATTTCTTTTTTTTTGATGGCTGCTCTCTTGCAGGAGCGTCAGAAACAGTTGGAAAGCCTTGGCATATCTCTTCAGTCTTCTGGAATAAAAGTCGGGGATAATAAGTGCTTCCTGGTTAATTTGAATGCAGATCCGGCTCTCAATGAACTTCTGGTATACTACTTAAAGGTAAAATTATTTGGCTTTTTATATATATATAAAAAAATTATATTATTTTTAGTATAAAGTGGGCCTCTGATGCCAGTGCTGAGGTGTACTTAGAGAATTTTATAAGAACTGCATATCTGAAGCATTCTCTGATATTCACTGCTTCATTAAAACCAATACAAGCACGACCTTTTTATTTCAAATTTAATTCCTCATAGCAGAGGAAGGTTTGGGGATTTGATTTTTCATTTTCTGAGAGAAATTTAGAGGTGCTCTCTTTGGGAAACTGTCTCTTGGGAGTTTTTGGTTTGGCTTGGTTTTTTTCCTCCCACTTTCCCAATTTTACCCAGAAAATTGGGAACCGCAGTAATCAGCTTGCTTCTACATGTGTAATCCAAATTCTGACTCCCGCCTTCCGTTTATAAATGGCATTTTTATTCCTCTTCATGTGATTTTCCAGGAGTGAAAATCCAGTTCTGCTCTGCCTTAGCACTTCTGCCTGCTGTGAGTCCCCGTCACTGATGTTCACCGTAAAACACGTGACGTGACTTTTGGACCCAGCACTGAAACTTTTGAGCAGTTCATTCTGGTTTAACAAAGCGTAGCCGTGGAGGCGGGAGGAGAAGTGGGGCACAACCACTTTTAGGTCACATTTTAGAGTACAAGTCCTAAATATTCAGTGGTGTAAGAAGGTCGGCAGTTTGAGCTTCACATTAAGTCCTTTTCTTTTTGAAGGGGTCTGTAGTAACTCAAAACAGCCACAAAATTAGCAAGAGGGCTGGAAGATGGTCTTGGTTTAGTGGATCTTAGGAAATCCGTGATCCTCTTTGATATCAGTCATTGTTGCTCTGTGATATCTCGATGAAAGCAAAGGAAAGAACTTTTTCAATGTTTTATCTACTAAAGAACATTAAAAAGAACAAAAGAGCCGAGCTGAGAGTTTGGGAGAAGAATTGAATCCTTTCCGGACTCACGTAGGTGTCCGGAGTGTGACTCGAGCTGCTAAACCAGTCTTGACACTGACAGCTCTTGAAGCAGAGCCAACTTCTGTGGTGTTCGTTGTGGACACATGACAGGAATACACCAAAGGCAAAGCCTGCCCAGAAAACTGGCCTTGGCCCATCAGTACCAGCAGAAAAGTCTCAGGTGGTGCTGGGCTATTTCCCTTTTCTACAGGAAAGCCCTTTGCATGGGGTAGGTTTTGTGTGTTCCAGTTAGTCTTTTAGTTATGATTTCTTTTAATAACACAAGTTTTGTTGAGAATTTTCCTAGAATCATGGAATCATAGAATGATTTTGGTTGGAAGGGACCTTTAAAGGTCAAGTCCAACCCCCCTGCACTGAGCAGGGACATCTGCAACTAGAGCAGGTTGCTCAGAGCCCCGGCCAACCTCACCTGAAATGAATGTTGGTGCTTTGGAATTCCGTTTTTAAAATGATTTGTTTTGCCTAAACTCCTGAGACTAAACTCTCTTGCTTCTCAGAGTAGCCATCTTGCCAACATTCTCTTTAACGCTGAGCTGCACATGTACTAGATCTTAAAAGTACTGAAGAACGACTTGATCTGACTTAGCTAAACTCTGGTATGCATTCCTCAAAAATTGCTTAAAAAAGACGTGGATGAATTGGGGCATGTGTGGAGTGATCCTTCCTCTGCCAAATCCCTCATGTCTCAAGTACTTTATCATAGAATCATAATGGGTGGAAAGGACCACCAGGATCATCAAGTCCAACCTTCATCCTAACATCTCTCTAGCCACTAGACCACAGCCTCAAGTGCTACATCTACTTGTTTTTTAAACCCCTCCAGGGATGGTGACTCCACCACCTCCCTGGGCAGCCTGTTCCAGTGCCCAACCACTCTCTCAGTGAAGAATTTCTTCCTAATATCTCATCTAAACCTCCCCTGACGCAACTTGAGGCTATTTCCTCTCATTGTGTCATTAGTAATTTGGGAATTTAGGGATTTCCTAAATTGTTGGATGATCTAGATGGAACCCATAATAGCCATGGATCTAACTGCTGTGAACCTGTCTTAATTCCTCTTTGAACTCCTTCGTGCTTTTGGCTTTCACAACATCCCGAGGCACGGAATTCCGCAATTAAATTATAGAAGCCTCTTCATCTTTGGATTTAACTATTGCCCGTAAACTTGCCTGGGTTCTCCCTACTTGTTGCTGCGAGACAGAGCGAGGATTTGCTTCCAATATTTCATTCCCCTTTTTCCCCTCTAAGGGAAGCATTGAACAGCTTTCAAATTTCAGAAGTAGGTGACAAGATACATCCGGAAGGAGAATGGATGAGTTGGAACTCGTGAACTTTTTGCAATCCATTGCTAACATCTGAATTGATTTTCCCCAGGAGCACACGTTAATAGGCTCGGACAACTCTCAAGATATCCAGCTGTGTGGAATGGGAATTCTTCCTGAACACTGCATTATAGACATCACCCCAGAAGGACAGGTTGTGTTGACACCTCAAAAAAATACTAGGTAAAGGAATATAGTATGCCTCCAGTTGCATAATCATTGTAGTTTCATCTAGTAGTTTATCATCAGCGGTGCCAGATAATGAAAAAAATGAACTTTTCTATGTACTCTGAAGTTAAGACGATTCTACTTCTTGTCTCTTGCTTTTACATTTTGTTTTAATTGTTATCTACCCCTATGTCAACTCCTTACCTTTCGATCTAACACGATTTCTTTCAGTGCGGGTGTTTGTAGTCCTCAGTTTTCAACGAGAGGATGAGTAAACTTGCATGTGCTTTCGGCAAGCAGCTACTCACTGATTTGCAGCTGCGTGGATTTAACTCTATCAGAATTTGAATTCATTTTCTAGGCAATCTGTTGATATGCAAAGAGCTGCTGAAGCATTTGTTGCTTTATTTGGTTAAGTAGGGGTACTTGAGAAGCAGATGGTACATCCAAATCGGTCACAAGGTGACTCGCATCGTCAGCATCTCCAGTAATTTAGTGTTAGATACACAAAATCCAACCAAGTCGCATTTCCCCCGATTTTCCGTTGGTCCTGCCTTGAGCAGGAGGTTGGACTGGGTGACATCCTGAGATTCCCTTCAAATTTGAGTTATCCCCGTGGTCCTGTTTTCAGACTTACTCTGACTCTGAAATAAACGTAGTTTCTGGTGAGTTTATTGTCTTGAAGCTATTTATATAGCAAAGGTCTCTGATGTCCTATTAAAATGTTTGTGTCTGGATTTCAAAGCAATATGAAAAGTGTTTGTGTGCATGGACATCATCTTTTTTTCAGGCCTCTCATTTTTAAGCTCTAATTATACTCCCTCTATTGATAATTATACTCCCGCTAATTATGCATAGCTGTCATAACATCTGTCCAGAAGTACTGAACTCAGTAAGTCAAAAGAAGATGAGTTTGAGAAGCTTATGAAACAACACAGGGTAGATCCCTGAAGTTTCTGGGGATATTATCCCTAGACCTGTTCTACCTTAACTAGTTACAAAAAAGAAAGTAGTTTTTGGGGAAAAAATTACTAAGCCTTATATAGATGCATTTACTTGAAATTTTTGCTTTTTCATAGGACGTTTGTAAATGGTTCTGCCGTCGTGTGTCCTATCCAGCTACATCACGGAGACAGAATACTGTGGGGAAACAACCACTTCTTCAGGTACAAAAGATATTAAAGGAATTGTAAGTTTGGGCTGACTTTGTTTTGTCTGAAGATGAAAAAGAAAGATGCCAGTGGAGCGTTCAGGCTGCAGGAGGAGGTGATTTCTTCTTCATTTGGATTATAAAAGCAGTGCTGATGACTGACAAGCTTGAGAGCTTAATATTACAGCAAGTGCTTGTGGGTTTAATTTCAGAGCACTAGGGTGACTTCCTGTATTCCCATGGGAATTCACTTCCCCTTCTCTAGGGAAATACTTCCTGTATTTCCAAGGGACTGCAGCCCTGCTGATGAGGACCTTGCTGTAGTTATCAGTACTATTAGCTCACTTCAGAGATTTGCCTTTTGAGCTGGTAACTTTAATGTGGTTCAGTACCACTAATTAATACTTTCTTTTCCACAGTGAATATATTACACTCGAGCTTTGCCTTGACTAGGTTGTTTTTTGGATTTTGCAGTTAAAGTGTTTGATTTTTTACCTATATTATACAGTGATCTGGGTCTTAAAAGGTCGCTGTGTTCTCTGCTCCCCAGAGTTCCAGCTCCAGCCACACCTGGGACCTTCCTGTATCAGACAGAATCACTGGTAGAAGTTTTCTGTGAAGGACTGTGTTCTTGAAACCCTCTGTGACTGGTCTGAATTACCTTAAAGATCAGTGGTCTTAAATTATAATCTCAAGCGTAATTGTTTTCTTTTATGCTTGAAAGAAGAATCCACAGAAAAAGTCGGAAATAATTTCATTATTTCTGAATTATTTGGATATGGGAGGAGTGAATAAAATCATGGTTATCTAAAGTATATGATCAGTAATATCAGGTACTCTCTACTATTAGAGCGTAGAATGGATTAGCTAGTTTGCCTCAACTCCCCTGCATACCCTGAGGAAAACTACACTCGCAGGAGATCAACAAATTTTGAAAGGGGAAAATCTACTGATTTAGATAATTAACTTAAATTTAATAATCTTTGAGAGCAACTCTTTGTTTCAGAGTTGAGCAATTTAATCGTTCTTGAAAATTTCTCCTCTTATTTAAAGGCTGAATTTGCCAAAGAAGAAAAAGAAGGCAGATCATGAGGATGAAGAGCGAGAGAACTCTATGAAGTACAGTAACAGTGTTGAGCAGCTGGACACAGATGGAGACAATTCCAGTGAAGTGTCTAGTGAGATTAACTTCAGCTATGAATATGCCCAGATGGAAGTCACGATGAAGGCACTTGGTAGTAATGGTAAGAAGTGACAGAAATTCTTGGAAATTCTGTCTGTTGGAGCAGGTCAAGAGGAGGCCGTGAAGATGATCAGAGGGCTGGAACATCTCTCCTACAAGGCCTGAGAGGCTTGGGGGTTGTTCAGCCTGGAAAAGAGAAGACTCCAGGGAGACATCATTGCAGCCTTCAAGTATCTGAAGGGGGCCTACAAGAAAGCTGAGGAGGAACTTTTCACAAGGGCTTCTAGTGATAGGACAAGGGGTAATGGCTTTAAACTGGAAGAGGGGAGATTTAGATGCGATGTAAGGAGGAAATTCTTCACTGTGAGGGCGGTGAGACACTGGCCCAGGTTGCCCAGGGAGGCTGTAGATGCTCCATCCCTGGAGGTCTTCAAGGCCAGGTTGGACGGGGCCTTGAGCAACCTGGTCTAGTGGGAGGTGTCCCTTCCATGGCAGGGGGGTTGGAACTAGATGATCTTGAAGATCCCTTCCAACCCAAACCATTCTGTGATTCTATTAAACATGTACAGGATATGAGGTTACATCTTCACGGACTCCTCATCATAGACTTTTCTCTTATAACTTCCTGCTGGAGAATTTTTCTTGTGAATGACTTACGATGAGTTATTTTTCCACTTGAGGGGGAAGAAAAAACCATCGCAGACTGTTTTGTTTGGCAGTTCTTGTTGAGGGAAAGCCAAAACTGGAATATTGGTGGAACTGCAGCCTCAAATCAAAGCGGTTTCACTTTATTGTTTATTTTCCTTGTGTTATGTCTCGCTCAGGCATTAACTGCAGTGATTTCTGTCTCTGAAACCATATTTTTTAGTTTTTGTGGTCTTATGTAGCTGTCCCAGAATGGCATTATTTTGGGAAACAGGAGGAAGTTTTTTTCAGCTTGGTCTTTCCCTTTCCTCAATTCTCTTAAATCATCCATCCAGTCTGTTCTGTAGACGTTTAGTTTGCTCTGCAGTTCAGCAGCATTTTTTTGGATATGAGCTACCACAAAAATATAATTTCTTCCTTTTATATGGTAACAATGTTTACCGTCTAGGACGTTCCTCACCATGGATTTTGGTGGCTACTGCAGGCCCTAACTCTGCAGATACAGAATAGAGAAGGGAAATACCAAATCATAGTAATTTGTGCCTTGCCCAAGGTCGTACAGCGTGTCTCTAGCAGAACATGGGAAAGATCTCATGTTTCCAAGTCCCTCATCTCTGCCTCATATTCGTTACGTGCCTGTTTCCATCCGAGTTGATGGTTACCAGGTATTTGACCCCCAGAAGTCAAATTCTTTCTTTTTAACATCTGCTTAGACCCAATGCAGTCAATCCTGCAAAGCCTGGAGCAGCAACATGAAGAGGAGAAGAGATCTGCCCTTGAGCGGCAGAGGCTGATGTACGAACATGAACTGGAGCAATTGCGAAGGCGACTGTCACCAGAGAAGCAGCATTTCCGCAGCATGGACAGGTTCTCCTTTCATTCTCCCAGTGCTCAGCAGCGCTTACGGCAGTGGGCGGAGGAGAGGTGGGTAATCAGATCTGCCCAGCTTTTAAAGTTCTCCGGTGCTAGTAAATTTTTGAAGGTTTTAATGGCACCGCGCACCTCTGCCAGATTTCCGAGAGGACTTCTGTGGGGGGTTGGAGAGGACATGGCAAAAATATTAGTCTGAGAACGATCAGATCTGTAATGCTAGAAGAGGTGAGAAAGAATGAGTGCCTGCTTTGTTGTTGAGGAGGAACTCTACAAATTTGACTAAGGATGAGGTGATGGGGAGATATCTGGGGACTCCTGTGTGAGTTTGCTCCTCTGTGGATCCATGACTCAGCTGCTGCAAGGTTGTTTTTCCTCTTGACTCACACGCAACTGTCTGACCTGGGCAGGTCCTGGCAACCAGAAGAGTGCAGGAAGAAAAGGGAGTAAGAGGATGATACAGAGAATTTTGATCCAGAACACTGCAAAACCTGTTTACTAACCACAGAGGGGCCACCATCCTCTTTGCCTCTTCCTAGGCAATTGCACTGAGGTTATTTACTTCAGCCCCTAAACGATCTTTTCCAGTATTCCTGTCAAAAAGAGCAGCTGCAGGAGGCAGGTGAAACTTTAAATGAGAATGGTAAAGACGTTATAATGAGAAAATGCAAATCTAATATGTACAGCTAGAGAAGCAACTTTTGAAATAGAAAATATTTGAGTTGTGACAGGACAGGGGATGATGGTTTTAAAGTAGAAGAGGGAGATTTAGCCTAGAGAGAAGGAAGAAATTGTCTCTGCTGAGGGTGGTGAGAGCCTGGCCCAGGTTGGCCAGAGAGGTGGTCGCTGCCCCATCCCTGGAAGGATTCCAGGTGAGGTTGGCCGGGGCTCTGAGCAACCTGCTCTAGTTGCAGATGTCCCTGCTGAGTGCAGGGGGGTTGGACTAGATGAGCTTTAAAAATCCCTTCCAGCCCAAACCGTTCCATGATTCTAAGGCATTAGCTGTGTTAATCTGGAATATTTCGTGGCACCAGATTCCTGTGCTGCACAGTTGGAGCCGTCTCACACTTGCCAGGAAGGCGTCTGAATAAACCTTGTTCTCTCAGATGGAACATCCACATCTGTGGTGAGGAACCTCTGGAATAAGCCACACAAAAACTGACTGCTCAGCAGACACACAGACAAGTCTCCAAAGCCAGTAACTTGCTGATTTTATATTGCTAAATTCATACAGATAATATTTTTTTCCCCAGAAGAGATAAAATTTCATTTACCTGATTTTTGTGTTCAAAAGGTGAATGTTGACTCCTTCCTGTCAAGTGATCATTCGTTTTGCTCTCAGTTTCAATACTTCAATGCCATGACTTTTCCTGTTCCCCTTCTTTTAGAGAAGAAATGTTGACCCACAGCCTGAGAAAGCTGCGAGAGCAGATTGTTAAAGCCAATCTGTACGTGAGAGAAGCCAATTTCATCGGCGAGGAACTGGACAAGAGGACAGAGTATAAAGTCACCCTCCAGATCCCAGCTTCAAGCCTTAACGCTAACAGTAAGGTAAAGTTGCCCTAGGGGAACTAAGTCGTTGCTCAGTAAATTTGGCCCTCAGCGTTCATCTTTGTTGTATTCTGACTTTAATGATCTAGAGAGTTTGCCAGTCTATTCACGTGCATTAAATACGGCTCTGTCAGCACATGCTACATCCTTATCTTTTGGTTACCATGAAAATCTAGCTTACTGATAAACATTTTGGTGCAAGACCTTTTCAACCAGCGTTGAAGGTCACGCTCGCTTCTGCCGCAGGGTGATAAAATCTGTGCAGGTCAGGTAAACATCTATTTCAGGTATTTACCTTCGCCTTGGGGACATTTGGCTTTGCGTCATCCTAGCGAGCTGAGAAAATGCTGTTGTCCCCGTTGTGCAGGGAGGAACTGGAGCGGAGAGGATTTGGGTAATTTTGTCCCAAGCTCCTTAGAAAGTTCGGAGGAGGGGACTGAACCCAGACTTCTCAGGGTAGCTACTGAAGCTGGTGGTATTTCTGTTCTTCAGGTCAGCTCGGATATTTTGGTGATACTCAGGCCGTTGTTAGTACAGTAGAAATATTTTATTCCAGGATTAGAATTTCCACCAATTGCTTTAGAAGTTTCTCTCGCCTGCTTGTTATTCTTGCAGTCTTCTGGCACATCTAGAAGCAGGATGGTAAAGAGGTGTCTGCCCTACTTGAAAGTTGCGGACAGTAGTAACCTCAGCTGGAACTCCAGGCCTGCTGTAACTTGAGGATAAACGTTCCTATTTCTAACACTTACGTAAGGTGAAAATCCATGGAAACGAGTGCCCGTAGCTGTGATTAGACTTCACAGTTAAGCTTGAACACGAATATTCTGTGACAGCTGAACTCGGAGTTTGTCACGCTTGAGTTTGGTTGCTCAAGCTGGGATAAAAAAGGAACAAGATCCAGGCTTTCCCCAGAGATGTTCTCAGTTTTGTGTTGGCTTTAAACTGGTTTTGTGGTGGTGTGACACAGATTCCTTATTGATACCTCTTTAATCGTTTCACAGAGAGGAGCAATTCTCAGTGAGCCGGCTATTCAGGTGAGAAGGAAAGGGAAAGGCAAACAGATTTGGTCCCTGGAAAAGCTGGAGAATCGATTGGTAGACATGAGGGATCTGTACCAGGAGTGGAAAGACTGTGAGGAAGACAACCCAGTAAGTGAAAATTACTCCGGTAGTGGGATGATAGAATTACATCTCTATTAATTTTTTTTTGTTTGTTAAGTAGATGTGAGAAAATCTTCTGATTCAGGAGGAGAGAGCGGGGAGGGAATATGTGAAGAGAGAAGTTTTCCTGAGCTTTTCTTTTCCTAGTACTGGAGCAGATCTTTGGCATTTCATTAACCCTTATCTTGTCACTTTGACGCTTGTTTGCATGCTCGGTTTGGTGACAGAGCTGAGCATACAATACGAAGCAGTAAGTAAACACAACAGCAGTTGACATTCAGGCTGACTTCTCCAAATCTGACAACGTTAAGGAGGACTTCCTGAGCTTACTCAGTCTAAAGTAGAATTCAGGTTTCCATTTTTCCTGTTGAGATCTGATCTGGCCTCTTTCTTGAGTCCATTGAGCTGGTTGTGCAACGCTTTGAAAACTGTTTGGTGAAGAGTTTGGTTTCCTTACATTATTCTGAATTTGATTGAAGGTGATGAGAGCTTACTTCAGGCGAGCTGATCCATTCTACGATGAGCAGGAGAACCACAGCCTTATCGGAGTAGCCAATGTTTTTCTGGAGTGCCTGTTCTACGATGTGAAGCTACAATATGCCGTTCCAATCATCAATCAGAAGGGAGAGGTGTGTCGTTCTTCTGTAATCTGCTCTTTCTCAACTGTTTAATTACAGCCTATGGATCTCGTTACCAGTATATAGGAGATGTTTTCCAGTCTCATGTGCACAAGCTCTTTGCTAACAGTTTGGAATTATGCAAATCCCATAATACCTTACAAGAGTTGTTTAGACAGCTCTAAATTCCAGCGTAGTGACTGTGAAAGGAGAAAGCTTTGTGAGCACCTTTCTGAGCGAAGCAGCCTGAAATAAATACTTGGTAGAACAAGTGTGAGCTTTAGTTCTGCTGGCTCTCACTGACTACCATCAATAACAGGCTCTTAAATATCTACTGTAAGAACAAAGGCAGCTCGAGCATACCGGGCACCGTTCTCTGTGCTTTGCAGACTCTCTCGAGACTGGTGCGAAGGTGAGATTGCAGTGTGCTGTTCCCAAAGCCACTCTCGTGGCTGATTTCTTTATGGCTTTACAACAAAGGCTCTTTGATTCTTGCTCCAAAGCGTTCTTCAGCTGGTGCAACAACTGCACAGTGCAAAACAATAGAAAGGAGGAAAATGTTGTATGTTGACAGACTGAGAACAGCAGTAGTTGTAGCTGCCTGAAAAGGGATGGACCTGTCACAGTTTTCTGGCACACAAGTAATTTTTGCTCCTTCGTTACCAGGTCTCGGGTCGTCTCCACGTTGAAGTTGTTCGAGTGAGCGGAGAGATAGACGACAGGTTGGTTGGAGGCGAGGATAGTCCAGACTATTCAAATGAAAATGACACTCAGGAGAGAAAACTTGTCTGCAGGGTGAGTTCCAGATATCTCCCAACCTCTGAGCAACCTTCAGTCTTTCCTCCTCTAGGCTTAAAGAAGGTCCGTGGTGCACTGGAGGTCAGATGTCTCCATAACCTCATGCACCATGTTCACTTCCAGTGCAGCTACACAGGCAGAGTCCTGTCTTTAAACTCATTGATCGGCTGCATGAAACTGTGTTGGTGTTTTAGGATGTAACAACAAAATAAAAGGCAAATAGTTTAGCTATATCATTCAGTCGTGTGTACAGCGTTTAATACTGCTGCTGTATTTGTTTCATGGCCTTATGTAATGTCCTGGTGCCCAGTGTTTCTTCTGAAGCGCTGCTGCCTGGCCTTTTCTCACAATATTTTGTTCCTAGAGTGGCTGAAATAATGCGAGAGAACTTGGTGGGTTTTGTTCCTTTCAATCTTCATGGTTTTATTAAGACTGCAAGGTGTTCATCAAACTATATTTATATCCATACAGTCTTACTCCTGTTGTAGCCTGGTCTCTTCTCACAGGTAACAAGTGATAGGACAAGAGGAAATGGCCTCAGGTTGTGCCCAGGGAGGTTGAGGTTGGATATGAGAAACAATTCCTTCCCCAAAAGGGTTGTCAAGGCCTGAAAGAGGCTGCCCAGGACAGTGGTGGAGTCCCCATCCTGGAGGGGTTTCAAAGCCACGTAGATGTAATGCTGAGGGACATGGTTTAGCAGCAGACTTGGTAGAGTAGGGATATGGTTGGACTGGATGATCTTAAAGGTCTTTCCAGCCCAAATGATTCTGTGATTCTATATGAACAGTCTGGGGACAACTGCACTCTTTTTTGCTTCTTATTCTGTCCCGTAGAGCTCCGTGGGCTCACAAGCAGTATGGGGCACTGTGGCAGGAAACAAGCTCTCCTGAGGATCTTGACTGCTGCCTTACTCTAGAAGTCTATCTAATCTGATCTTCGTTTAACAAATGGAGAAGTTTGTTAAATAGTCTGGTTAACATGACTTTGTTTAGATCAAAAGGGGCACTCAAAACATCTTGTTTCTATTGGATGATCTCCAGAGGTCCCTTCCAACCCCTAACATTCTATGATTCTATGATTCTATTCAGCTTTGGTTTTGCAAAAGCCAAGACAAGCTACTTCTGTCTTGGTGGGCTTATTTTTGTATCACTTCCAGCATCCCAGATTAAGGACAAGTAGTATCTTAAAACCAGGATTTTGCAGAATAAAGGAGACAGTTTTAGTAGAAGAATGAGGTTTTTATTGTGTTTCCCTTTAATTACAATGGGTTTGGTGCATCTCAATCTTAAAAACGAGCAAGATGTTTTGGTGTGTTTGTGGAATTCAGCCCTTTGGCTTTTCCTCCCTAGAAATATGTGCCTTGTGACATCTAGTGGTGATGTTCAGCTGATGCGCTCAAAATATTGTCTCCAATGTATATCACTTCAGAAATCCGTATTTTGTCAAGTTTTTTCGTTTGCTGCTTTTAATCCTCTGCAGTGGAACAGGGTAATGGTATTCTAACAGGAGAGATTTTTAATTCTACGCCTAATAAATAAGTGCTTTTCGTTTGTTTCTCATCTCTTTCCTAGATTAAGATACTTCAGGCTACGGGTTTGCCACAGCACCTCTCCAACTTTGTGTTCTGCAAATACACATTCTGGGATCAAGTGGAGCCTGTTAGTGTTGCACCTGAGGTGGACCCTTCCTTATCTTCCATCAGCAAGGAGCCACGCTGCATGGTTGTCTTCGATCACTGCAATGTAAGTGGTTTTTTTTCTATTTTATTAATGAAGCTGTAGGCAGATAAAGCAGGTTTGTGCTTGTGTAACAGTTTTAGTTGCCTCTTTGCTTGCGTTCTGTTATTTCATGGGGCTAATACCTATTAAGTCGAATAAGAACTTAAACATCTTAAACAACAACATAGGTGGCCAGGAAGGCCACCAGCATGCTGGCTTGTGTCAGCACCAGTGTGGCCAGAAGGACCAGGGCAGGGATTGTTTCCTTGGATTCGACACTGGTGAGGCCACCCCTTGAATCCTGGGGTCAGGTCTGGGCTCCTCACTCCAAGAAGGACACTGAGAGGTTGGAGCATGTCCAGAGAAGGGCAGTGAAGCTGGGGAAGGGTCTAGAGCACAAGTGTGGTGAGGAGCAGCTGAGGGACCTGGGGTTGTTGAGCTTGGAGCAAAGGAGGCTCAGGGGAGACCTTCTGGCTCTCAACAACTCCCTGAAAGGAGGTTGGAGCCAGGTTCCTTCTCGCAAGGAACAAGTGACAGGACAAGAGGAAACAGCCTCAAGTTGTGCCAGGGAAGGTTGAGGTTGGCCATGAGGAACAATTTCTTCCCCTTGACAGGGCTGTGAAGGGCTGTGCCAGGCTGGGCAGGGCAGTGGTGGAGTCCCCATCCCTGGAGGGGTTTCCAAGCCGTGGAGATGTGGTGCTGAGGGCCATGGGTTAGTGGTGCCCTGGCAGTGCTGGGTTAATGGCTGGTTTTCCAACCAAGACGTTTCTATGATTCTGTGATCTTCAGAATCCATGTAAGTTTGATTGTTCTACACTGTGCACTTGTGCAAAATTCACAGAAGGTGAAGAAAGGGAATTAATAAAGCAAAGCAAACTGCTCAGCAGAGAGACTCACATTAGAGTTTGCCCACAGTAAAAATGCTGCAGCATGTGAGTGGAAGAGTGATATTCTGAGTCCATTCAATGTCCATACCTGAGCTGATCACTCTACACCGACGCAGTTGAGAGAAATGTCCCAGTCCTGGGACACGATGCCTGTTATCCTAATCTAGGTCTTGAAATTAGGTCATGACCAGACTATTTCTTTCCATTGACTTTTTGGCAACTGTCTTAAGTTGTTAGGGGGGGGTTGTGGATGCTCCATCCCTGGAGGTGTTCAGGGCCAGGTTGAATGGGGCTTTGAGCAACCTGGTCTAGTGGGGAGATGTCCCTGCCATGGCAGGGAGGTTGGAACTAGATGATCTTGAAGGTCCCTTCCAACCCAACCCATTCTCTCATTCTGTGATTAAGTAGAGGCATCTTTAATAGAGATGTCTAAAGTCAACTTCCATGAATGCCAGCCAATCACCTGAGTTCTCATCTTGTTCTTTCTATCATTTGTCATGACACTGAGCAATTTATTCCACTTTTGTAAAACAGATACAATACCTTCTGATGAGTTTTGATTTTCTGATTCTCAACATTAGAACATAGGATTTTTGTCTTGCCTCCTGGTTTGACAAACTGAGGTGACAGTTCTGCCTTTCCTCTATATCCTGTCTTGGGGACCAGGGTGACTTCACTGCATGCTTATATTGAAGTCAAGACAGGAAATCCCGGTCCCTGAGTCACTGTGTAGTCACAGCCATCAACCAATTTGTTGCTTACATACAGGAAGTTTCTGTAAATATTTCCGAAGACTTCATGGAACATCTTTATGATGGCGCTTTGGCAATTGAAGTTTATGGACACAAGCAGAGTGGTGACCGCAAGAATCCGGCCCTGTGGGATTTGGGAATAATTCAAGCCAAAACACGCAGCCTTCGTGACAGGTAAATACAGAAAATAGATCCTTGGTTTGGAATTTTGGAAAATCAGTTTTGAAGCAGGTTTTGGATATAGCAGTGAAATTTTGAACTGAAGGCAACTGAACGTGAGTTTGAGACTGTATCTAATAGACTGAAGAAGGACATGTAGGGATAGGTTGGGGGCAATGGTTTTAAGCTAGAGAAGGGTAGATTTCAGTTAGACATTAGGAAGAAATTCTTTACTATGAGGGTGGTAGAACACAGTCCCAGGTTGCCCAGAGAGGTGGTTGATGCCCCATCCCTGGAGATGTTCCAGGTCAGGCTTGATGAGGCTCTGAGCAACCTGATCTAGTTAGAGATGTCCCTGCTGACTGCAGGGGGGTTGGACTAGATGACCTTGGTAGGTCCCTTCCAACCCAAACCATTCTGTGATTCAAATAAACTCTATTGGAAAAACATGACGTGATGTGTCAGTAGGCTTTGAAAAAGTGGAAGAGGAGAAATTGCCCATCTCTGTTTCAAACTACAAGCGGTGAAATTGGAAAGACCAAATTCGAAGGCCCTTTTATTTAGGCAAGCTCAGGTGCATAAGTGGGGTTTATAAAAGAGCAAGCTGATGATTTGCCCTTTTATTGTTACATTGGTCTGCACCAGACGGACCTATCAACTCGAAACCAGCAAGAGATTGTTCTGGCTGGATGCTGAGATATTTATTCAAGGTCTGACTCCCAGTTCATTCTTGGCCATGAAATGTCATGGCTGCAATGCTTCCATTGGAAGAGCTGTATTGCTCTTCACCTGAAGTAAATATGCAACAGGATGGTCATTCAGACAGAGAAGGGGGTTGCTTTTTTGCTGGCAGCTGTTTGGTGTCCCCAAAGTAAGCCTCGTAGCATTTTCTAGATGTAAGTTGTTTTGCCTCGCATTAGAAGGCAGCTCCACACCTTAATTTATTGACAGTTATTTCTCTTTCTACTTCCAGCCTAAGCTTGTGTTGAGTATGAAGCTTTATATAGGGAAGTCCAAAAGAATTAAAGTCAGGCAAAGAGGAGATGGAAAAAGGTTGCTATAAAATAGTGAGCTACATTTGGTAGCTGAGTAGTAAGTATCTCCTTCCTTTCCAATTCCGAAGTGCTACACAAGTGGCCGTTCCATGTTTAAGCTGTTGGAGGAACTGGAGAGAAGGCAATAGTATGATGAAGTTCAGGAAAGTGCCCCAAAGCCTGCTGCAAATGGTGTTCTCCAGGGCTCAGTGCTGGGTCCAGTCTTGTTCAACATCTTCATCAATGACCTGGATGAAGGGACAGAGTGGACCCTCAGCCAGTTTACTGATGATACTAAACTGGGAGGAGTGGCTGAGACACCAGAGCTGCTGCCATTCAGCGAGACCTGGACAGGCTGGAGAGTTGGGTGGAGGGGAACCTCATGAAGTTCAACAAGGGCAAGTGTAGGGACTTGCGCCTGGGGAGGAATAACCCCCTGCACCAGTACAGGTTAGGTGCTGACCTGCTGGAAAGCTGCTCCATGGAAAAGGACCTGGGAGTGCTGGTGGACAGTAAGTTCACCATGAGCCAGCAATGGGCCCTTGTGACCAAGAAGGCCAATGGTGTCCTTGGGTACATGAGGAAGAGTGTGGCCAGCAGGTTGAGGAAGGTTCTTCTCCCTCTCTGCTCTGCCCTAGTGAGGCCACCTCAGGAGTATTGTGTCCAGTTTTGGGCTCCCCAGTACAAGAGAGATATGGAAGTACTGGGAAGAGTCCAATAAAGGGCTATGAGGATGACTAAGGGACTGGAGCATCTCTGTGCCAAGGAAAGGCTGAGAGCCCTGGGGCTGTTTATCCTGGAGAAGAGAAGCCTGAGAAGGGATGTATCAATGCTTATCAATAGCTATAGGGAGGAGGTCAAGAGGATGGGGCCAGACTCTTGTCAGTGGTGCCCAGGGACAGGACAAGGGGCAATGGGCACCAACTGGAACCCAGGAGGTTCCATCTCAGCAGGAGGAGAAAGTTCTTTGGTGTGAGGGTGGCAGAGCCTGACCCAGGCTGCCCAGAGAAGTTGTGGAGTCTCCTCTGGAGAGATTCCAAAGGTGCCTGGACATGATCCTGGGCACCCTGCTGTGGGTGAGCTGCTGGAGCAGGGGGTTGGACGAGGTGGTTTCCAGAGATCCCTTCCAACCCCCACCATCCTGTGATTCTGTGATCTTGAAAGCTTGCGAGACTGTGTCGTATTTCATTCTACTCTCTTCTCCATGTATCTAACAACGCTGGGATTCTGTGGCAGAAGCTGAGACCAGACCTTAAATCTTAGAAAATGGTGGAACTGGGGTTTGTGTTGGAATCCAGAAAAGGCTTATTTCTGATGTTTAACTGAAATAGTTGTCAGTAAAATTTACAAGCACTGCACAACTAGTAACCCCAGAGACTCGCAGATCTCTTGAAGTGTTCCTTTGCTTCTTCAATCAGCAGTCTGAACTAACACTTTGGTTTTTTCTTTCTCTGTGGAAAAAAAAAACCAAACAAACCCGAGTATTTGACATCTTTTGCAGGTGGAGCGAGGTAACCCGAAAAGTAGAACTCTGGGTTCAAATTCTAGAGCTGAATGAGAATGGGGAATACTGCCCGGTTGAGGTGACTCCTGCCAAGGATGTATGCACAGGAGGCATCTTCCAACTCAGGCAGGTAAGGTGGCATGTTGTGGATTTCAGCTGTGGAAAGCTAAGAAGGTTCTGTTTTGTATGGTAAAGGGATGGTGTCCAAGGAACTGTCAAGCTTAGATACAAAATGCTATGTTGTGGTATTGTGGTTTAACCCCAGCTGGCAACTCAGCCCCATGCAACCGCTCACTCACTGTCCCCCGGTGGGATTAGGGAGAGAATCAGAAGGGTAAAAGTCAGAAAACTCACGGGTTGAGATAAAGACAATTTAACAGGTAAAGCCAAAGCTGTGCAGAAGCAAAGCAAAGCAAGGAATTCATTCACCACTTCCCATGGCAGGCAGGCATTCGGCCATCTCCAGGACAGCTGGGCTCCATCACACATAACAGTGACTTGGGAAGACAAACACCATCACTCCAAATGTCCCGCCCCTCCTTCATCTTCTTCTTCTTTCCCCCAGCTTTATNCTTCTTTCCCCCAGCTTTATATGCTGAGCATGATGTCTTATGATCTGCATATGTCTTATGTCTTGGGGTCAGCTGTCCCACCTGTGTCCCCTTCCGACTACTTGTGTACCCTCAGCCTGCTCACTGGTGGGGTGAGGAGCAGAAAAGACCTTGACTCTGTGTAAGCTGCTCAGCAGTAACGAAAACATCCCTGGATGATCAACGCTGTTGCCAGCACCAATCCCAAACACAGCTCCGTAAGAGCTGCTATGAAGAAAATTCGTCCTACCCCAGCCAAAACCAGACATGTAAAACAGACATAATATGGGAGGAAGTGGAGTCCCTCTGTGTGCATGAGCTCAGATGTGAAGGTGACCAAAGGCTTACCTGTAATGCTTGGGCTGTATTTGGGCTATGAACATCTCTTCTATGAGGACAGGCGAGAAGAGAAGAGTCCAGGGAGACCTCATAGTGGCCTTCCAGTATCTGAGAGGGGCCTACAAGAAAGCTGGGGAGTGACTTTTCACAAGCGCTTGCAGGGATAGAATGAGGAGTAATGGGTTCACACTGGAGAAGGGGAGATTTAGATTAGATGAAGGAAGAAGTTCTGAGGGTGGTGAGACACTGGCCCAGGTTGCCCAGGGAAGCTGTGGGTGCTCCATCCCTGGAGGTGTTCAAGAGCAGGTTGGATGGGGCCTTGAGCAACCTGGTCTAGTGGGAGGTGTCCCTGCCATGGCAGGGGGTTGGAACTAGATGATCTTGAAGTTCCCTTCCAACTCAAACCGTTCTATGATTCTAGGTCCTGTTCTCTGTTCGGTGCTAGCACTTGGTAGAGGGAGAGCAGTCTCCACTAAACTTCGTTATTTTTTGTAGAGATCCAGAGTTCTCCTTTATTTGATCCTTCCAGCCAATCGCTCCTTTGTTCTTTGAATTCCTCATGCATTACATTGTTAATGCTTAACGGAGCAGTTAACATTTTTAAGTGATAAGCTATTGCCCAGAGAATGCCAGGAATTAGTAAATGTTAGATATGGGCTGTACCTCTGAAACTGCCAATTCCTTTGATTTTATTATTTGTTTATTTATTCCCCTTTGATTTTTAATAAGAACAGCTACTCTACTGTGCTGAGAGCATTGGTGGGTAAGAATTTTCAGTCAAGGAGCCCAGAGTCAGGAAAAATTCACCAGGAGCTCACCAAATTAGACTTCTTTTCTCTCCTCTTGTGGTAGGTGAGGAAGAGATCTTATTTTCCTTTGTAAAAGGAAATAAGAGAT
This sequence comes from Eurystomus gularis, assembly GCA_013400335.1. Taxonomy (NCBI): domain Eukaryota; kingdom Metazoa; phylum Chordata; class Aves; order Coraciiformes; family Coraciidae; genus Eurystomus; species Eurystomus gularis. The sequence goes on along the minus strand of VZZY01025682.1, from coordinate 97,573 downwards.
CTTACTTCCTTTTAAAAATGAAGTCCTGTAACGATATGTTTTAAAAACCCTCCAGTCAAGGAAAGTGGGGAGTTGCTGAATGTTGAACGCTTTTTTTTGCTGTAAATACATAAATCCTTGCAACAGAAGGGGTATCTCTTGAACATTGAGACTGCAGGATTCAGCACTTTGTTCTGCACAAGAAAGATAGTAAAAAAATATATAAAATATAATGTTGCTTGCAAGTGACTGCCAGTAGAGGTCTCTCTGACATTAGGCTTTCAGCATTTTATATTCTTTTTCCCAAGCACTTCAATTTGTTCTTTTGGGCAGGGGCAATCTCGACGAATTCAGGTCGAAGTGAGATCAGTCCAGGAATCTGGGACCTTGCCACTGATGGAGGAATCAATATTGTCCGTTGGCATTGGCTGTGTTCAAATAAAACATGTCAAGTCACAGAAAGTACCTGAAAATTACCCGGTAAGAGTCTGAATATTTCCCGTCAGCTCTGGCTATTCCCAGGACATGTCAAAGCATAAAGTCTGTGGCACTTGGAGGCAGCTCCGTTCATGTCAAGTTTTAGTTTAATTTTGGGGGCTATGTTTTGAACCTGATTCTTAAATGTACAAAACAACGTCAAGAAGAGTCACCAGAATTGCTTTAAGAGTGGTTTTAGGAATTGAATTATTCAGGAGAGTTTAAATCTAAACCTCTTATCTTTCAGAAAGTGTTGTGGAAGGTCTTCCTCTTAATCCAAAATTATGTTCTATGACAAAAATAATATTTGTAAGACTACCTTCTGTGTGTCTTCTGGTGTTGGGGTTTTTTTTCCTATCCTAAAAGCAGCACAGCCTTAACAGACCATTCAAAGAAGAAAAGAAAACACCAAAGATTCTAAACTTCATTAAGAGTTTGTCCAGGAGATTTTACTTAAAATATTAGAAATGGCAGCAATTTTAAGTGAGTATTCAAATTAAAATAAATTGATGGAACATATATTCAAACAGTGTTGAGTTACAGGTCTCCGAGAAGGACATTGAGAGGTTGGAGCATGTCCAGAGAAGGGCAACAAAGCTGGAGAAGAGTCTAGAGCACAAGTGTGGTGAGGAGCAGCTGAGGGACCTGGGGGTGTTGAGCCTGGAGCAAAGGAGGCTCAGGGGAGACCTTCTGGCTCTTGAGAACTCCCTGGAAAGGAGGTTGGAGCCAGATTCCTTCTCGCAAGGAACAAGTGACAGGACAAGAGGAAACGACCTCAAGTTGTGCCAGATTGGCCATGAGGAAGAATTTCTTCCCCTTGACAGGGTTGTGAAGGGCTGTGCCAGGCTGGGCAGGGCAGTGGTGGAGTCCCCATCCCTGGAGGGGTTTCCAAGCCGTGGAGATGTGGTGCTGAGGGCCAGGGGTTAGTGGTGCCCTGGCAGTGCTGGGTTAAAGGTTGGACTCGATGTTCTTAAAGGTCATTTCCAACTAAGCAATTCTATGATTCTCTATGTTGACTAGTTATTTGACAACCTCTGCACTGCATCTCTTCTTAAACTGCAAGTGTATCAATCTGGTTTTAGGGATTGTCTTTCTGAGCTGCTTCGATCAGCTCCTAGTGCAGTTTGACTTTTTCCCCCAACAGCTAAATGAAAATTTAGTCACTCCTCTGAGTTAGCGAGCCAAAATCTGGTGCAACAGAACAAGCAGGTCTCTCGACTTGCTTGATTAGCTGCCCTGCTTGACACCAGGCCAACGAAATGTCAAGTAGTTTCTGGGACACCTCCCAGCTTTCCATAACGTTTACCCTGTTGACAGACGAAGATTCAGTGCGTGTCTGCTCCCCTTTTTTGCTTAATCAGTATTGTTTTTCCCCTTTGTGAGGTCTGAAATGGTTGGGGTTTTTGTTGTCTCCGAACCTCGGTGTCAGGAGCACAAAAAGGGGAATTTTTTTCACCTTTGCAGAGATCTCATGGCAGATATTGCTTTTATTCCTCATTATTCTTCTGCTGGTGACCCTACCTGAGGGCTTTTGAGCTGCCATCCCTGATACCCACGTCCTCCAGAGACAGTAGACTGTGGTTTCTCTCCTGCTCCTGAATGGAGCAAGTTGCTTAAGAGACCCTCTTGAGATGGAATGATTGAGTCTTGCAAATTTTACTTGAAAGCTATTACATGCCCGCAATATTCTCATGCTCCTTTTAGCCTGTGAAGGTGACAAGTCCCAGGTGAGCATCCTGCTGTCTCACCTCGTTTCTTCCCCAGTGAACCTCTTGACCAGTTTTCAGCCATTTCTGGCAGAGCTGGCAATCCACAAAATAGTACGTTCTCTCAAGAAGAAAGACTTAAGCCCTGCTTGAGAGAAAGAGACTACTGAGTTGTGTCTGACACTGATAACCCACGTGGGAAAGGGCTGTCAAGAACCGTGTTTTGTTAGTCCTGTTGCTTACAACAGCCTCCTCACTTGGGCACCTGGATTTTTAGTCCCCTTCTTAGCATCTGGGGATCTGATCAGTGCTCATCAATAGCTGAAGGGTGGGTGTCAGGAAGATGGGGCCAGTCTCTTTTCAGTGATGCCCAGTGATAGGACAAGGGGCAATGGGAACAAACGAACACAGGAAGTTCCGCCTCAACGTGAGGAGAAACTTCTTTACTGTGAGGGCAGCCCAGGCTGCCTAGAGAGATTGTAGAGTCTCCTTCTCTGGAGACTTTCAAAACCCTCCTGGACACGTTCCTGTGTAACCTGCCCTGGGTGACCCTGCTTTGGCAGGAGGGTTGGACGAGATGATCTCCAGAGGTTCCTTCCAACCCCTACTATTCTGTGATTCTGTGATTTCTCTATCTCAAGTAAATCAGCATCTATGGAACATGAAAGGCCTTGAACTAAGAAAATGCCTCTTTTATATGGCTTTTTAATTTTAGCTTAGCCACGTTTTTTCCTTTCATTATTAAGGTACAAAAGTAGACTCCGGTGGCTTGTCTTTACTTAAATAGGTACGTAATAACTTAGCGAGGATTGGAGTCCTCTTTGCTTTTCCATTCACGGGGCAGGAGCAGCAGTTGTGCTTGTGCTTGTTGCAAGTCCCTCTGCTTATGATGAATGTGGAGAACAAAAGGTGATGTCTCCCATCAGAAAACAATGGAAATCAAAATGTCAGGAGGTCTACGTTGCAACTCCTGGTGTGGCAGACAGAGTTATTCTAACTCCCTAACGATTGCCTTCGATGTTTACAGTATTTCTCCTCTAAATGCTACAGCAAGCTTGCCTTGAGTCCTTTTGCCAGGCTTTGATTTTTCTGTAGCGTTCATGTTCACCTGGTACAGGTAAAACATCCCATTTTTTGTTGCTATCCAGGATCAACAGGTTCCAAGTTGTTTCGCTGTAACTCTTTCTTAGGTCAGTTTAAATATTCCACTTGCTTCCGGTTATGAAGACTGCATTGCAGTCTTCATAAAATAATAAATATAAATAATAATATAAATTTATTTATAGCTGCATTTATGTGAACTTCTTCCATCCTAATCACTGGATTGTTCTAGTTTATGTTTCAATGAGCTGATAGCAGCGGATCTGGGGGATGTCGGCGTGTTTGGATTCCGTGATCGTACGGTTGCTAAGCTCAGATTTAAATATGTCTGCTAATATTGCTTAAAGTAGCTGCACCTTTTGTATTCAGTGTGTTCCCTGCGATCCAGAAAAATTAACGGCATGTTTTTGTGTGTTTTGGCCTAGGAAGAAGAGGACGAAATGGACAGTTACCAGGTAAAAATGTTGAATTCTGTCTTTACACAAACTCAGACTAAACAAAATCAGAGGAGGGTCAGGTTTTTATCTCCGCTGGACCGCTTGGATCTGCAGGGAGCCTGTCTTATGAAGAGGCTGGAAGCTTAAGAATTGTGTAGGTTGTTGTCCTACAAAGCCATATGATGTTTTAGAGAGGTGAAAGGGAAAGAACAAGATATATATATTTCATATATAATATCACATGAGCCTTAAAGGGGAACTGGTGAGGTGCGATATCTGTGATATATTTTTTTGTCTTCTTGTGAATAACTTTAACGAGAGCACATCATCATCATCATCACAGAGCTCAGCTCTGTGTAACGCGAGCAACCCGCGGTTTAGGGTTGATGCTCTCTGACAGCTTCCAGCCTGCTCGCAGGGGTCTGCGGGTGAGTGATACAACTGTAGTTTGTTCTTGCATCCTCCCATTTTTCTTGACAAAGTATTTGCTACAGTTTGATGTGGCATGAATCTGAACGGCTGTTCTGTAGAAGAGGCCTGAAGGCATCCCACAGCTGATAGCTCATCTTTGTGGCACCCAACGTGCTGCGTGTAGAGTGTCATTTGTCATTTCTGAGCATTTCTACACCCGAGGCAAACGAACGGAATGTTCTTAAGGTTTTTTTTGAAGGACACGAACACGTAAGAAAAAATATTTTAGAAGGCTCAGTTGCAAATGCCCTAACTAGGGACAGTGGCGTGATGTGGGGCAGGGATGGATTCCTGACAAGAGGCTGCTAAACAGTGAGTGTGAATGGGGAGTCATGGATAACAGGACAAGAGGTAATGGGCACAAGCTTCAATATAGGAAGTTCTGCTTAAACATGAGGAACTTCTTTACTTTGAGGGTGGCAGAGCACTGGAACGGGCTGCCCAGAGAGGTTGTGGAGGCTCCTTCTTTGGAGACTTTCAAAGCCCGTCTGGACATGTTCCTGTGCGACCTGCTCTAGGTGATCTGGTTCTGGCAGGGTGGTTGGACTAGATGATCTCCAGAGGTCCCTTCCAACCCCTGTGATTCCGTAAGGACTGGGGTTTCCAGCTTAGCCACCACATAGCGGTTAGTGAGCTTTAGACTAGTCTGGGGACAAAGATGATGTATAAAGTGAAGTTTGTTCAGCTGGGTACTACGGAGTAACAGCTAGAGAAAGATGCCTCAGGCTAGCAAGCCAAAATACTTCAGATAAGATGTGGAAAATTAAGGGTCTGGACCTGTGAAGAAAGGTCATGAGAACTGGGGTTGTTTAGCCTCAAGAAGATGAGTCTCAGGTGGGATCTTGTCAATGTATGTAAATGGTAAAGAAGACAGAGCTGGGCTCTTCTCAGTGGCATCCAGTGAACAGATGAGAGGCAGTGAGCCTCCACTTTACCTAAGAAACACTGGGACAGGTTGCCTAGAGAGATTGTGGTGTTTCCATCCTTGGAGATATTCACATCTCAACTGGACACAGCCTTGCACAAGCTGCTATGGTTGACCTTGCTTTGTCCACAGAGCAGGGTTGGACAATCTGGACAATCTCCAGAGGTCTCTTCCAACCTCAGCTATTCTGTTTCTGTTTAAGTTGTCCTGTGCAAGAGGAAATGGAGAAGAGGTAAGTGCTTCGTTGGAGGTCTACTCTTTCTTCCATGCTTCTTGGGTACAGGATGAGCAGAAGGCTCGAGGAAATGTGTAAGCCGCAGGTAGGAAACCTTGGCTTTCCTGGGTCAATATTTACCACGCCTGCTTTCCTCTTTACAGGACAGGGATTTGGAGCGGCTCCGTCGGAAGTGGCTGTGTGCCTTGACAAAGCGGCAGGAGTATCTCGATCAGCAATTGCAAAAACTCGATGGGAAGCCCGGTAAGCAAAATACTATTAGAGGTAACCAGTGATAGGTTGGGAGCGTCATGCGCACATGCTTTTTTCTCTTAATATATTGTAAAATTTATAAAAGAAGTTAAGGGAGAGTTGAATCTCCGAACCCAGCAGTAGTTTGCTTTTGGTGAAGCTGAAGTTAAGAGAAGTCTGTATAAAATTCTTGGTGTTCATATATACTGTGTGTTTCTTCTTTGTGGGCCGAATGTCTGAGCAGAGCAGGTTTTATTGTTATGGATGCTAGAATATAAGAGCATCGACACCTGATAAAGGCACCGAGTCAGAACTGCTCTCTGTTGTCCTGACTGACATCCTGCTTCTCCAGATAAAACAGAAGATGATGCAGACCGGGAGGCGCAGCTTTTAGAGATGAGGCTGACGCTCACCGAAGAGCGGAACGCCGTCATGGTTCCTTCTGCTGGCAGTGGGATCCCTGGAGCTCCAGCGGAGTGGTAGGAACACGCGTTGCCATATGCAAAAGCGAATGTAAAAATGATGCACGGCCTTGGATTGTTGCCATTTTTTGCTTTCCTTCATCTGGCCTCTGTGCACCGTATGAGCAAAGCTGTTAAAATTAGGCCTCTTGCTTAAATTGTTTTACGAGGCTGTGTATCTGAAATCCAGCAATGCTATTTGGTAAACGATGCCATTATTGATCAGAGTGTAATTATAACCTTCTGAAAAATACGGAATCAATATTTATTACCGCTGCACTTACCATTTTAAAAAATTAGCTAATATGTTAATTACCTAGTTCATTCACTTAAAAGGCTGCTCTGTCATAATAAAACCGCATCTACAGGAGCATTTTGGTGTGCTCCTCGTTTGAGCATGAAGTCTGTTTAGCCAGCAATTGGGATGTATAATTTTCTAAACATTAAAAACAGTGAAGTACGCTAGACTGAGGTCTGTACTATAGCAGCTGTAACAGCTGCAGATAAGGAAGAAAGGTGGTTTCACTTCAAACCTCTTGTCTTCAGCTGCTTTCAACTTCCCGAAATGTTTTTTTCTAAGCAAACATCTAGCAGTATTTATTGATGGAATTGAGTGTCATGGAGTTTTAAGCTGAAGTTTGTTAAAGCTAGTACTTCTGAAGCATAAAAATGGCAAATGCTTGTTAGAAACACATCAACCTTCACATCAAAGTGCTTGGCTGGGTTTGAAAAGTGTGACGCTGAAGGAAAGTTGCTTGAGGAAGATTCTGTTTTGAATGCATTTGCACCAGAGGAAAGATTTATTATGATTCAAGCATCCAATAATATCACATAAGGCTCCAGCCTGCCCCTGTTCACCATGAAGTTCATCAAGTCCAAGTTTGTCATGAGATGGCTACAGCCGTTTTTAAAGCCAAGTTTGCAACAAGGAGTCTTAAGGTCTTTCCTGCTTCATGTTACATTTTTACTTCCTTATTAATCTTTTGTAGCTTCAAAGTGCTAGGCTACAGAATACTTGAGTTTAAAAACAAATAAAACAGCACCCGTGTTATCCCTTCTTCCATGATCTGAAAGGTTATAGAATCATAGAATCATCCAAGGTTGGAAGAGACCTCTAAGATCATCAAGTCCAACCATCAACCCAACACTACCATGAGCACTAAACCATGTCCTGAAGTGCCACATCTACATGTTTTTTGAACACCTCCAGGGATGGGGACTCCACCACCTGGGCAGCCTCTTCCAGGGCTTGACCACTCTTTCAGTAAATAATTTTTTCCTAGTATCCAATCTTGGCTCCCTGGACTACGAATACTTGAGGGGTGGCTGTCAGGAAGATGGAGCCCGTCTTTTTTCGGTGGTGCCGTGTAACAGGACAAGACGTAATGGGCCCAAGCTTTAATATAGGAAGTTCCACTTAAACATGAGGAGGAGCTTCTTTACTCTAAGGGTGGCAGAGCACTGGAACAGGCTGCCCAGAGAGGTTGTGGAGGCTCCTTCTCTGGAGATTTTCAAAACCCGTCTGGACATGTTCCTGTGTGACCTGCTCTAGATGATCTTGCTCTGGCAGGGTGGTTGGACTCAATGATCTCCAGAGGTCCCTTCCAACCCCTAACATTCTATGCTTCTATGATTCTAACCCTCCCCTGGCACAACTTGAGGTCATTTCTTCTTGTCCTATCTCTTGTTACTTGGGAGGAGACACCAACACTCACCTCTCTACAACCTCCTTTCAGGTAGTTGTAGAGAGCAATAAGGTCTCCCCTCAGCCTTCTCTTCTCCAGACTAAACAGTCCCAGGTCCCTCAGCCACTCCTCATAAGACATGTTCTCCAGAACTTTCACCAAGTTATTGCTCTTCTCTTATTTAACCCTTATGATGCCTTAAGGGGCAGCTTTGATGCCTAAATGTGTGTGTTTTGTAAGAAAGGGTAATAATAACTTTGTAGGGTGGCAGCATCAATATTAGTTTAGAAACTTTGACGCTGGATGGTCTGATTCTCGCTCTGCTGTCTTCACTGCCCTCACTAATGCAGAGAGGTTCGCATTTAATAAATGTCCATGTCACAATAAATAAACTTAGTTTTGCTATTAGCATTTCCGAGGGAGAAAACATTTCTGGAAGCAGAGGTCAAAGAATATAATACTTCTAAGAGAGCTGGTATAAAAGAAAAGCGAATTGAGTTGAGTCTTTCAGAATCTGCAGCAGTAAATTAAAAAAAAAAAAAAGCCGTTTGCCAAGGTTATCAATGGTCTGGCTTAAAATTGGAGTCGTACTGAATGTAATGTACTGTGGGCTTGTAGCACAAGGTACGTGTGCTGGGTAAATCTGCCTTAGTTTAAATGCTGCCGCTGTTCCTGTCTTGCATTTTAGGACTCCTGTGCCTGGTATGGAAACTCACATTCCTGTTATTTTCCTTGACTTGAATGGTAAGTGGTTCTTGAAACGACAGGGTACTTTGGAACAAACTTTGTACGACCAATGGCACTGTAGAATTTAAGCAAGGCAATAAAATGAAGATATGCTTGGAACGGCAAGTAAATTAATTTGAGAGCGTGCGGTTTTCGCTGAAACATCACTTAATGTCTCAACAACATTATGTATGGAAGGAGCCGTAGGTTTTCGGCATCCCAATATTTTGCAGATATTTAATAAGGAAAATAGAAGTAGTAAAACAAGTACACCTAAGGGAGTGAACAGCAAAAGGCAGCCTAAAGAAAAAAATTATTGCTGGGAATGTTCTTTCTGAGGTCACGCAAGGGTAGAGCGCTGATGCTATATCCTACAGTGTCTTTGCTGATGACTTAGAAGGAAATGTGAAGTCACTGGTAATAACACCTGGGTATCAAAAAGCCATGGCGTGATCACACAGTCGCAGAAGGATGGGGGATAGAAGGGACCTCCGGAGGTCATCTGATAAGCTCAAGTTAGTTTTACGGAGTGTGATTGTATGTGCTTCGTTAAACAATATATGTTTCAATACATCCAATTGAAACATATATTTGTCGGCTACTTCTGCCAAAGGTGGGAAATTGTAGCCAGGACTACCCCACAGTAGTCCAGGGGGCCAATAGTGCCTAATCATCATAGAATCATAGAATGGTTTGGGTTGGAAGGGACCTTAACGATCAACTACTTCCAACCCCTCTGCCGTGGCAGGGACACCTCCCACCAGGTGTCCCACCTCTGTCCAACCTGGCCTTGAACACCTCCAGGGGCGGAGCGACCACAGCTTTCCTGGGCAACCTGTGCTGGTGTCTCAGCACCCTCAGAGTGAAGAAAAGAAAAAGAAAGAAAATCAGTTGAACAAATCCTTGTGAAGATGTTTCAAAGAGGGTTAACGCTTGGATTAGAAGCATTGGGTGAGAGTGGGGAGGTGGCATCCTGCCTGTTGTGAGGAGGTCTTTGCTGCACTACTGTTGACTTTCATGGTTTGTTCATCTCAAAAGCACATTGATAGATCAAACGGCTTCAGAGAGGAGCTGGTTAATAATTCATTCACAGTGAGGAATTTGAGCCAGAACAGGTTGAGCTTCTTCTCAAGAACCAGATTAAGGGTTTAATCATGATCTAAAATACTATATTTCTAGTTGTTCAACCAGCTTATCTTTATTTAAGAAAAAAGAAAACACAAAACCTGACCTAACTGAGCAACGTCCTTAGCGTGCTCAAAATATACCCGTGGGCAAGGAGGGGATGTTTACTACGGAGGGAGATTCCTGCCCAGTGGAGAACACTACAAGGCACGCTTGAGTGTCCCCAAATCCTTGTGCACACCTTCTGTATAGAAATGGGATTCTTTTAGAACCAGGGAGTTTTTCTTTTCCTAGCTAGAGTGTAAGTAGCCAAGCTGGGGAGTTAGTGATGAAAAAGGGGAATTGATAACTTGCTGGGTGTTGTTTTTAAGAAGGGTAATGGCTTTGTGTCTCCTCACCTTCCGCGTCCACTTTTGTTTCTAGCTGATGACTTCAGTTCCCAAGATAACCTCGATGACCCGGAAGCGGGTGGCTGGGATGCTACTCTTGTTGCAGAAGAGGAGGAGGAATTCTTTGAACTGCAGATTGTGAAGCATCATGATAGTGAGGTAAGCAGAGACGCAGACCAATGTGTTTAGATTAGGTGAGGTTCCATTGTTCTCTTTTTATATTCAGATGTGAAAATAATGCATCAAAGACAGCATGGAAAGGACACAACACTTGTTTCTTAGACGACTGGCTGTGGTTTTGCTAGGAGCATAACCGTAATTTGAAAACTAATGAAACTCAAGGGTCTTCCTTGATCTAAACCCAAGCATTACTGAAGTGCAGGATTCTGAGCTCCTGGGTTTTTAAACAAAACCCCTGAGCAAATCAGAGTACAGAAGCCCCCCGCTGAAAACCCAATCCATCTTAGCTATTGCTACCACATTTACCTCGTTACACTCCCTTTTGCCACACAGCTCGTAGCTTTACAGCTTTAAAATCATTGAAGAGCTATTTTATAGTTTGGAGTGTTATGTTTAGAACCTCTGATTTATTTGTTTCTACCTTAAAATTTTGCTCCTTGCTCCAAAACTTAGTTCTTTGTGTGTTTTCAAAGCAGCTTTATTCCTGATGGCTCTGGTGGGGTTTTTTTCGTTTGTTCTGTTTTGGTTTTAAAGCCTGGGAAGAAGGTACAAGGCTGTTTTTCTTACGGCTTGAAGATGAAACCATTTCAATCTTCAATACTACTTATATTTTAAGATCCAGGAAGAGAAATTCCAGCTTTTGCTGTATTCCTAGAAACATTTCAGCGAAGTTATTTCTCAAATACAGTCAGGAGAGTTTATGTGGTTTGATGGAAGATTTTCACTGCAGTCTCTGTTGCTCTCTGGTTTACCTTAATAAATTAGGCCAAATGGTCCTGTAGTTCTGCATATTTTATAATTCATTTGCAGTGTTCCTGAGTATTCAGAGATCTTTTTTTCAAGAGGAAACGTTCCAGAGTTTGAGCAAGTTGGCATTTTTAATCCCAGCGTCTTCATTTGGCAAACGAATCTTGATTTTTAAATGGCCTCTTCTAAAGTGCAGGGATTTTTCTTCGTAGGGAGTGAAATGGAGAAGCCGACTCTCAAAATTTATGTATTATGTATTTTTGTTAATTATGCTTAATTAATTACAGTTAATTATACACCTAATTATGCTTATTAGAGGATACATTTTTTTCCTTTGCAGGTGAAAGCAGAAGCCTCGTGGGATTCCACAGTCCACGACTGTATCCAGCTCAGTAAAGGAACAGCAGCAGATGAAAGAGTTTATCTTATTGTGAGAGCCACTGTCCAGCTCAGCCACCCTGCAGAAATGCAGTTAGTGTTACGCAAGCGCATTTGCGTTAATGTGTATGGCAGACAGGTATATTTTTTATAATCCTTCACTCTGCCCCATGTTTCTCACTGCTGGAAGAGGGGAAGGCTGTGATTTTGGGCAGTGCTCTGCTGCTACGACTCTTTATTTTCTTGTATCTACCTTCATCTCTGCCTGAATGGAAGCACCGTATCAAGGCCGTGCATCAAGATTTTAAGCTGCTGAGTAATTTTCATGGTGGCTTTTATATTGTGGATGATAGTGCAGCTTTTTGTAAAGGCTCCACGGCAGCTAAATATGAGAGATCTGGCATTATTTGTCATAACTATGAAGTACTTTATCCCCAGTCACTGGGAAAAGTAGAAAGAGTTAAGATCTCATGAGCTTGAAGTTCATGTTTTGCAAAAGCTGTGCAAAAACCACGTGTTTCCCTGCTCCTATAGTACGTTCACACATTCCTGGTAACCATTTTTATTATTCTTCTGGATATTTAGAGATAAACTAGCAATAGCTGGAGCAGGGGTCCAACTATTGCTGGTTTATCTCTAAATAATTTGTGCGTGTGATTTGTCAAAAGTTAATCACTCTTGGTCTTTTATATTTTCCAATTGACTTGTGCTCTCACGATAACGTGTAGGTGAGAGCAAGGTGTTTGGTAAATGGAAAGCAGAAGGTGGTTGTTCCATTTGCAGCATCATGTCCTGAAAAAGGTTTAATTCCTGAGAAAGATGGTGAGGAAGAGGTTGTTCAGCGTTGTCTCGGAATCCGGCTTCCCCTGGCAGTCATAATGACAAAGCAGAAAGGCTGAATTGTTATTCTGTTTGCACGTCTGTAGTTAAAATCTGAAGCAAGAGCAGAAGAGGTGCGGTCACACCCAGAAAGCCTGTAGGCAGCTTTCACTGCTGGGAATAGAAGAACTACAATCTGGTGAAAGCTTCTGCTCAGAAAAGGAAGTGAATTTTTTGTCCTACAGGATGGGAAAGTGTATCCCATAGATAAATGGAGCGTGCTAATAATGACAATTGTGTTAAGTCCTCATCAGTTCTGTTTTCTACGGGTTTAGTCAATGACGTTTTTTAATTCAACACAGAATCTTTGCCTTTCTTACTAGGTTTCTAAAAATCCCCGTCAATAACCTTTCCCGTCTCAGCAGCATCTTTGAATGACTCATCTCTGCATTAATTCAACAGTCCAGTTCTTAACCCTGCAAGGCGCCAAGTCAGCATAAACAATGACCATGCCCCTTAAATCATTCTTCATAACGATCTCTTTGGTCAAGAATTTAATGTCTGTGCTTGTCAATATTCCAGACAAGTCACCTAGGGCTCTATAAAAAAAAAAACACCTCTAGAACTAGCAAATGCTTTGTGTGCTGGTTAAGCGGTCACCTTGCAAGGAAGGAAGTTGATCTTTTCTCTGTGTCTAAAATACAGACAAGTGATTTCTTGCCAAGTTAAAATCTTTGAGTCTTACGTATTTATTGGCTAGTCTTTCGGGTTTGGACTTCTTTCATTGTAAGCTATCTTCACTTCAGTTGAAATACATCAGACCATGTTTTCCTTAAAGCAAGACTTTTTTTTCCCTTTTTCTCTCTGCCCACAGGGTTTTGCCCAGAGTTTCCTCCGAAGAATGTCTCACCGAAGTTCCATTCCTGGCTGTGGTGTCACTTTTGAGATAGTCTCAAATATTCCAGAGGTGAGTAAGAAATCGGAGTGTCTGACATGGGCTAACTTTTTGATTTTTGACTTGTTCTGAGCGTGCTAGCTCTTGCTGCTGCAAGCATAAACTATGATTCTTAAAAAAAATTAAGATATTCCTTACATACTGTGACGTAGCAGCAACCTGTGTCTTCTCACTGTCACTGTCTATTTTGTCAAGTGAGCGTCTATTTGCTCAGGTCTTTGAAGGAACATTTTAGAGGGAAAAAGGGGGAGTGAAGATGGATGGGTGGAAGTGCCTGATGTCGGGAGCATGAGAACTTGTGAAAAATAACAAAGTGGCTTTTTCTGAGTAATATCTTGATGCAGCTTGTGATTCCTGAGTGTGTTCGTAGTTAGATGCTAATCCTTTCCTTGCAAACAGATGCTCTACCAGAGCACTTGTGAAAACCTCAACACGTGAAGAGCCAGAACTCTGATTGCTGCCTGACTCTGTCTTTTATATTCAGCCGGTTTTAGCACTCTGTCTTGAAAAGGTTCTCAAGCAAGTTTCTATTTTTTTTCTTGCAAATGACTTGAAATTGCGTTTTCCTCGCAGGTATTGGCCTGGATGTGTTTGAGAGCTTTTTAATTACAAAAGACCTGAATGCAGCCCTTTTCCTAATCAAGAGCAACGTCTCACTGTAGACTCTCAAAAACAAAAATCAAAAGAACTACAATCATGGGTAGCTTGTTGTGACAGCGGCAGGAGCACCCATGCAGTTGGCATGGCATGAGTTCCTTCAATGTAATGAGGCTTATATTTAGAAATCTCCAACAAGACATCTCAATCTGCCCCTGAGCCTGGGGGAAAACAATGTTGAAACTGTCCTGCATGTTTTAAAACTGTATTTTTTTTCACTGATGTGGAAGATTTTATTTTAAAAGAATAGAACAGGCTGCCCAGAGAGGTTGTGGAGCCTCCTTCTCTGGAGAGATTCTGAACCCACCTGCATGCAATCCTGGGCACCCTGCTCTGGGTGACCTGCTGGAGCAGGGGGGTTGGATGAGATGATCATAGAATCATGGAATCGTAGAATGTATTGGGTTGGAAGGGACTTCTAAAGGCCATCTAGTCCAACCCCCCTACAATAAGCAGGGACATCTCCAACTAGGTCAGGTTGCTCAGAGCCCCATCAAGCCTGACCTTGAATGACTCCAGGGATGGGGCCTTCACCACCTCTCTGGGCAACCTGTTCCACCTTCATATTAAAGAACTGATCCTGATCCACCACCCTCATATTAAAGAACTTTTTCCTAATGTCTAACATAAATCTACCCTCTTCTAGCTTAAAACCATTCCCCCTTGTCCTGTGCTACAAACCCTTGTGAACAAATCTCTCCCTGCCTTCTTCTAGGCCCCTTTCAGGTATTAGAAGGTCGCTATAAGGTCCCCCTGGAGCCTTCTCTTCTCCAGGCTGAACAATCCCAACTCTCTCAGCCTGTCTTCATAGGAGAGGTGCTCCAGCCCATTGGTCATTTTCACAGCTCTCATCTGGGCGCTCTCCAACAGGTCCCTTCCAACCCCTGCCATGCTGTGATCCTGTGATTTCTTTTCACCTTCCCAGGATGCCCAAGGAGCTGAAGAGCGGGAGGCACTAGCCAGAATGGCGGCAAATGTCGAAGACGCGGCTTCAGCTGACTCCGAAGCCTATATTGAGAAGTACTTGAGGAGTGTGCTGGCTGTGGAGAACATTCTCACCTTGGATCGTCTGCGCCAGGTCTGTTTCTAAGGCTGTAGCAGACGGGAGAGGATGTGCTTACTGAGAACAGTGTATGGCAACGCAAACGTTCTCAGAAGTGGCCAACAAACCCAAAACACCACTTCAGCACATACCTCAGCCCTACCAAGCGAGTGTGTGGGGCAACCATCCAAAGACAGAGATGTTCTCACTCAGCTACCTGCAACACAGATGGGTGGGCCTGGGAGCTTGATATCGAATGCACTATTATGGGCTCCTTGGTTTGTTTTTAAGACTGGCCATCGCTAATTATGGTTTGGAAGAAGTAGTTGTGTGGCATTAGCTTTTGCTCTCCAAAGCTTGGGCTTTAGTTTCTCAAGTCACTAGTAGAATTCTTGCCATTTTGCCCATATTCTACCTTGAAGTAACCAAACCTGTTCTGTCAACAAATAAAGGCGTCGATTGGGTTAATCTTAAGTAACTTGATCTGGTTCCCAGGAAAAACACAGGCGAGAGAAACATCTATTGAAAATTGTTCTTCTGGATATAAATTATGCAAGCACGGAAGAAAGTTATGCAAAACAAGCTGGAGTTATGCGCCTGCCCACTATAAATTAACGGGGAAGTGCGGTGCACTCCAGGTATTGAAAGCCAGTTCCCTGTCATATAGAATTAGTTTAAAGGATTAAAATAGAAGCTCAGCTAGGAAAAATAGGTAGCCTTAGTCTTTGCATGGGTAACAGAAACTTCCTAGAATCAGAACGAGCTGTAAAATCCTACGTGTGCCAATCAGCAATATACGAGATGCTCCAGTTTATCCCCTTGCACACTTCTAGCCATGTTAGGTGCACGTCTGAGATTAAAGTAGACTTTACAGACGGGAGGCTGTGCAGTACGGCTGTTTAGAAACATTTATCTCGTATAGACAAAACCATCCTGGAATGATTGGAACTTGGATTCTTGCAAAACAAGCTTTTTTTTTCTTTTCTTCTCTGTGATTGGCAGGAAGTTGCTGTAAAAGAGCAGCTAATGGGAAAAGGAAAACTCTGCCGCAGGAGCCTGAGCTCTCCCAACGTGAATCGGGTGAGTGTTCCACCCTGGCATCTGCAGCGTGTTGAGGGCAGCAAGTCTGGTCTGTCAGTGACAGGTCCTTGTGATGCCGGAGTCATGGAGGTAGAGAAATAAATTTCCTTCTGTTTGACCCTTCCGTTTGTCTGAGCTATTGGTGAGCGTGAAAACAGCAAAGCGGAGGCAGAATCTGCACACACTCATGTTCACCATACAGGCTAGGATGCTTGAAAACACCCCCATTAATCCAGACTACCCAAAAAAAGCAACGTAAAAAGAACTTCTGCATTTGGGGGTTGGACTAGATGACCTTTAAAGGTCCCTCCCAACCCAAAGCAGTCTATGATTCTATGATTTTTATCTTTTTTTTTTCCCCGAATGCTGGAGGTTTTTTTGTGTAGCTGTCAAGTTGAGCACTTATTTTTTTTTATTTTAGAAGACTTGAAAGCAAGTTATAAGTCTTTTCTGAACTTAAACTTTGTGACAGTGTTGTGCATAAGAAAGATGAGACTTCTGTTGTCCAAAATTTGGACAGAAGTCCTTTGATAGAACTGCTAATCAGACTTATCTGACTCCTTCCAGGGATTTCACCTTTCATCCCTGGGATTTCAGTGCTGCTTTAAACTCTTTCTTTTCACCCTTCCTTGGGTTTGTCAAGAGGCAGATTTATCAGTTGTTTCAGTTTTTGGTTAAGAAATAATTCTGCTTCTCTTAACTATTGCAGCTTTCTGCAAGCCGCCAAGATTTAGCACCCCCCTATAACCTGAGCAGTAACCGGGTAAGTATCTGAAGGTCTCCTGGGAAATCTTCTGTAGAAAAAAAGTAGGTGCAGCGACTACACTGTGCCAGTTACAGGGGCATAAGTGAGAAACGTCTGTCTCTGACCTTCAGAGGGAAAGCAGCAGCCATAAGCTCACGGTGGGTGATAATTCAGCCCATTACACTCCTTAAAAACAACAGTATAGATCAAAAGCATTTCTTGAAAAAGGGAAAGATTAAATTTAAACTCATTTTCCAAATCCTGGATAAACTGAAGGGTCTTCTCCTGACAGATACTCTGCCCAGGAAGCGTGGAGTCGTTTTAAAAGGGAAGATCTAGTGGTGGCAAAGCATTTTAATGCATAATGCAGTTGCACAGAATAATAGAATTTTGATGTAGTGCTCTAATATTGGTTACTAAATCTGCTACATCTGATCCATGTAGCGAATGCTAAAATATGTGCAGGTGATAAAGTGCTTACAGCAACTTCTATTTGGAGAGAACTGTGGGATGTTTCAGTATCGTAGGGTTTTAAAGTAACAATTAAAGGGCAGAGTTCTTAATGATTTCTGTTTTTCTCCTCCCTCCCCCTCAATGACTTCTCTCATTGCATGTTTCAGAGTCTAAAGGTCCCGGCAGAGGTAATGCATTAGGTCCACCTAATGAGTGGGATAATAATTTTATCTCACTATAAAGTTTATTTTGCTCACTTAAGCGCTTTTACTTCCTGCTTTGAAGACGCTGCTCGTGGTGCCTCGTTCGCATAGCACACAGCAAATGAGTTTTTCCATTGAAAGGCCTGTCATCAGTGCGGTGTGAAACTGGCACAAATGGGAGAAGTTTCTCCTGCTTGGGTGCATCGTACGGTTTGTCACAGAGCTGTAGCTATTTAATGCCGTTTCGCTGGGCAGGGTGAAGTTATTCCAGAAATGGCCACATCTCAGCTAAAAAACCATAAATACATATAGACACGAGAGTGAGCACATAGTGTGATGTGTACATTAGCCTGGAGATGAGATAAACATTGAGAGTTACTCCCAAATCTTTCTCAGGCTTTATTGCTTCACCTACTTCAGTGTTGACAAGTGTTGATTTCTATGAAAGAGCTGTTTTAAATTCACACTGGGCCAATGGAAAACGTGTTTATCCTCAGCGTCATGTTAACGCTCTCAGAGGAATGACTGTTTGTCCCCTCTAGCTGTACCAGGCTTTGGTTGTGGTAGTTTGGTAGTGGCTTGCATGGGGTTTGGCAGCTCTTCACCGCGGTTGATGTAGCCGCTGACAAACACTGTTGGACTATAACGTGGAGCTGAGACTGTGTCGCTTACCTCCTTGCTTGCAGCACGCTTCCTTTCAAGGCACTTGTTACTCAGGACGTGGCGGGTGCAAACTTCCCTGTTAGAAATTTCTGGGTTCAATCCGGTTCAGTTTCCATAGGGAGATGAACGAAAGAGGGCTGGAAGCCCTCTCCTGTGAGGACAGGCTGAGACAGTTGGGGTTGTTGAGCCTGGAGAAGAGAAGGCTCCAGGGAGACCTTCTTGTGGCCTTCCAGTATGTGAAGGGGGCCTACGAGAAAGCTGGGGAGGGACTTTTTACAAGGGCTTGTAGCAATAGGATGAGGAGTAATGGCTTCAAAATGGAAGAGGGGAGATTTAGATTAGAAATTAAGAAGTTTTTTCATTCTGATGGAGGTGAGACCCAGGCACAGGTTGCCCAGGGAGGTTGTGGAGGTGTGCAAGACCAGGTTAGACGAGGCCTTGATCAGCGTAGTTGAGTGGGAGGTGTCCCTGCCATGACAGAGGGGTTGGAACTGGATGATCTGGAAGGTCCCGTCCAACCCAACCCATTCTACGATTCAATGACTTTTTAGTCACAATGAAATGTTAAACAAATTGTGAAATGTTCCTGTAGCACACAGACATCAGAAAGCACACGGGTGAGGGGGGTTGGAACTAGACGATCTTTGAGGTCCCTTCCAACCCAAACCATTCTAGGATTGTGTGAATATCATTCTATGAATCTATCATTCTTTGATTCTATTTTAGTATAAAGAACGGCCTAGAGTTTCAGCTAAGTTAGGTGTCTTTGTCACTTGCAGAGAAACTTAGCGAAAAAGAAGTCCTCCCCAGCAGCCGTAAATCATTATTTTACCAGGAATTTGATTTTGTTTACAAGTGATTATAATAAGATAATCTCAAACACGTAGTTTATTGGATCATAATAACATCAGTCACAGGACAGTGACGGCGTCCAGGATTGGGTGCAGAACTAATCTGTCATACCTGCATACTTTAAAATTACTGGAAGCCCTCAGCACGTGTCAGAATATTCCTCTCCTTAACCTTTATTCCATTACTTCATTCTTCTCTTTAATTCTAACATTATTATTCCTTGCATTCCTGCTGGCTTTACCATGGATTTTTAGCTTTGTGGAAAGGCCTCTTGAGTCTCATTCCTCTGTGTCGAGCACCATTCATACTGGTGAAGTTATGAATGTGGACAATGCTTCATTCCTCAGCACTATGAATAGCCAGGACTCACTCCCCTGTAAACAAGAATGTTAACTTAGAAGAAGTGAAGATGGTGTTGGTGCAGCTGAAACGGTTGGACTCAATCTTAAAGGTCTTTGTCCAACCTAAGCAATTCTATGATTCTACGAAAACAGGCAGATCAAACGTTTCCAGAATTAGGACCCAGATTCATCTTGCAGCCATAGCAAAGTTTGTTTACTACAAAGATGGGTAGGTGGTGACACCCCCACGAAGAGGTAGAAAAGCCCTTCTCCAGGACTGGAGCAGGCCTGTGGGTTTGGCACATTTTGCAAAAACATAAGAGGATCTTGATGTACTGACGTCACAGAGAGCTTCCTAAGAGCAGGATGACTCTCACACTGAGACATGTCTCCATGTGAAGTATTTAAGTCACCACTGGGACTTTTTAAATAATAACTCATAAGATTAAGCTACCTAACTCTCTGAGAAGGCAAGGAGATGCCTTCTAAATGCACTTCAGAAGAGTCTTGCAGATATTTCGCATTAGGTTAACAGGACTGCGTTTGGTCTCACCTCCAAGTTATATCTGCTTGCTTAAATGAGAAGAAGCCAATTTTTACTCCTCTTATCACTACAGATACGGTTACGGGAGGGCGAGATGAATTTTATGGCATCTTGCACATCAGCACGTGTCAGGTGGCACAGGAGTGTAGACTCTCTTAGTGGTGCTAGAAGGTACGGAGCTGGATTTTCGCGTTCCAGGGTGCTTGCATTGGAAGTTTAAAACTTCAGTTGACTAAATCTGGGTGAATCATATGCACAAAGAATGGAAGGCACCTCTGACTTGTTTTACCCATCCTCTTCAGGCTATATTATGCATATTAATGAAAAATTGTTCTTAAAATACCTTTGCACAAAAGGTATTTTGTCTTTGACAGTCGTCCTTCCTTTCCCAAAGGTCCAGTAGTTGGTAGCTCAAAAGCCTTGTGTCCAAAAGCCAAGATTGTGCCACTTAACCTTCAGGTCTTCCTGGGAACCAGAGGGATTTTTTCACCAAATTGGTACCACGTAGATCAATATGGATAATCTTGCTGTTCGTGAGAACAAGTGCCTTTTGTCCCAGCTGTGTGCTTCTGTTTCAGTGCTACATGGTCACCTTTTTGTAAGCCTTTTCCGAGCGGCAAAAATAATAAACCACGGGAACTGTTCATTTCTCTTACCCAGTGGCAGCATTTTAATGGTCTGTCAACTTCAAGAAAAGAATTGTTGTCAGGTAAAGCCTCCAGATGACTTAGGTAGTGATCACCCGTATTTGCTCTAAAGATTCTGTGCATGTTGGAGCTGACCTGAAATAAATTCCCTGGTGTTTTTCGTGGAGGATGTGTGAAAGAAGGGAAGGCGGAGGAGAAGAAGGAGAAGGTCTTCTAGAAATGAAACACTTTGTAAGCAGCTCTGTATGAAAGTACATCAAGGGACACGCATTCTTCCGGTGGCTATTTTTGATTTATTAAATTAAGTCACTTGACCTGTGTTTGGTCACTTGGCAGAGACCAAACGTATTCATGACATGATGGCTCCTCTGGGCAAATGATTTACAAGCTTCCTTCCTTTCTCTCACCACCCTTCTTGATAGAGGAGAGATTCACAGTGCTTAAATAACGCCAATTGCTTAGACTTAAAGTTGAAGTGTTTCAGTTAGCAAATGCACAAAGCAATCATGTGAGAGTGCTCTGTAATCTGCGTGTGTGAAACTTGGGAACTTCATCAAGTTAATATAGTTAATAATTCCTGTATTTTTTTTTTCCTTTTTGTGAGATCGAGATGCGTTATCTTTCAATCCAGCTTAGTACAATCAATCATTTGTGAACTACCTTGTGCCTCTGCAGATTCTTCGCACAACAGTTGACCCTTTCGGTTGTCTCTGGTGTTTTCTTTTGCAAATGTTTCTCCACCGTTGTCTTGATTTACCCACTTTTTAATGGTTTGCTGTCATCTCAGAGTTGAGGCTCACATTGCCCCTAACAACTCTGATCTTCAGTCTAAAATGATGATCTTTCCACTCTCTCCAAAGCAAGTGTTATTTAAAAACCCAACATGCCTCAAGTATACGGCCAGAGCAGTCCTTTTCTCAAGCACGCGTTCCGGTTTTGAGGACCTTCATTGTATTTTCCTTCAGCAAAATTTCTTAAAGATCCTAAGAAAAAAGGTGTTTCCTAAGGAAGAAGTCACTAAACAGCACCTTTCTTTCGGTACAAGATGAATATTCTGAAAGTGGTTTGCTGTGTCTCTTACCTACTCCAATTTCTTTCATCATTCTCCAAACAGGTCTAGAAAGTCAAGATAATTGCCTGAAATTCAGTTTGCTGGAACAGTCAATGAAGGGCCCTTCTGACTCAAGGAACCGTGATTCAGAAAATGATTCAGTTGATCTTGAGTCGATGTTCTAGTAAGCTAGAAAAGTTTCCCAGAATAGTCTTTCTGTTTCTTATGTCTCTGTGGTCTCCAGAAGCACTTAGACTCAGCCTACAGATAGGAAATTATTAAGACACATCACCTTTATCCATTTGTCTTCAGCAAGCAGGTCATTATCCTAAGATCCAAAAGTAACAGTAATCAAGCTTTGTTATGTCCTCCAAACCAGAAGCCTTTAGATGCTTTGCACTCTTCCGTAGTCCTTTTTCTTAACCTAATGCCAACAGCTACCAGGCTCAGGGTAGATCAGAAGGCAACAAAACCAATCGGTATTTGAAGATTGTTTGAGTCTTGTGATGATCTGCCACCAAACAGTCTTCTATTTTTTTTCTTAAAACTCCTTCAGTACCACTGAGCTGGTGCACCCAAAAAATACTGAGGCATTTTCCTCATCTGGATAGAATATGAACTCTAGAACTCTAGGAGTTTTGACTCTTCTCCTGCAAACTAACCCATCGGTAGGAACGAGAGAAGGGGACTTGGGGAAACATTTCACATCTTGAAGGGGAAAGGCAGTTTGAGCATAGTCTGAAGCCATCAGCACTTTCCATGCTGGCTTCCACTGTCTGCTGCAGTGTGTGCAGTGATCAAAATGGCAGGAGAAGAAAGCCTCTGAAGCAGTATTTAGAGTGGATATGAGTGGGGCAAGACTGCATGTGGTCAGGCCACCTGAAAGAAACCTGCACAAGTTGAAACACGGGACTGCCTAAGAGGTTCTGGGGACTGGAATAGGAAAGACTGTTTCAAAGAAGCATTTTGTGGAAGGAATTTTCCAGACGCAGCCATGACTTTTTGGTGTCTGCAAAACATAAATGAGTTGCAAGTCAAAGATAATACTTCGGTTGGGGCTTGAGGTATGGGCAGAACAGCTCTATTATCCATGCTGATAGAGCAGGAAGCTTTCAAGAAGGGCTTAAACACCAAAGTCCTCAAAAATCCGAGACTAAACAAACCCCTGGTATTACTGCTGGTCCCAGCCTGGGTTGTATCAGTTTTGACATTCCAGATGGTGCCTCCAGTGAGCTCAGACGGCCATTAGTCTTTAAGTATCCCGAATGTTACTTCACAGAAGCAAGGCCTGTTGTCTCTCCATCTAATGATACAGATGTTGGCTCGTGGAGGTCTGAAAATGGGTGCAGCTCTGCGAAAGTGCCAGTTACTTGCTATTCAAGGCAGGAGAGCTTCTATGGGACTAACTTATAGATCCAAATGGAAACGATTTGTGCTCTGGGCTGCTCAGTGTGACCTTCAACCCACTGGAGAAATCTATTCCTCCTATCCTGGCTTATTTATTATTTGTGAACCATTCATGACTTGAAGGTACAGTTAAGATTAGTTTAGCTGCCCGTCATTTTTGTGTTCAAGGCTGGATTATTTCCTTGCACCCAACAGTGTGAAGCTTCTTGAAAAGGTGCATTTCCCACCTCTTCCTCCAGGAAAGCTACATGAAACTTGTGGTCTGGGATATAGCAGGTCTATTCATCCCTTGTGACTGCTTCCTAGTATGTTCCCTGTGAAAGTATTTCTCTTTCTGTTGCGTCTTTTAAAAGAACAAAATTCAGATATAGGTACAATATAATCCAGCCAGGTATGGATATTGTCTACCTGAACAAGACAACACGTTTCCACAAGACATTGGGGGTTCTTGCAGCATTTCTTTTGACCCACAGACTCTTAAATGGATATTGGATTGCCTTAAGGTGGCCTGTAAATTAAATAAATTAGCACCGTATCGCTTCATTAGAGCCTACTCTTTAGCAGTGCAAAGGAACCTCTTTGACAGGCATTTCGAGCGTGCCCCGGTCAGATGTTTTCAGGACCACCATGTCCTACCACACCTAACATGGTGCTCGGTTTGGTGAAGCAATACGCCGTCTTGTATCCAATGAAACTTTCAGACACCCTCTGGCCAGTCGCTTAATGTAATAATTGCAGGCACATCTGTAAACGATTTTGTGCATCAGGATGATAGGAAAAAAATGATTTGGCCGCTGAGTCTTGACACTTGTGTGCTGGTGTGAAATACTAACTTGGAGATTCTCTCTGGTAGCCAAGAGACTTTGTCACTGAGCCAGTTTCTGACCCGTAAGCTTGAGATGAGACATGCAAAACCACAGTGGACCTTTGTAAAAGTGAGAGCAGTGGCACGGCACGTGCAGAATGTCATGTGCCTCCCTGGGGATCCATGTGAAAACCCAACTAGAGAGTCCTGGCACCTTGGGAAGGCAGGTGCCCTACACCTTGGCGGTCTGTGTTTCTTCCTACCTCACCTACACACTCGGAGGCCTGAAAATCATCATGTTTCATCTTCACTAACCATGTCAAAACTCTAACCTCTCCTTACTTAATCTTTTTCTTGGCTCCTGGTATCCGCAGCTCGTTGTCATCTGTTCCCTCTCTCTTTTCCAGGCTGTTATTAAAAAAAAAAAAGAACTGGAGTACCACAACTGCTTCCTCATCCATTATCTGATCCTGGGCACTCATGTCCAGCCTTTAGGTCTAAGGTCCTATTTCTTTTCTTGTTCAGAGCTCTGTCTGTCCTCACCCCTTCTTTCTGACACTCTATATCCAGAGTTCACTTGTGACCACTTTCTGGGCAGATAGACAAAATATTTGGGAATTTGAGGCAGACAGTATTACTGCATTTTCACCTGGCTGTTACTTATCACCTTGTTGTAACTTTTCACCTGGTTGTAATTTCCAAAACACAGCTGCGCAATGGAGGGAAATACTATAGCTTTAAGGGCTATACGTAGACTTTCTATGTGCCTTGATGCTGGTGGGAGCTGAGGGTGCTTCTCTCTGCAGAACTGGGGGTTTCAACTAAAAATGCCTCTGGGGTGGGGTCTCTCCTCAGCTCTGTGCATTCTGAACTTTGCAGAGGGGCTGGGCAGGCTGGCGTGGGGTGTAAGTATTGCTGTATCGCTGACTTTAACAACTACAACCTCTTCTTCTACCTCTAGGGCCGATGGGAGAGTCAGCAAGATGTATCCCAAGGTGCCACAAATTCCAGTAGAGGCATTAGTCCATCTCGGACCTCTCTGCCGGGCTCTGGGCAGCAAAACCACTCTCCTGACCCAGGTAAGGACTTTGCTAAAGCTCTCCTAAAAGTGAAGTGAAGTCACCACAGCTGCTGAATGAAAGCTGAGCTGCTTTCAGAGGCTCAGAGGAATTTCTTGTCCAGGGAAAATGTCCCTGCAGTTCCCTCTCCGTGAAGGTTTAGCAGTTGTGGCTATCCTACTCAGACTCTGGGCAACTCTAACTAGCCTTTAACTCAGGGACTAGTTCTGCAGAGAGGTAAATGCCACGTGTTCAAAGCTGGCTGAAGATGTTAGTCTTTGTCTCAAGGAGTTAATTTCTAAAGCCAAAAGCTAGCTGGGCTCAGGACATGCTGTTACATGAGCA
Organism: Eurystomus gularis; assembly: GCA_013400335.1. Taxonomy (NCBI): domain Eukaryota; kingdom Metazoa; phylum Chordata; class Aves; order Coraciiformes; family Coraciidae; genus Eurystomus; species Eurystomus gularis. Next base: position 72,653 of record VZZY01025682.1, on the reverse strand, counting down.
AAACAGCAAAGACAGTAAGGCAGCCAGTGTTTTAGAGAACTGGATGATTATTTCGTGGCTGGTGGGCCTAAGGTATAACTGGGAGCACAGACACGTGGAGTAGTGATGTTTTGGATGTCTACTGAGATTTTCTCAAGGGCTGGTAGTGTGGCATCTGAGTGTGCCTCAGATGCCAAAGCTGCTGAAGTCTCTCCCGTTAGAGATGAGAAAAACTGGGAAAGGAGAGATTTAGGCTGGATATTAGAAAAAAGTTCTTTAACATGAGGGTGATAGATCACTGGAATGGGCTGCCCAGAGAGGTACTGGAGGCCCCATCCCTGGAGTCATTCAAGGTCAGGCTTGATGGGGCTCTGAGCAACCTGACCTAGGTAGGTGTCCCTACTTGTGTAGGGAGGTTGGACCAGATGACCTCTAGAGGTCCTTGCCAGCCTAGAACATTCTATGAGTCTATAAAAAATGGGACTATGAGTAAGGAGAGTTTAATGCCCTTAACATTTTTTTCTTTTCCTTAACTTGGATCTTCTCATCTTTTACTTCTAGTAAGTCCTGTAATTGTCATTAAAATTGCGTGTTGCCTGGACATCCTTTTGCCATGATGCTGCTTGATTATTTTTTTTTCCTGCTTCTGCACGTTACAAAAGCATTTTGTGTTGCCAGTGGCAAACTGCAAGCTTTTTCACACCGTGCGATGACCAAAGATTCTGTCTGCTGGGGCACAGGCTAAGACCTACCCAAATTCGTACATCCCTCGCAAAGGAGGAGCGAGCACTTAATGCTTTTCCTTGGCTAACGCTTTGACTGCTGAAAGATGCTGTTGCGTTTTGTCATTTATTTAGTTAGTTTTAGGGCTTGTTTCCCTCCCCCTCCAGCATAACTGTTCCCATTTCTTTCATTTTTCCACCAGGTATTGGTAGCCTTGCTGCTTCCTATCTGAATCCTGTCAAGTCTTTTGTGCCTCAGATGCCAAAGCTGCTGAAGTCTCTCTTTCCCGTTAGAGATGAGAAAAAGAGCAGGCAGAGCTCTCCTCTTGTACAGCAGGTAAAAGATTAAATCCAACAGGCTGTGCAGTAATATTGGTGAGTGCTGTTAGACTTGCTGGCAAAGGGCTATTTGATACGTCGGTGCAGCTCAAACCAAGCTGTTAGTCATCGCGAAGCCTGGTGATGCATTTCCCCTCCGTTCCGTCCAGAGATAGTGGAGCTGTTTAAACTTATTGATACGCTCAGCCCGCTTGGCTTTTTAGTCCACTACCAGTGTGATTTATGGTAATACCGCTTGCAGCAACAATAGTAAAATTTATGAAGTGCACTTAGTGTTGTTTGTGTATTGCCAAGTGGAAAATGTAATTCTATTTTTAATTCGTTATTTCATATTCCTTCCCACCCCTCGCTCCAGCTCGTGTCACCTTTTACCATCTTTGGGTGGTTGCTTTTGTTCATTCTCTTACCTAGTCCACAGGTCAGAGAACCATTTGATTTTCTTTTTTTTTTTTCTTTTTTTTTTTTGATGCTATGCTGTAAAACTCCTCCTCCTCCAGATGTGGCTTCTGTGCTCTGCGCAGCAGCTACTGCATGGTCAAGCAGACTAGAAAAAGCCACTATCTTTCAAAGAAAGCTGGGGAAATACAGAATTCCATCATAAATAATATTATCTCATTTATTGGAGAAACTGTGGTTTATTTATAAAGGAGGAGGGTAAGTCTGGAGGACTTATGAGGATAAATCTGGAGCCAAGTCTCACTTGTTGAAGTTTGTGGAAGCCCTTTCTGCCCGTGCTTTGTTCACCATCCAGCTAATCCACTGTTGTCTTCTTCACTTGTCTGGAGTTCTGGAACACATTACCTGTTAATTTAGACCTTTCCTCACCTCTTGACATGCGGACAAGTGTTTTAAAGGATCTCTTGCTCAAAACCAAGCAGAACAAACCCTAAAATCCCCAAGCAACCATCCAAAACATATAGACTTCAGGACACAGTTTAATGCTCATGGCTGTGTTGGGTTGATGGTTGGACTTGATGATCTTAGAGGTCTTCTCCAACCTTAACAATTCTATGATTCTGTTCTGTTGTCTGCCACAACTGAACTTGCTGCTACAAGAACGTCCCAGGACTGCAGGAAGTTTTGTCATTGTAGAAGTACAGTGAAATATTAAGTAAATAAGTAGGGCAAAAATAAATACACTGAAATGTTTTTAAGGGTAACCTGTGACAGATATAGCATAAATAAAAACAGGGCAGATTTAAGGTATTTTGAGTTTGGCTGTGGTTTTATCCTCTACAAAATAACCAAAGGAGCAGATTTTACTCCCAGATCTTAATCTAATTTAACGCTTTCCATTTTCACGTTGCCTTTTGCTTACAGCAGCCTTAGCGCTGAGACTGGAATCGCGTAGACTTACTCATCTACGGAATTCAGAGAATCAAAATTAAGGCAGCGGCTTTCTTTAAAGGTATTTGGGGATCGCAAGATGCAAATCGGTGCTCTCCACAATTGCAGTGAGAGCCTTTCACGGCTTCTTGAATTCTCCCTGAATCAATGAGAGCTGAGATTAGAAGCGAGGCCTAATTTCCTGCCTCTAGTCTAACCACCTGTTCCCACTCCTTCCCACTGCTCAAGATCAGGCTTGCTTTATTTGTCTTGGAAGTCAGTTTTTAAACTACACAGACATCCATTTAAAGAGATTTTCATTTCTATTACGGATTGCGGGGGAAACTCAAGCAATCAGGTCATGGTCACAGTGATTTTTAAGAGGAGGGAATGCTACCTCTGCTTTGTTTTGAAAAAATAAAACATACGAACGGGAGCGTGGGATGTTTTTAACGCGTGGTTGCGTTGGAGAGCAACCTAAGTTTTTTTCCATGACCGCTGGATCTGTATAAGAAAATGAAATCTTAAATTGATTAATGTATTTGTTACTTTTACTTTCGTAACAGAAGTCAGTTGCATTACAAACACACCTCCCTGGTTCGAGAGGTTTCCTAGAGGTTTTTATATTTTTTTCCGCAGCTCTATCAGTAAGGAAACAAGGATTCTTCACCCCCGTTAGCAATCACGCTGCACAGACAAGAGCAAAGATTGAAGGAGCTGCTACAGAATTAGCTCCAGCACGCAAAATAAATACGTGCTGTTGTAGCGAGACTGCCTTCAAGAGCATCAATATCATGTCTCGTAATCTTTCTTGCTCTTTCTTTATACTGGCCTGATGATGCAAATGTGGCCAGAAGAACTTCCGTGGTGGCGGTGATGAATGGCTGTGGTGCCCAGGAGGTGATGGGGCTTCTGGGGAGGTCATGGTTTGGCAATTGGCTTCGACACCTTCTCGCCGACCTGCCGGAGCGAGCCAGCCAGCTAGTAATTCTTGCAGAGCTGTAGTAAACTACGCCATGGAGAGGACACAAAAACTGATATTCCCTAGGCTCGGAAAATACAGAACAATGCATCTTAGTTCTGTGGAAGAATAAAACTTCGACACACGGTGGCAGGAGACGTAAATGAAGGTGCAAGGGGGAGTAGGTGGTAAACTACAAAGAGGATAAGGGGGAGGTGAAGCCAAAGGGGTATTTTGGCTGCAATTGCAAAGGAATCTGGCCCCTAACTGGGAATTGAGGGACTTCTGTTGCTCTAAACAACAAACTGGGAGAGCTGTAGGAGTAGGAATGACTAAAATGTAGGGAAAAAAAAAAAGTAGAAATGACTAAAAGGATACTTTCTAAAGCAAATGGAAAGATCTAGATGATCCTTTCCTGGCTAAAAGCAAACAAGCAGGTATGTAATAGCAGGTTTTTGAACGTAAATACCAAAAGGCTAAGTGGATCTCTTTATTACTTTCTCATGGTTCATCAAACAACTACAGTGAAAGAGAATTTCCAAAGTTCTTGTCAAGCTCCCTTGTCATTGCATATCTGTTACGGTATTTGAGAGTACTTAATTAGGTAACGTCATTAAAACCCGTTCTGGACAAATGCTGGTGAACCATCTTGAACTGGATGGCTGGCCCAGCTGTTGGATTTAATCTCCAATACGTTACAGTTAAATTCTCAGGGTTAGCTGGCTGTACATCTCCTCAGGAAGCATCAGATTTGTTTTGTTGCAGCTTCTAAGAAGGCTGTGCTGCCATTCAGTGAGCCCTTGACAGGCTGGAGAGCTGAGGGGAGAGGAACCTCATGAAGTTCAACAAGGACAAGTGTAGTGTCCTGCACCTGGGGAGGAATAATCCCCTGCACCAGGACAGGGGAGGGGTGACCTGCTGGGAAGGAGCTCTGAGGAGAAGGACCTGGGAGTGCTGGTGCAAGTTCACCATGAGCCAGCAATGGGCCCTTGTGGCCAAGAAGGCCAGTGGTCTCCTGGGGTGCATGAGGAAGAGTGTGGCCAGCAGGTCGAGGGAGATTCTCCTGCCCCTCTGCTCTGCCCTACTGAGGCCACATCTGGAGTGTTGTGTCCGTTTCTGGGCTCCTCACTTCAAGAGAGACAAGGAACTACTGGAGAGAGTCCAGCAGAGGCTCTGGAGATGCTGAGGGGTCTGGAGCATCTCTGTGCCCAGGAAAGGCTGAGAGCCCTGGGGCTGCTGAGTTGGAGAAGAGAAGCCTCAGAGGGGATCTGATCAATGCTGATCAAGAGCTCAAGGGCCCATGGGGGGCAAGAGGATGGGGCCAGACTCTTGTCAGTGGTGCCCAGGGACAGGACAAGGGGCAACGGGCACCAAGTGGAACCCAGGAGGTTCCATGGGAGCAGGAGGAGAAAGTTGTTTGGTGTGAGGGTGTGGGAGCCTGGCCCAGGCTGCCCAGAGAGGTTGTGGAGTCTCCTCTGGAGAGATTCCAAAGGCGCCTGGACACGATCCTGGGCACCCTGCTGTGGGTGAGCTGCTGCAGCAGGGGGGTTGGACGAGATGATCTCCAGAGGTCCCTTCCAACCCCCACCATGCTGGGATTCTGTGATAATCAGGATTTTATGGCTAAGTTGACTTTAGTGCTTTCGAGCATCATTTCCAAGGGAGCAGCACTTAACCTTTTTCCAAGTTTCTAACTGAAGTTCATCATGACCAAGCAGCTCCCGAGTGGGCGCGTTACCAACTCTCCGATTCTGTGCTAGCAAACAGAAGATGGAGTTCTGATCACTCATTCTGAAGATAGTGGGTTTTATTTTATCAGCTTTCTAGCTCGATCATACACCGTTGCTTAGGCTGGCAAGAAAAGTTCTCTTAACCAAATGGTCTTTCCTGGTGCCGTTGTCGTTTGCAGTCAGCGGTTGCCCTGAGCTTCAAAAATGCAAAGACATTCCAGTCAAGGTAGCAGAATTGCTGTCTTTGACCTTCTGATGCAAGTTTAGTAACTAATCTGGAGAATAATGAACCGCAATTAATGAAATCTGCTCTCGTATTCAAGTGTGTTTCTCAGACAGCACATAAAATAATTGAAAGAACTTCCTGCTCTCTAATTAGTTAGATTGAATTAATTTGGCATAATAGGATTCTTTATGTAACTAGCAGAACGGCTTCCGATGAAGCTGTTTATGTACCTAAAAGATTGGTTTCTGATGAAGCTGTTTATATACTTTTAAGTTAGAAAATGCCCATTTTCTCCCTTATCCGATGCCTTTAAATTAATTGCCAGTAGTCTGTAAATAAAAAAAGAAAAACCACAGCCAACCATTTAAGCCTTTTTGGATGGTTGGAATTGCTTCTTATTTTCCTGGTCTGTCCTTTAAAAAGCTTCGCGCCGCAGCGTGCAAGATTTAAAGCCTCACCCAACCTTATTGCTGATGAGGAAAAGTTTAAAATACTTGTGTAAAACATGCAGGTGGCTGGAGAATCGTTTTCATCTATCTGTGCTTAATTATATTATGTACATGCTCTTCAAGCTTGTCCTTTTTATTAACGTGCTGAGGCTTTCATAGTGTGCACCAAGCAGAATTACTGTTCTTTACCTCCTGACCCCGCTGATCTCCAGGAACTGCCCGTGTAATTACATTTTAGGGCATCGTTGGGTGCTGACATAAAAAATGTACATATTAAATTTCAGTTTCTGGTTTTTTTTGACATTGCTGCGGCAGAAGCTCGTTCCTCTGCCCACGGGGCTTTTGGTAAGTAGCTTTTGGTCACCTTCATACTGGAGAACCTTGTTGGATGCTCTAATGTCTTTTTGTTGGCGCGTGGCTTAAGTGAGACGTTGTGAGTCGCAGTTATCTTAAAAAAATTAAGAATAAACTCTTTGAATGTCCATGTGCTGGTGTTGGTTTGTGGTACAGAAAGGCAGACGTGTGACGTATGGAGAGGGCAGCGCTCCCTTTTTTCTCTTTCACCTTCTAATGCAGACGTAGTAATTAATCTTAAAAAATAATGAAATGCAGTTAATGAAAAGCTATCTAAATAGACAAAAGCCTTTTTGTGGCAGCGCATTAAAAAATAACCGTTTCGTGGGTGCGCTTGGTGCATAGGATAATTGCTTGAAATGACATTCCTTAATCAAATGTAAATAATGTGGCCTCAGAGAACCTTCTTTAAAATTTTGAAGGCTTTTTGTTCGGACTTTCAAATAAAGAATCGTTTGGATGCTATAATCGGCGTAGCCCAACAGATCCTCTGTGGCCAGCGGAGCTCGTATGTGTCTAGTTCTTGTAGCCGAGTTGTTAGGGTTTTGATTTCTCTCTGAGTTTATTTTCACTATTGTCCTCCTACAAATGATTTTTTTAATGAGAAGGACTATGGAGAACTGGTTTTGAAAGTTCTTAGAGCAAACCGCCGAAACTTCTTTATGAACTAACTTGAAAATGGTTATGAATTACCCTTTTCATCTGCCTGGACCTAGGAATGAAGTAATTTAACTGGACAGAAAAGGGTACGGTTAATTTTGCACAAGGTAGATTAGAAATGTCAGATTCCGAAGTATTATTACAGGCTGAAATGTGTAAGGAAGGTGGAATAAGAGGAGTTTGCTTGGGTTAATATTCAAAGGCACAGTGTCTTTAGAGAAGAAAACAAATACACACAAAAAAAACCCAAGAAAAACTTGTACTGGGTTACAGATCCCCTTTTGGAATGCAGCACATTTGATATTTCAATGATAAATGACTTCAGAATGATTTTAAAATTGAGGGCAGAGAGGAATATGGTTGTGAGGACCCTTTTCAAATGAGGGACCTTTTTAAAATGGGGAACCTTTTTAAAATGGATTCAACTTCTTCGGCCATGTACGAGGGGATTCAGAATGCTTGCTGTGTATATCTTTGGAGAGTATTTTATCCCGAGTGCTCAAAACTGATTTAAATCTACATTTAATGAAGCCACTGTTACACCCTGCTGCAGACGTTGCAATAGCTGCTTTTACATGGTGACAATCCTTGAGCTCAGCCATTCCCATCTGCGGGTGGAAAGACGCAGACGAGCAGTGGAGGTTTTCTAATAATGCCCTTTTAGGATTGCATCAGCTCTAACCTTGGCCAGACCATTTCTGGAGCTTGGAGGATAATTCTTGTACGGGCTGGTCCGGTCTGCTCTGTTAAGTGCTGCTGAACATATTGGGTGTTAACGCTGAAGGATTTTTCAACCAGTGACATAAAGTCAAAAGGTTTTGTACTGAAGACATCAGTCACCATTGCTGGGGGCTTTTTACAACATGTTTAATGATGTAGAGATACCACATGTGTTTTTTCTGAGCTCACTGAGGAGGTTGTCGTTCTGTGTATGTAATATATGATATGAAAAAGGGAGCTGGGATTGTTTAGTCTGGAGAAGAGGAGGCTGAGGGGAGACCTCATTGCTCTCTACAACTACCTAAAAGGAGGTTGTAGTGAGGCTGGTGTTGGTCTCTTCTCCCAGGTAACTAATGACAGGACAAGAGGAAATGGCCTCAATTTGCACCAAGGGAGGTTTAGATTGGGTGTCAGGAAGAAGTTCTTTACTGAAAGAGTGGTTGGGCACTGGAACAGGCTGCCCAGGGGTGTGGTGGAGTCACCATCCCTGGAGGTGTTCAAAAAATGACTAGATGTGGCACTTCGGGACACAGTCTAGGGGTTAGGGAGATGTTCAAAGGTTAAACTAGATGATCCTAGAGGTCTTTTCCAACCTGAATGATTCTGTGATTAATTTTGGTGCCTCTGTAAGTGGGGTGAGATACACATTTGCTTTTCCTGCTCAAGCTCACCACCATATATACCAGGTTGATCTCCAGATTACATTGATCACTAGTTACTACCTGGCTTTTGGTCACCTCAATGTGCAAACCGACCTCTCACCTGACCAGAAAACACTCGCTCTTAGAAATCCATATAAACTCACTGCACAGAGTAGCAGCTCTTAGGAAAAAGACAAATTTTTGTTCTACAAAGATTCAAAGATGCTTTCAAGTGAATTGCTTTCATGTGCTCTCTTACTCCCTACTTTGTCAGCTTGGCTGAAGAAATTGTGCCAAAAATTATCACGGTGGAAGGGTCACGTTTTGCCATCGGGTGAATATGTACGTCTAGTTTAGGAGTCGCTATCTACAAACGTGTAATGACAGAATTTGGCTCTCGATCCATTAAATATTTTTCATCCAGGGAATGTCTTCACAGATAGTCAAACACATTGTGTGCAGTATCCCCCCCAAGTAACTTCGGAGCAGAGCTTTGTCTCCATCCCCTTGCTACCCCAGCGAGGGTGTTTCTGCCCATCTGTTTCTTGTCAGCACCAAAGTTGGGCAAGCGCCACTTCTCATAATTGCTTTTTTTTTCTCCGTGTTTTTCTAAACATCGCTTGGCAAGGTTCTTGCAGTTTATAGGTTTGTCATCCTTTCAGGAGGAGAACTTGATGAGGAATGATTAAAGCGTAGCGGTTTTCTTTCTTTTGCTACTTTGATATCAGCTGGTGTTTCAGATTCCGGGGATTTACAGCCTGTAACACTGGAGGTTTTGAGAGATATAAAGCCCCAACACTTCCCTCTGTCTGTTTTAAAGGGAGAAAAGGAAATAAACAGAACTCAGAAATACCTTCAGGTACTTTTTCTTACTCCAATTCTGCTTATCTCTGGATAATAACGCTAGACCTCAGAGCGCTTCCAGAGGGAGAAAATGGGGCAAAAAGCCCAAGACGTGTTACGGTGCCGGCGTGAGAGCCTGGAGCTGGCTTCAGCTCCTGATACAAGGTCTGTTGGAAAAGACTGTTTCCCCTCTATAGCAGACCGCACGCCTTAGTGTGGGGGCAACGAGGGCAGTGCTTTTTTTGCTTTGTGCAACCTTTCCAAGGTGCCAAATGCTTTTAGCGCTGGAGCATGGAGATATTTAACTAGGATGATTTGAATTCAAGAGGCTTGGCTTCTCACTGAGGTTCGGCTGCGTCTCTGCAGAAGCTTTAAAGTGCCTGCCTAAGGATTAGTTCTAATGCCTTGTGACTACAGATATATATTTTTTTTCATTAAAAGGTGATATTTAATAGCTTGGCTTTGCGCTTCCAAGATGGACCAGCCCATGGTTCAGAGGTGGTTGAAGAGGAGCGAGTAAGTGCTCTGCCAAGTACTTTGCTCCCTTTAACACCACGATAAGCTGCTATTAAACCTGAAGTTTGCAGGGTTTTCTCATAAGCAAATTAATCCCTCTCCTCTCTAGTCTTTGTGAAAGGGAAGCACTTGGCCGTTGTGACAATCAAGTTATCCTTGTGTTGTCTGAGTTAATACTTGGGACAAATCACAGTCACGGCCCTTGTTGCTTTAAACTATCTCTGGATTGGGTCACAAGTCAGCGCTACAGTTGTTTTCAGGTTAATACGTTTGTCTTTGAGGATTTCCACTTTATTCCAAAGGAAGCTGAAGTTCTGGAGTAGGAAGTGTCTGAAAACCACTGGATCAAGGTCAGGCTTGATGGGGCTCTGAGCAACCTCACCTAGGTAGAGATGTCCCTACTCGAGTAGGGAGGTTGGACCACATGACCTCTAGAGGTCCATTCCAGCCTAGAACATTCTATGATTCTATTCTATGATCACAAGCCCTGGAGCTGTGTTTATTTTGAGGCTTCACTGATTTGTTCAGATCCGGGTCTCCAGCTGCTGCCTGGTGTCCTGGTAGGGACCTCAAAATGCTAACACCTTGTACACCCAAAATAGAGCTGGTTGGCTCTGAACCCCACTTCAGCGCGTGCTTTCAGTTTAATGATGAGCAAACCCCTGCTCTCCTGCTTTCTTTTATTGAGCTGAAGCTTTAATGTCTTAAAAAAACATGTATTCTGATCCCCTGTGAAGCTGTCGGGGTTTTTGTCCATCTTTTGTCTTTTTATTTTTTACCTTGAACAACCATGTTTTTGTTTAATGCCTGGTGATCTCTGTACGAGTAGGAGCTGTTCTCGTCTCCCACGTTCATTTCTTTTGGGGACAGGATTAGTCATATTCCTGCTTTGCTGTGCTTAGAAGGGATGCAAGAGGAGAGTACCTTAGTCCTCAGCTGGAAAGTTTCAGGTCTTTAAACAGGTTGTTGAATTCTGGAAATAGCAGCCTCGGAGATGAGCACTACCTACATATTTATACAGAAGGAGTTCTCAGGAGGAAAAGGACCTGGGGGTGTTGGACAACAGGCAGCTGGAGATGAGCCAGTGTGTGCCCAGGTGGCCAAGAAGGCCACCAGCATCCTGGCTTGTGTCAGCACTAGTGTGGCCAGCAGGAGCAGGGCAGGGATCGTTCCCTGGACTGGGCACTGGGGAGGCCCCCCCCTGAATCCTGGGGTCACTTTTGGGCTCCTCACTCCAAGAAGGACCTTGAGGGGCTGGAGCGTGTCCAGAGAAGGGCAAAAAAGCTGAGAAAGTGTGTAGAGCACAAGTGTGGTGAGGAGCAGCTGAGGGACCTGGGGTTGTTGACCCTGGAGGAAAGTAGCCTCAGGGGAGATCTTGCTCTCAACAGCTCCCTGAAAGGAGCTTGGAGCCAGGTGGGGTCGGGCTCTTCTCCCAGGGAACAAGTGACAGGACAAGAGGAAATGGCCTCAAGTTGCACCAGGGAAGGTTTAGGTTGGCCATGAGGAACAATTTCTTGGTGGGAAGGGCTGTGAAGGGCTGTGCCAGGCTGGGCAGGGCAGTGGTGGAGTCCCCATCCCTGGAGGGGTTTCCAAGCCGTGGAGATGTGGTGCTGAGGGCCAGGGGTTAGTGGTGCCCTGGCAGTGCTGGGTTAACAGTTGGACTTAATGCTCTAAAGATCTCTTCCAAGGTAAAACAATTCTGTGATTTAAATCCTTTGGAGAAAAAAAGCCGACTGCTCCCAAATTGTATAATATGCTGAAAGCAGGAACCTGCACTCGCAGTGTGTTGTTAAACGGTGCTAGAGACAGATGTTTCTGCCTTTTCCTCCTCTCTCCTTTTCTTCATGCTTCCCTTTCCCAAGGTTCTCCATTGACCCGGTGTTACCTTTCCCTCTTGTGTCAACGGGGAATGACAGCCCAGGTTGACAGCTTAGCCTGACATTTACAGTCAAGTGTCACAATTTGCTGTTATAGTCGTAGCAGAGTGATTATTTCAAATCTTTAACATAAAAACCTGAATACAGAGCACATAAGGAACGTTTCTTGTCAACGCCTTCATACCAAGTCCCAGGCTATAGAAGAGAAGATGCTGTTGAAACACAGCAGTGGTTCTTCTGGCACAGGACCACCATGTTGTGATTAGCAAATGGCATGTGTAGTCTTCCCTCTAGCAGGCAATGGTGATGCCATCTTTGGAAAGAGGATGCACGGATCTTGTTTCTGGCTTCTTGTTTGAGTTAAAGGGAACAATGCTAAAATCTAAACTGAATTTGGATACTGGAGGTGGAGAAAGGGTTTTGGAGATGGATGGAAGCTGAGGATTTCACTAGCCAGACCAGCGTGACCTTGGGTCTTTTCGTTATCTGGTTGCTCAGCGGTTCTTCTTTGGAGCCTCTCTGGGGCCTACAAGAAAGCTGGGGAGGGACTGTTTATAAGGGCATGTAGTGATAGGACAAGGGGCAATGGTTTTAAACTAGAGAAGGCAAGATTTAGGTTAGACATTAGGAATAAGGTCTTTACTATGAGGGTGGTGGAACACAGTCCCAGGTTGCCCAGAGAAGTGGTGGAGGCCCCATCCCTGGAAACATTCAAGGCCAGGCTTGATGGGGCTGTGAGCAACCTCGGCTAGTTAGAGGAGTCCCTGCTGACTGCAGGGGGGTTGGACTAGATGACTTTGGAAGGTCCCTTCCAACCCAACGCATTCTATGATTCTATGGAAAGGAAACTTTGTACGCTATGAATTTGTACTTGTAGCTGCTTATACCTTAAAACTCAGGGACGCCTCGATGAAGGTTTTTGCCCCTTCAGAACACATCATCAGAACGCAATAAAACAGCAGCGCTCCGTCCTCTCATGACACCCGTTTGTTTGTGATGCCAAAACTTCCAATCTAAATTTCAAAGTTTACCAGCCCAACGGTATTTAATCCTTCAGGGTGACCAACACTGGTTTCTTCTTTCCCGCAGGCTGTCCCGCGGATTATGGTCCAGTCTGCCAGCATCGATGCCAGCGCTGCGAAGGTGAGGCAGGGAAGCAAATCCCCGGAGGTGAGGACACAATCTTCAGATCCTCATGGCCTGGAAAGCAGAGGTGGCAAAAGCAACTGCTGGGTTAGTCACTTAAAACCCGTTGCGCTCCTACTGTTGCTTGGCTGGGAGACAATTAAATGCAGCGTGTGTTGCTGTGTTTTCGTAGGTCTGGGTGAAACCTCCCGTTCTGTTGCTGGTTACACTTCCATATTGGAAAGCCTGGTTAATCACAGGATTCCGTTAGCAGTTAACATGCTAAAATCTAGCTGGTTTGCTGCTTTAAAAAGCAAATTGCAAGGCTCTGACGCTTTCTGTAAACAGAATGTGTCTGTTACTCTGAGTGTGGAGCTCAATTCTCGATTTTACGTTTCAAGGCAATTCAAACTGGTGTGAAAAAAAGGCGTTTTCTAAGCTGGAGAGAAAAATAGACCCTATGATCTCTCACAGATGAGCAGAATTTCAGCCTTATGAAGAGCACATCAGCTTTCTCCCGCTGGGCTTTTATTGTCTTAGCAAAATGTGTGTTATCTGGACACTTAAAAGGGAAAACCCGAAGAGCGAGCAGAGCTCCAGAGTCCACCTGTCCATCCATCCTCTCCATAGAAAAGAGAAGTTCAAGGCCAGGCTTGATGAGGCTCTGAGCAACCTGCTCTAGTTGCAGATGTCCCTGCTGACTGCAGGAGGGTTGGACTAGATGACCTTGGAAGGTCCCTTCCAACCCAAACCATTCTGTGGTTCTTTGATTCCATGGAAGGCTAAAAAGAGATCTTTAATCCACGGGAATATTTTTAAAAAAACAACTTCCCTGTATCGCATTTCACTTGGCAATAGCAAGCGAGCCTTTGGTTCTGAAATTCCTGTAATTCAGTCAAATCCCTCTTTCTTCACATGCTGCTTCATTTCCAGTGGAAAAGGGACTTCAAACTAAGGTCAAAGTCCTGTCGCTTGGGACACTTAACCACCAGATGGGATAAGCCACAGCGTTTTGAACAGTAAACAAGAATGTACAGCCGAGAGTTAAGGCAGGAGATGTTCAAATCTGCCATCCTCCATCTACGGAGTTTGTTTCCCCCCACCACTTCACATGAGCAGCCTCCTCGCTCCCTCCCAAAGAGATTTAGAGACATCCTAATCTTTTAGAGTACATGTGCTGGCAAAGGATATCGATCCATCAGACTTAGTAAACTTTACGGCCAAGAAATACATCACTAAAATGGGCTGTTAATCTCACGAGGCGCAGTTAATTTCATACTCTGAAAGCACGCGGTGCTGGCGGCGCGGAGGTGGGAACGGCCCCTGGAAACGGGGACACAAACGGCACTTTAGTTGGAGAGGGGTGATTTATCAACCCTGAGAGTTACGCCAAATATCAGCGAGAGACTTATAGATCACGGCGGTTTCACATTCCGTATAAATCCTCCTCTTCAAACAGCAAATGACCATTCCTGTAATATAAATAATTTTTCAGTAAATACTGGGGAACGTATTTCTTTCTGTTGACGCTTCTCTTATTAATGGAAGAAATGAGCTGACAATCCCACCAGGTTTGCAAAGCTGACTTCAGATCAGCTCGCATCTCTTGGAGATTGTGGCTAACGGGTATTTAGAGAAGCTTGATGGCCTTAGGACTTCCCAGAGGCCTTGTATCTATCCTTTTAGCCCAGATATTCTGGATAACAGAGCTCCACGGTCCCTTTCCTCTTCTGTTTCAGATTAACCAAGAGGGAGTGGGGAAGCAGCCTTCTGAAACTGCATTGCAGACATCTGAGGTGGACAAGAGTCCAGAAAAGACACCCAAAGTGCCTTTGCAGCAGCCCGCAGGAGACACCCAGGCGCAGGACTCCCAGGAAGGACCTCCAAGTCCTCTGAGTGAAGCCTCCAGTGGGTACTTTTCTCACAGTGTCTCGACAGCCACTCTCTCTGAAGCCCTTGCAGCAGGAAGTGATGCTGTGGCTCAACCAGGAGGTCAAACACCCGCGGTGAGTGACTTCCTAGCTCCTGCTGTGGCTCAGGCCTCTTCTTCTGACACGCCAGGGCACTCAGAGGGTTCCTCAGAAAGCTGTCTCAGTACTAAGAGAGAGAGTCTACCTGCCTTCAGCCTTCAGAGTGCTCACGCAAGACCTAAGGACAGCACTGAAGTGAACGGAAACGATGCGTTGAAATCAAAACCTTGCACATCTCCTGCGACTCAAAGTGAGCAGGGAAGTGATGCCTCTGTAGCCACTGATGCAAAAACCTTTCTTTCTACCTCCACTCCAAGGAAGGAGTTGTTATCCAAACAGTCAGTGGAGTCAGCAGGACAAGCTAGGATAAAAGAAACGGCTGCTGGGGCTTCAGAACTGGGGTTTCCCAAACCACAGGTTCATCCCAACCAATTGTCCCAGCCCAGTGTTGCAGCCTCCCCCTTCAAAATCCAGAAAGTCAAGACATCAGAGCTGAAGTCCTTCACAAGCATGCTGGGGACAGATCCCACCTGCTCACTAAACACGGAAGAGCAACCAGAAGGAGAAAAGAGCACGTCCACTGCCCATGGGCTGAACCATAATGGATCAGAGACGGCAGAAGAAAAACTGGAGGTGACTTCTGACTCTGAAGATGCCAATGAAGTTCCTGAGTGGCTGAAAGAAGGAGAGTATGTCACAGTTGGCGCAAACAAGACAGGCACCGTTAGATACGTTGGGCCCACAGACTTTCAAGAGGGAACATGGGTTGGTGTTGAACTGGATTTACCTTCAGGTAATGATCTGAAGCAGGAAGCGTGTCGCAGGTCGCAGTGTTCATTTTAATGCCACGTTTTGATGAGGAGAGTTTCACTGGTCATTACTGGGTACGTTTTGAGAAGGGAAGTAGAAAAGATCTTGCCCTGCTGAAATCTTTTTCCAATCTGCCTTTGTAAACCTCGTCTGAGTGACCTCTGGCTGGGTGGTGTCCCTTCTCAGCTACTTCGTTGCATCTTAGAGTGGAGGTGGCAACCGAGGTTGCTTCTACAATGCCGCTCGGTGCGTATATAGTGGCAGGAGACAGGCCTTGTGTCCACAGAGTTCTCTCCTGGTCTTCTGCTCTGAGGTTGTCCAAAGTGCAACAAGACTTGTGGAGTGTGTCCAGAGAAGGACAGCAAAGCTGGGGAAGGGTCTAGAGCACAGGTCTTGGGAGGAGCAGCTGAGGGACCTGGGGGTGTTGAGCCTGGAGCAAAGGAGCCTCAGGAGAGACCTTCTGGCTCTCAACAGCTCCCTGAAAGGAGGTTGGAGCCAGGGGGGTCAGGCTCTTCTCCCAAGGAACAAGTGACAGGACAAGAGGAAATGGCCTCAAGTTGTGCCAGAGAAGGTTTAGGTTGGACATAAGGAACAATTTCTTCTGTGAAAGGGTTGTGAAGCTCTGGATTGCGCTGTCCAGGGCAATGGTGGAGTCCCCATTGCTGGAGGGATTTCCAAGCCATGGAGATGTGGTGCTGAGGGCCATGGTTTAGTGGTGACCTGGCAGCACTGGGGCAATGGTTGGACTCTATGATCTTAAAGGTCTCTTCCAACCAAAGCCATTCTATGATTCTCTATTTCTTAATAAGTTGCAGAGTCTCTTAACAGGTTACCTAGACTCTCACAAGCTATCTGAAAATAAGCTGTAAAATTGCAAAAGACTATTTCTATATATATCTGTATGTGTGAAAACCAGTAGGAAATAATCATACGTTGACCGCTAGACCATACAGATGATTTAAGGTTTCATTCAGCTTCTCATTTGT
Source organism: Eurystomus gularis (assembly GCA_013400335.1). NCBI lineage: Eukaryota > Metazoa > Chordata > Aves > Coraciiformes > Coraciidae > Eurystomus > Eurystomus gularis. The sequence continues at coordinate 56,419 of VZZY01025682.1, read as the reverse complement.
CCTTCTTCTCTGAGGCTTATCTGTACAACTGTAGACTTCCCAGAACTTAGGCTCTAATACAGACTTTTTGGAAACCAGGCTGCTGTTCCTGAGGAAGCTGGGTTTATAAGTGCTGTTGTAATATGGGGTCTACAGGAAAGCTGGGGAGGGACTTTTTATGAGGGCTTGTAGTGATAGGACGAGGGGTAATGGCTTTAAACTGGAAGAGGGGAGATTTAGATTAGAAATTAGGAGGAACTTCTTCACTCTGAGGGTGGTGAGACACTGGCACAGGTTGTCCAGGGAAGCTGTGGGTGCTCCATCACTGGAGCATCCTGCTCCTGTTCAAGACCAGGTTGGATGGGGCTTTGAGCAGCCTGGTCTAGTGGGAGAGGGGTTGGAACTAGATGATCTTGAATGTCCCTTCCAACCCAAACCATTCTATGATTCTGTGATGTGGAAAAACAGTGACTTCAGCACAAAAAGAAAGAAAGATGTTGGCTGACATTGGTTCTCGGCTGGAGCTCCAGGCTTCGTAACTCCTTTCCTCTGCAGGTTGATGTCCACTTTCATGGGACTCAATTATCTTGAAGGGCTTTTCCAACCCAAAGGGTTCTGTGACTCTGATTCTATGACTCATTTTCTCCTAGAGTAGGGAGGACTGGGGGAAGGCAGGGCGTGCTGGTGGAAAGTTCAAGAGACGAGCAGTAGATACCACTGCCTCTGATAGTAAGAGGGCTTGGCTTTCCAAGAGCACATAAAGCTCCTCATTTAAATCCTTCTAACCAAGTTGGAGCATTTCACATCTGCAGTGCAGGTGCTGCTTGGTGAGTCAGCACGTCCTGGGGAGTTGCCTGCGTTCATCTCTGCTGCCCACTTCGCTGGGTTTGGAGTTGCTCACCGAGATAAAGACTGTGTCAAGGATCCAGAACTCCCGTTAAATGAGCAGTTATCTTCCCTGCGCATGGTGTGCTCATAAGAGCTGAACTGGACGGTGTGTTTTCAACTGGTTTCAGAAAGCTCTCCGCTGGAGTTTGCCATCCTGGAAAGCAAATCACAGAATCATAGAATGGTTTCGGTTGGAAGGGACCTTCAAGATCATCTAGTTCCAACCCCCCTGCCATGGCAGGGACACCTCCCACTAGACCAGGTTGCTCCAAGGCCCCATCCAAGCTGGTCTTGAACACATCCAGTGTTGGGGCATCTACATCTACAACCTCCCTGGGCAAGCTGGGCCAGTGTCTCACCACCCCCCTGTAGCTGTAATCCCTGTAGAACTGATTCTCAGTCCTAAATTCATGCCTTATTTTGAAAAAAAATGAAAATACCTATTTATGGATTCATTTCAGTCTTTGAAAGTCACCTTCCCTCCTGGTCCGGCTGCTCTAGCCCACAGTGACAATTCTGTTAAGCTGTTTGCACGTACACGATAAGCATCAGCTTCACTGTCCATGGAAGAGTTAGGTGGCTACCAGATTTTTGGTTTGTTGAGGACTCAGCTGCTGAAGTTACTGGATGTACAGGTTGCTCAGGGAAGGAAGTCGTGGTTGCTCCGTCACTGGATGTGTTCAAGGCTGGGTTGGATGGGGCTCTCCCTTCACAGACGGGAGCAGTCTCTGTCCTGGCGCTCAGAATAGTGATAGTGAGAACTGTAGATGATCTTAAAGGAGAAATGTGTCCAGCAGGTCGAGGGAGGTTCTTCTCCCCCTCTACCCTAGTGAGGCCACCTCTGGAGTATTGAGTCCAGTTCTGGGCTCCCCAGGTCAAGAGAGACAAGGAACTACTGGAGAGAGTCCAGTGGAGGCTGTGGAGATGCTGAGGGGCCTGGAGCATCTCTGTGCCCAGGAAAGGCTGAGAGCCCTGGGGCTGCTGAGCTGGAGAAGAGAAGACTCAGAGGGGATCTGATCAATGCTGAGGCTCCATCTTGAGTCCTGTGTTCAGTTTTGGGCACCATAGGACGAGAGAGACATTGAGATTCTGGAGAGGGTGCAGAGAAGGGCAACAAAGCTGGTGAAGGGTCTTGAGGATAGGTCTTATGAGGAGCAGCTGAGGGAACTGGGGTTGAGCNCTCTTCTCACAAGCCGCATCTGACAGGACAAGAGGAAATGGCGTTCAGCTACATCAGGGGAGGTTTAGGTCAGACATTAGGAAAAACTTCTACAACAAAAGGGTTGTCAGGGACTGGCACAGGCTGACCAGGGAAGTGGTTGACTCACCATCCCTGGAGGTACTTAAAAGCCGTCTAGCTAGGGTGCTCAAGGGTGTGGTGTAGAAGTGGCCTGGTAGAGATGGATAATGGTTGGACATGATCTTAAAGGACCTTTCCAACTATAGCAATTCTGTGAACAGCTAAAGGGCAGGGGGCAAGAGGATGGGGCCAGACTCTTGTCAGTGGTGCCCAGCGATGGGACAACTGGCGATGGGCACCAGCTGGAACCCAGGAGGTTCCACCTGAACAGGAGGAGAAAGTTCTTTGGTGTGAGGGTGTGGGAGCCTGGCCCAGGCTGCCCAGAGAGGTTGTGGAGTCTCCTTGTCTGGAGAGATTCCAAAGGTGCCTGGACACGATCCTGGGCCCCCTGCTGTGGGTGAGCTGCTGGAGCAGGGGGGTTGGACGAGATGATCTCCAGAGGTCCCTTCCAACCCCCACCATGCTGGGATTCCCTCCTGTGGGAAGGCTGCTCCCACTTCTCCACTCCTCTGGAAGGTGGAAGACTTGTCTTCATATCTGCAGGTGTATTAATCTTCAGATGTGTTTTCCCTCCTACCAACTTTGTCCTCTGGTGCCCACAGTGCTCTCTCCTCCTGGATGTTCACCTTCCCTGTGTGTTTATAAGGCACAGTCATTTTCCCTCTCCACGTTGTCCTCTTGCTTTCTTCTTCTGGTGTCCTCCTAGCCTGCGCAGCATAAAAACCATTTTGTCTATCCCCTTCCTTTCTCCTCTTGCCAAAGGTAAGAACGACGGCTCCATCGGAGGGAAGCAGTACTTCAGATGCAACCCGGGCTACGGATTGCTCGTGAAGCCAGGCAGAGTTAGAAAGGCCACGGGACCAGCGAGACGGCGCAGCACCGGCTTGAGGTTGCAAGGAGGAGCCACCTCTGAGCACAGGAAGAGCGGCAACTTCTCCGGTTCAGCCTCCAACCTGGCTTCGCTCACAGCCCTGGCGAAATCAGAAGGAGGAGCCACGCTGCGACCGGAGAAGAGCCAGAAAAACGTGGAGAACAGGAAATCCTGGGCAAACTGAGACATTCCTGCCCACCGCGACAGCGGCAACCCAGCCCGGCCAAGGGAGCAGGTCTTCTCGCTTCGGGAACTGACCCAACCATGGGAACTTCTAGTTTGGGGCAAACACTAATGAAGGTTGTTTGTTGTTTTTGTTTGTTTGTTTTTTTAATCTTCTTCGGGTGATTGACACGTTAATTCTTTGCCTTGTCATGGTGCTGGATCTACGTCCTTCGTTCCCTGTTAGAAATCGTGACGCTTCACGGTGTGGCTGGTGGCAGCTCGCGGCGGCGGGTGGGTGGGCGCAAGCTCTGCCTCTCTTCCACCTTTCAGAGAAGGAGGAGAGGCGTACATCGGTCAGAGCAGAGCACACCTCTCACAGTTCCACGGAGAACCCACGCGCCGCTGCTTCTCTCGGGGTGACTGGCAAGTCTCAAAAAAAAAAAAAGACCCCAAACCTCCCCAAAATGACAGTTCTTCGGTAGCTTTGTAGGAGCTGTGTCCATATCGCGTGGTACACGGTGAAAGGGCGAGGTTATCGCGAGTCCAGGCAGGCAGGGAAGCGAACATAGAACTTTATTTGGCAATAAAGAGCCCCCAAACCCCCTTTATTTAAAAAAGCAGCAGCTCTTTGGTTGCGTGACCTGGGACCGGTGCCTGCTTCCATTAGTGTCCTGTTGTCCCTCTTCGGAATCAGCCCAGAATTTCCCGCTGATTTGTTGGGAATGGGAGAAGTCCCGTGGCCTGCTCTGTAATATTTTTGATCCCTTCTTTTTAGGAAAGAGAGGAGCTGGGCAAATTTGCTGTCTTGTCTATTTAATGCGTGCTCTCACCGTGACAGGAATCCCCCTTGCCCACGTCCCAAGGGCAGGTCCAGCAGGACCTTCATCTTCTTGGTCCTGCCCTGTGCCCACAAGGATTTTTGCCGAGATACTGAAGTACTTCCATGTCCCCACCCAACCTTTGGAGACTCTTAGATTTCTACCAGTCGAGCAAAGCAGAGGGCCGCCGTCCTCCTAACGGGATGAATCCAGTCTATTTATTTTTATTTATTATTTTAAACCACGAAATGTTTGCGCTTTACAATCACCCGCCGCCTGACGTTGCACAGAGGAGCTCCACTAGCACCGCACCGCGCGTCCCTCCAAAGAGGAGGTGCCTCCGTCGCCAGCTCGACCAGCCCGAGGGTTGTCCCCAAAACTAATCTTGCTCCTGAAAACGGGAGGTTTGGGCTGGCTTTGATAAAACTTGATTTTATTTTTGGCAACCCTTGCCGGTTTTTAACTGCCCGTGGCCTGAACTATTTATTATCGTACGCGCGTAGCGACTTACACGCCGCTCTCGTTTTCGAGCAGACCGAGAAAGGACTTTTCTATCCTGAGCTGTTTGTGTCTTGTTTAGTCGTCGTGGGGTGATCGGGCAGCTTGGGCAATAGATGTTTTATCTACGCGGGGAATATTTAGGATGCTAAATTAACGATTAAACTTTAATTTGTATCTAGTCGCTGCCCGTGGGCATCTAAGTGCCTTAACCATCTGGTTCAGAGGTCCAAGGGAAAGATACCGTGCCATCAAAGGAGGCTGGGATGCTTAGCGAAGGAGATAATTATGCTGATTTACTGTAATTAATATCATTTATGCAGCAGGAATAAAATTAAAATAGAAACTAATCTGTAGCAGCCGTAAGTGGGATGGGTTCCAGTGCAGCCAGGGACTCGTGTTTCCTTGCAGCTTTGTGCCGCTAGTTTCAGTCTTTCCCAAATTTCCGTCAAGAAATCGGAATATAAAATGTGCAGAGCAGCTTTTAAAGCTATTTTTAGCGTACGGTTCTTCCTCCTTCTCCTTCGCACAAAGCGCCCGTCCACTCAAGCCGAGGCGATGGGAGAAACTCAGTCGTAAAGAATCCAGGCCCTAAAATCCCGGGGTTTAGAATTTTAACTGGTTTTATAGACACGATCCAGGCGTTGGGTGTGAGGAGTCTCGCTGACGAAAACCCACCCGCTCGTTCATGCGATGCCTCTTGTGCTGCCTTGTAACTTCTCTAAAATCCATCGTTTTCTAGTTGCACTTTGTTCTGACGTGCTGCGGAAAGTTGGTTCATGTGAAACCGCCCCTGGAGGTTTTTCGTCTTGGCATTTCATTTACTGGATGTAGGGGGATCTTGAAAGCTTCTTGGTGTTTGCTTGGTGGCCCTTTTGGGGGAGATATGAAGGGAAGAACCTGTCCGAGTCCTTCTGAAGCCTCTTCTCTTGCATCGTTGTCTCTGAAGGCTGGAGTTCCGTGGGACCAATGGAAGAGTATCAAAGTCGCTGGAGGAAAAGGGTCAAGCAGGAGGCAGGTGGGTTAACAGCTCACTAGAAGTTCCTCTGGCCGTGTTTGTGCCACAGCTCTGACCACGTGAGGACCTACCTCATTGTTTGCACATCTGGGGCACGCGACTGACGCAGGGGTGGGTTTCCTCTTCCACCCGCCCTCGGCCATGTTACGGAACCGTGCCGTGCAGGTTTGGAGGGGCCAGAGACACCCCTTGCTGCTTCCTCTGGGATAACTTGTCCTGGAAGCAAACACCTTAAATATGGCAGGGATGTTGTCAAACATCAGCGGGTGAGGAGCCTGCCGATGAGCAGAGCGCCTGCTGGGCTTCGGTGGACGGAGGATTTTACTCATAGTCCTCTTGGGTTTTACCATCTCGTTGGACTTTGGAAACTAAACCTCTCCTCAAACCCCACCCTGACACCTGCCCCAAGAATGGAGCCGCCTTCACCGAATCTCCTCGGTGCCGCGCAAGCTCCGGAAGACCAAACAGATCAAACTGGGCCATGAGGATGTTCTTAGAGGGCTTCTCTGACTCCCTCCCACTGCCCACCCCTGCTCTCCTGAGCGCGGGAGGTTTCTTCTAAAGGTGTTCTCCAAGATCTTGGCGCAGTGAGTGCACATCCCTCCACTCAAAGCCATCTGTTACTTCGCACCGGTAGCCAACTAACGAGTTTAAAACCATAATGAAGGCAATATTTGTTTTGGTTTGTTTTAATTATTGTTAATAAAGGAGGAGGTGCTCCTGGCTGGACCTACCCAGCGACCGAGGCTGGCGTGTTAGTAGCTATGCATATTTTCCGAGATTTTTCATGCACTTTATACAGGGAAGAAGAATATTTAATGCGGGAACTGTAGCTTGCAGCGAGTGTCCCACGTCCCGTGTCTGCTCAGGGCTGCAGATGGCTTTCTGTAGCCCCCAGCCATGGACAGGGCTTGGATTCTGGGCGTAGAAAATGGTGTTGGTGGGTTGGAAACATCACGTTCCGAGCCCGTGTCCGCAGCTCCCTCCGCGCCGGCTGCGGGGCTCTGGAGCCTGGTCTTGTGCGCTCTGAGCTGGCCAAGAGGATGGTATTTTTCAGAGGGACTTTTTTGGGGTTTCCTCAAGCCAAGCCAAGACTTTTTGCTATGTTACGTGCAGCTCTCGTGGTGTTTTGATGTCCAAACTAATACCTTTTGAGTTCGAGGGCCTTGGGGTTTCTTTTTTTTGCTGTTTAATGGTGTAGTTTAGTTGAGGGAAAGGAATAGAAACAAGTCCCGTGTTGTGATACTGCCCGAGTCCTTAAGAAGAAAGTTTGGTCAGTGGTGGAGACGGCAGCTCCCCGCTGCTGATGTTCAGCACGCCTTTGCTCCCCTGCAGACCAAGAAACCCCCCCTTGTTCCTACCTACCAGTCACGAATACCTGTACAAAGCGAGCTCGGGTGTTGGAGCTGTTGAGGAGCCTCTCCTGCGCTGACGCTCGTGTTCTTACGCTGGTCCCACCAGATCTTTGCACGACAAGCTCCGTTTTCGCAGTGCCTTATCCCTGGGCCAGCAGCTGGTGGGGCTGGATTTCACCCCGGCCTCGATGCGGCCACGCTCTTAGGCGAGGAAGGTCAGGAAAGGTGCAGCCTGGTCACGCTACAGAATTGAGCTGGGGGGGGCCGCAAATAAGTGTCTTGTTCCTCGATCTCCTGTAGCCACCTTCGCTTTGGTTTCTGCGCTCTCCACCCTCCTCCTAAACCACTTTCCTCGCTGAGAATGGGGCCCCGGCTGAGCCTTGTCCTGGGACGTGGGTTGAGGCTCCTCAAAGCCCGCGGGAGCGCCTGGCGCAGGGCGGGTGGGATGCGCTGAGGGCCTTACCCGCTGAGCAGGAGCGGGGCTTTTGTTCGGCGGGCGAAGGCAGCTGCTCTGCCCCTCGCTTTCTCCTGCCAAACGCGTTGGGAGCCGACGCCGGCGCGGTAACCGGCGCGGTGCCAATCGGCGCCTTCCCGCCTCGCTCCGTGTCTCCCGCCTGCTCGCGGCGGCCGACGTGCGTTTTGAGTTCCCACCACCTCCCAACGTGTCCCGGAGAACCTTTCCCAGCTCGTCTGTCTGTTGATTTCTGTAAATGTGGTGGGTCTGTATATAAGGAGGGGCCGGTCGCGCTGCGGCGCCGCTCGGTGTATTTTAAATGAGCTGAAATCCAAAGATACTTTGTAATGAGCTGTAAAGTTTTTAAATATTTCTGTACAATACTAAATTCCTGTAATATTGTATTATACGTGCGATGCAGCCTGCAGAACCTAAATAAACATCTTCTGGAGAGCCGGAAAGGCTGCGCTTTGTTAATCCACCTCGTATCACCAGAGGCGTTCGCAGCCTGAGGACGGAGAGTCATCCCGTGAGGGTGGTGAGAGCTCCTTCAAACGGGACTTTCACCCCGTTGCCTGCAATTTCCCATCGACAAGTGGAAACCCACGGCTTTCCTCCATCCTCCCTCCAGCATCCTGGCTTGTGTCAGCACCAGTGTGGCCAGCAGGACCAGGGCAGGGATGGTCCCCCTGCACTGGGCACTGGGGAGGCCCAACCTCCAATCCTGGGGTCAGGTTTGGGCCCCTCACACCAAGAAGGACCTTGAGGGGCTGGAGCGTGGCCAGAGAAGGGCAACAAAGCCCTTTGTGAAGGGTCTAGAGCACAAGTGTGGTGAGCAGCAGCTGAGGGACCTGGGGGTGTTGAGCCTGGAGAAAAGGAGGCTCAGGGGAGACCTTCTGGCTCTCCACAACTCCCTGAAAGGAGCTTAGAGCCAGGTGGGAGGGTTGGGCTCTTCTCCCAAGGAACAAGAGGAAACAGCCTCAAGTTGCACCAGGGGAGGTTGAGGTTGGCCATGAGGAACAATTTCGTGGTGGGAAGGGCTGTGCCAGGCTGGGCAGGGCAGTGGTGGAGTCCCCATCCCTGGAGGGGTTTCCAAGCCATGGAGATGTGGTGCTGAGGGCCAGGGGTTAGTGGTGCCCTGGCAGGGCTGGGTTAATGGTTGGACTCAATGACCTGAAAGGCCTCTTCCAAGCAGACCCTGGCAGAGAAGGTGTCACTGCAGAGAACCTGCCACCATTGGTCCTGCTGGCCAAAAAAAGGCCACGAGGCGATCAGGAACCAACACACTTCTAAGGGCAGGAAGACGTCCTTGAGACGCTCACTTAGTCAACATTATTTTCTTGCTCTTTGGCAACAATTCTCTCCAAACCACGCTCCACGTTGGACACAACTGGCAGGGTTTCACTTGGCTTTTTTTTTTTTGGGGGGGGGGGGTGGTTTTGTTTTACTTTGCATTTTGTTTTTCCGAGCAACAACCGCTCTGTTGAGCCCACCAGCCCCGCTGAAAGTCGTTCAGCAAAGGATATTTTTATTGGTGTTGTCTTGCAATCAGCGCACGAAAATACAGCTGCCTTTTTTTTTTTTGTCTTTTTTAAAGCCACTTTCCTTTAATGTTTTTACCTTCTTAAAAAAAAAAAAAAGGAAAAAAAGAAAAAAAAAAATCTCTTTGGCTGAATCACAGGAGCCTTTTGAAGTGCCGTTACTTTGTTCAAACCTCGCTCTTCCCGGAAGGTGGTGGTAACACCTTCCCTGCACCGCAGCCACGTTCTGCTTTCTGTTCTTCAGCCAAAGCTGGTTTTAAAAGGCACCGATCAAAACAAGCAGAAAAAAAAAAAAATCATATATATATATAAACCCCCAAGACCCGCACAAACCACGAAGAAGACATTTTTCCCCCTCTGCTTTTCTTCGAATTAATGCCACGTTCATTGGCCTCACGTGGCTTCAAGCCCTTGGTCTCAACAGGCAAGTGGTGAAGCCACCAGAGCTGCTGGGCTGTGGCTGGAGGTGGCAGCCAAGGGCGGGAGGTGAGCGTGGGTGCGGTGCTGGGGAGTCACACGTGGGCTTGCTGCTTCACCCCGGCTGAGCCACGTGAGATGTTCTGGTGGTGGTTGGGCTTTGGGTGCTGAGCTGTGATGAGTGGGGTTTGTTTGTTTTTAAGCTGTGCCTTGGTCAGCTGCTTCCCCAGGAAAAAAAGGGGAATACCAGGTGGGAAGGGACCTTTGAAGCTGATCTAGCCCAAACCCCCTGCAGGGAGCAGGGACATCTGCAACTAGAGCAGGTTGCTCAGAGCCCCGGCCAACCTCACCTGGAATCCTTCCAGGGATGGGGCAGCCACCACCTCTCTGGGCAACCTGCGCCAGGCTCTCACCACCCTCAGCAGAAACAATTTCTCCCTCCTCTCTAGTCTAAATCTCTCTCTTTTAGTTTCAAACCATCACCCCTTGTCCTGTCCCAACAGGCCCTGCTCAAAAGTCCCTCCCCACCTTATAAACCTCAGCCTTGATGGTCAGCAGCGTTCTCACCTCCTCCATAAGGGCCGAGTCATTCAGTAGCCGCCCTTACGATGGAAATGAGAACGACCTGAAACGTGGTAGGGATTAACTTGTAAAGAAACACAACCCAGTGAGGAGAACAACTCAAAAGCCAGTCACTGCGGGGGCTCAGCCTTCAGTCCTGGACACTGAGCCAGCGCTGATTTACAGCAAAGCCCGTTTTTGTTTGTTTTTATTACTTTTGGTTTCTTTTGCAAAGCCGAGAGGCAGGAGGCAGCAGGACCGGGCAGGTGGTGACAGCTCCACGTTCTCTGCAGGTTTGGTCCCTCATCTGCAGCCTGATCCCTCCAGGAGAACCCCCCTCAGCTAACACAGCAGAGGATGACCTCGCTCCCCATGATGTCTGAGAGGCACAAGGACCAGTTTGAAAGATGCTTCCGCCCCAAAGGTGTAATGTTCGTTATCTGCAGCACCACCTCAATGAGAGCCCCTTGTCTTGGGGGTGTTCACCCTCAGCAGAGCCCCCAAATCACCCTCAAGCCCTGGCTGCACGCACCAGTTTAACCAGTATCACACAACCCAAACACAATTTCAATAAATAAATGACTTCATGTGGTACCGAGACCTTGTTCTGCTCCCTGCCTGATTCACACACAGGACTGCACAAAGTCCTTCCTAGTTTTTATGGAGGTCTTCCCCACCCAGCCCACGGACCCTGGCTGGAGACCCTCAAGACACTGAGCACAACCAGGGCAGGATGAAAGGGCAGCAAGCACCTCCTCGTGACTTTGGCTTCTCAAAATTGCGCTTCATTCAACATCTTTTGGGTTTTATTACTAAATGGCCCCAAAGTCCTGCTCCCTGCAGCCCTTCAACTCCTCGAGCAAGAGACCTTTGATGTTGGGATGGGACTCAACTGCCCTTCTCAAGGCTCCCGGAGCCCGGCAAGGGAGGTTTCCAAAGAGAAGTGCAGCTCTTTGCCTTGTGCACACCATCTCCTTGGCCGTTGTCACTGCACCATGACCAGTACCTTCACTTGTGACACACGCAAGGAGACAAAACTCTACTTTTAGGATCTCCTTTTCGTGGGAAGAGCCCCAGCGGCCTCTGGTATCAGCCCACAGCTCGAACTCCAAGTGATGCCACCACTTCGAATGTACCACGAGCGCACCCACCACCTTCATCCAGTCCCCAGACTGTCCCACAAACCCACAAACACTCGAGTCTTCCTCCAATGAGTTAATATTTCCTACATCTACTAAGTTCTCAAGACCCACCCGAGGCCTTCACTTGCGTCCAAGGCCCCTCTGGGGCTTTCGCACAGAAAAGGACGAGAGAAGCAAAGCGTCGGCGTTGAGTTATACGGTTTTATTTTCTAATAGGTACAATACTAAAATAAACACAAATTAAAAAAAAGTTTTATTAAAACAAAACTGTACAAAAAAGCAGTTATACTACATTTTAATTACAGAACAGTCTACTGTCCAAAAGGCACTAATCCAGAATAGGAGATACAATGATACAGGACTCATTGGAACTATTTTAATCAATACAATAGAGCACTTGTTTCTCTGTCCATTCACGTACAGAAACAAGGACTTTTTGCTACAGTCATTACACATCGTTATAAATATGAGCCCTACGTGTCAAGATGCAGTATCGCTCTCCCTGGGCCCAAAAACTCCGCTCAAGCAACGTTGGAAAGTAAATTGAAAAATAAAATTAAATTTAAAAAATATATAAAAAAAAAAAGAGGGCAAAGAGGGCACAAGGGAAGGAGTTGGTGCTTCACGCTCTGCAGGACCGGCCGCCTGGGGAAGGTGGGATGGACACGGACTCTCACCTGCACTTTGGAAAGGACCCGTTTGCCTCCAGGGCCTGCGGCGAGTCCGTGGTGGAGCTGGAAGGTGAACGTCCATCAGCCCATGCTCAAAGCTTTGCATTTTTCCACTACATCCTGTTCTATCTAGTTCTCCTCGGAGCTCTCGTTCCCAGGAGAATTCTCCACTCTATAACGGGTAACTAGTGATTCAAAGAGCACCAGGGGAGGCAAAAACTGATGACTTTTCTCCTTGCAACAAGTGATGGAGCAGACCCACCAGCATCTTGCAGATAAACGCAGTGATCTGGAGAAGGTTTTAGCATTTTCTTCTTGAAAATCAGTATCTTTACTGCAAGGGCATCAAGCCATGAGAAGATGGACCTCACCTACTACGGCTGCTACGACTGTTCTAACAGCAATGGACCGAATGGTCGTAGAGTCACAGAGATGCGCCGGGCTCACGTGCGACTCCTGCAAAGGATGGAAGGATGAATCTGGAGACACGACCTATTACCTCACCAGCTTTCCTTCCTGGAAGCAAAACCACACTTTGGCAGAGCGCAGAGAGCTGTGGGGAACACCAGCTCCCCACAGCACCTTCCTCCGTTTTCCTCCGCCGTGGTGTTACCTGAGATTTGGACTAGATGACCTTGGAAGGTCCCTTCCAACCCAATGCATTCTACGAGATTCACACCCCCGTGATACACAGCACTGCTTCCCTGGTGTCTTCTCTTCCACAAGCAGCTTCCCAACACCAGGATCTGTTCACCCTCCCTCCCAATCTCCCCCACTTCATTTATTTCCCCCTGAAATGTCAGGCCGAGGACCAGCAGCAAAGACACGACAGACGGCGGGCGGTGTGGACAGCGTGGAGAACACCCGCGTGCAAAGCAACCGACCAGCGCGCACCAGCATTTGACGTTCCTACGAGGAAGCCAACGAGACACGGCGCCCAGCGAACACCAACCCGAAGCACATCGTCTCGGAGCCGAACGAGCAGCTCTTGTGAAGACCAAGCATCCGAGGGGGCCGGCGGTGAGGTGTGGCGTCACCCCGGCTCCTCCGCGGTGGCAGAGGTCGCGAAGGCGGGCGGGAGAGAGATACTGCACCTTTCCAACAGTGTCATACACATAAGACAAAGACAGGCATCTGGATGTTAACAAAAATAAGTAACAAAGAAATATGATTAAACAGAATCTCTTCTCACGTCATCCTATACTACATCCTCCTTCTGCTTAGCAGAAAATTGTACGTACACAAAAATACAAATACACAATTTTGTAGAACAGTCTGATTTTAATATATTTATATATATTTATATTTATATGAGTGGCAGGTTAGTTCATTATATAGAGCTTTTTGCACTTTTGGCTCATACGCAACAAGGCTTTTATAAATTCAGCTTTAGCTTTCATTCAGGTTTTTTTTTTTTTTATAGCTTCTTGAACATTTGTTTTCACATTTAAAGCAGCATCCAATTTGCGAGAGGAGTTGGTGGTGGCTACAGCAAGGATCGGGTCACGAGGTTACTTGGGGGCGGGAGGAGGGAGCGGGGTAGAATATACATTCCAGTGTGTGTTGTGTGCGCGCGCGAGTGCTCACGTAGAAAAGAACGACGGACTGTGGACACGCGACTCCGGGATAACCGTGTTGACCTCTTGAGGTAGGCAGAACACCTACAGCAGATGAGACACAGGCGCCATTTTCGCCGGGGCACATGGCGGGAGAGACGAATACGCGAGTGGGAGATGCTGACAGAGGAACGTACAGACACGTAAGGACCCGCTGGCGACCAGCAGAGGTGGGACACAGCTCGTCTTATCTTAGCAACACCCTTGCTGGACACGTGAAGGAACCGTCGGTGACTTCCAGCCGTCCACCAGACCCAGCACCACCACCACAACCACGCGCGCTTGCCCTTACCGGAGAAGCGAGGTGGACACGACACCCCTGAGGTGACAGGACGGCGGAACAAGATCGAGACGCACAAAATTCCGAAGTGGGAAAGGCGGCTCCCCGCCGCTTCGACCTGCCAGGGATTCATTCTCGGAGGGTGGGGAGTTCATTTCATTTTTTGGGGGGCACCTCTGACATTGTTCCGCCATCTTGTCACTTCCAGGCTTGCAACGCTCACTAGGACACTCAGCTTTTTTCAATGACCACCGGTTACTGACACCCGCTTGGTTTAGAGGGGGGAAAAGAAAAAAAAAAATATAAGAAAAAAAGAAATTAATCTCTGATAAAAAAGGCATCTCCAGAGCAGGGCGACGCTGCCGCCGGCCAACGCTCCGTGCGCGTTGGAGGCTCCACGAACACTTCATTTTCATTAGTAGCCCAGCAATAGGTTCCCATTTGATCATTGCTTGTATCAACACCCATCGACATCCTACAGGCTCATTTTCTGTTCTCTGCAGAAGAGATGTCCTCACAGCTTCTTCTCTCGCCAGCAGTAATTTCCTAGGCTTTCCCGACTCGCGCGTTATTAAGTTGTCAGAGTGAAAACATTTTGTCACTAATGAAAAATAAAACATCTGCATACGGATTGCTTTCATTTTCCGAATCCTTAAGTGGCCCTAATACATCTTGATAGTGTTCTGTTATTTCCTTTTACTACGGTCAGAAGAAAAATCTCCTTTAACGCCGTTTTTTTCCACTAGCATCGATATCTATCCTTTTTTTTTTTTCCTTTTTCTTTTTTTTTTTTTCTTAAAACCCACATAAAATTCTACAAAACGATAACCACCTGCCAACGGTTACGAGTATTTTGACAACACGTTGAGCAGGTGCCGCTATTACAAGCCTAGAAATAATGAAGAATAGAGGAAGAAACTGCCTCTGAGGTTCCGAAAAGGGGGGATTAAATACACGTATTAACTTTTGCTACCCCAGTCTCAGCCGTACGCTGGATTAACGCGCGGAGCTGTTGGCACCCGCCATGCCAGAGGCAGTTTCCTACTGAATTCTACCCAAGCTTCCCTCCTCCTCCTCTTCACCGTCCACCCCGAGCGGGAGGTTGTGAAGGGGTTTGGCTGAGGCATGAGATGCTCGTTAAGCAGATCCCCACCGAGGGACTGAAAAGGGAGCGGGGCTGCATGAGGAAGGAGCGGAGATTTTTTTTTTCCAGCTGGATTCCATGGGGCTCCGGACCCCCGCTGCTCGCCCGGGGCAGGGACTGCGGGGAGGGCTCTTTTCTTAAGAGGGAAATGAGGTCTAGTCCTATTCCTCCAGCTCACTCTGGAGTCCTTGTTACTCACTTAGGCACTTCTTAAATTGATACCAAAAAAAAAAAAATAAAAAAAAAAAAATTCAAAAGTACTGCACATATTTCACACTTCCCAGGCTTTCATCAGCCTTGGGAAGATCATAAAGACCAAGAGGGAGACAGTCCAAGGCGATCAGTCAAGAAAATAGTGCTCCCCATGGACACAACTGACTTTTATTTGTCACCCTTTGAGAGAGAACTGCGATCGAGCAGAGTCTGGGTTGGATTCGTGATTCCCGTATCGTCTGTAAGGCAAAACGCCTCTCCTGGGGTGGGTTCTGTGGCACGACGATACCGCTTTATCCTCCCGGAGCTGACAGCTGGCTCCCAAAGGGATGCGGTGCTCCCCCAGTTTAGACCAGTAGCGGCCCACCGAGCCTTCCTACTGGTGTGGGAAGCGCTGCCCACAACCCTCGAGAGCAACCCCGGCAGCGAACGAAGGAGGGTTGGGTTCCTGCCTTGAGTTTGTGTGGAGGTGGGTGAGGAAATGGAAAATCTGCCCCTCTCGAAAGAGCAAGCGGGGCTCTGGCTCCACAGAGGACATCTGGATTTGTGGAGAAGCCAAAAGAGAAAATGCGGTGGGTAATACTGAAAGATGGGAAGCTCCAAACTCTGTTTTTGTTGTAATTTTTCATATTGGAAAAGTGATTTCAAGTCATCTTCAAATCGAAATACCCTGGATGTATTTAAATACCTGGAGGGACTGAAAAGCGGTGGAGATGTGGCGCTGAGGGCCATGGGTTAGTGGTGCCCTGGCAGAGCTGGGGGAATGGTTGGACTCAAAGATCTTAAAGATCTCTTCCAACCAAAACGATTCTATGATTCTAAAACCACTTAAAAAATAATAATCAAAAGGCTACTCTGGCTGCAAAAAGTGATCCCAAGCCCTTGGTGAATGAAGAGACAAGGGGAACCAGCATGTCCTCCTTGGGTAGAGCTATGCCAACCCATGGACCCTGCCCCGCACCCTCACGTTAAAACCCGCAGGTGACGGCACGTTAACCGAGAAAACCAACCGCACCCATGGAGGCAGCCGCCAACGCTAAGCAAGACAAAGTAAAATGGAATAAAGATCAAGGCCAGGTTGGATGGGGCTTGGAGCAACCTGGTCTAGTGGGAGGTGTCCCTGCCATGGCAGGGGGGTTGGAACTAGATGATCTTTGAGGTCCCTTCCAACCCAAACCACTGTGATTCTCTAAAACTGCCAATCCCTTGTCCCTCTCTGTTCACCGTGGTCCAACTACCTTGTTTCACACAGGAGGTTGCAAGTAAAGAACCTGCTGTAAATTGACTGAATTTCTGAGCTTTTTTTTTTAAAATGCTGAGAGCAGACAGTATTTTTTGTATTGACACTACGCTGCGGACAGTAGATATTCGGAGTTCAAGTAAGCCACCGCTCCAGCACGGTCTGAAAGGCAAAAGGCAAGGTGAACGCCTCTTGACTTGGACTACAGTAGTATGAAAGGAGTTAAAACCCAGAAATACGCTGCTTGAAGGAGTGAGGGTAATAAAGTGCCTGCACAGGGAAAAGAGAAACAAGAGAAAATGGAATCAAAACGGCACAAGTCACCGAGAAAGGGGGGAAAGGACACGGAGTCCTAACGGGAGCGGGAGAGGCAGCAACCAACAAAGAGCACAAAGAACTACCGAGAGCAGATAAACCTGAGCGCCGTGGTTGTGTGCAAGAAAGGTCCAAGGAGCCTGGCCAGCTGCTCTAGCCGAGATACACCTTTAGTTCTCCAAGTAGTTTCCTAGAACATCTGCCGAAGTGCACAGCCCAGTACCAGTCTCCCCGGTAAAAATGACAGCCGAAGTATTAATAACCAAAAGAAAATCAGATTTAAAAGTTACTATTTCCCTGATTTGCTAATCTAAGCGTCAAAGCCGAGATGAGGGGAGGGAGGAGGGCTGTGAATGAGCCACGCTGGAAAAACCCCAGGTCTTTTGGTGAGTAGAGAGCTCAGAAGATTGCCGAAGACTGAAGCAAATCGAAGCTTCGGCACTACACGGGATCACTTTTTATTAGGATAAAAATAGCATCTATTCCTTATTTAGAGACTGAGAACAAGGGGTTCAGGTCAGAGCACTTCAGCGTGAGGAGATCATCAGTAAACCAGGTAAAATAGGATTACTAGGGCATGAAGAAGCTCAGATGAAAAAAAGAAATGATCTCTGTGGGAAGATCTGAAGTGTGGGAAAATGATGTGTGACAGATTCAGTACCGACAAGAACCCACTTGAGAAGGAAGCAAGTGGCTCAGAGCAGTTGGAGGAGGTTATAGCCCAAAACACACGTCTGGAATTCCTTCAAGGACACACAGGCTCAGTGTAGGAAATCAGAGGAGACATGGGTTTAGCAAGAGGACTTCTGCTGGCTGTGGTATCTTCTGAAGCACTCTGGCAACCGGTGAAGAGATTTGTACAAAACAGTTGCTCGAGGCACTGCAGCTCGAAGAAATGGTCATGAGTGAGCCAATTCTACTCGTGTGGAATGACTTCCATGTTGAATGTTCTTGGATCATGGTAAATCACCATAAGGTACCTTTAACAACTGGCTCTGAGCTACCCAAATGTCCCATGTAATGAACAGCAACAAAGAATTTAGGATTAGAAATTAGAAATTCAGACTGACCTGGGCTTTTGGTTAGAGGAGTGGGGGGTTTTTTGTTTATTTTCAAATAAGAAGCAAAAATAAGAGCTGAGAGGAACGAGGCTGTTCCAGAGCTACTTTAGCTGCTCGCCAGGGGCTCGTATGAAACTAATGCATCATGGCATCAGCGGAATATAGACTAGATCCTTAAGATACTGGGGCAAATCTAAGTGATACGGCAGCATACGGAAACCACCAAGTGTAAAAAGGTATTTATCGCACAGAACTGGAACTCCACGTGGTTTAGAGACCTAAGGCACAATACGTTGGCTGATGGAAAGTCACACTTTCTAAAGAAAGTTCTCACTGCAGAGAATCCCTCTAGTACTGAAATCGCCATAAATGGTGAAACACTATGAACAGGTTCTAATGGTAAAAGACAAGTTGACCTCTTTGGAATCATAGTTTTACAATTAAGGCCAGAAGGGACCAGTCTATCACCTACAAGGAGTCCTCGAATATTAGGTGGCCTCCCATGATCCTGATGCAAACTCCCCATTCTATCTACTTCATCCAAGGGGATGAACAAACCATCCCGCCCTTCCAAATATAAAAAAAACCCCAACAAGAACATCAATCCCCTAACTGGAGGTGTCTGCCTTTTCCACGTAACTCTACAAACTTTACCATTCGTATCCAATGGATTTATAAACATTAATGGAATTTATTTTTTTTTCCCTCAACACATTTACAAATACCTTAATGCCCATGGATTCTTCATTAACTCCTGACCAGACACCTCATTTTCAAGCCTGCTTCACTGAATTACTGGCAAAGTAACTTCAGGACTGCTTCGTTCTTGCTCTGCTGTAATTCCAGCATTAATAAGTGAGTATTGTTGAAATCTAGGGGCAGATTCTCACCTGATGCTAGCTCTGATCGGCTCTACTCCCTCATCTCCATAGTGTTTCTTTCCTCCAAGCACCTGGAGAAAGAGGTCTGTGACTCAGAAGAGCTCCAAAGGAAGGAAGACTTGCAGAATTACCGTGTGCCAAGGTGAAAATGTTTAGTTAAATCGCCAGGCAATCACCTCTGCAACAAACGGATCAAAAGCACGTCTCTAATTCTAACAACAACTCCTTAACGAACTTTGCAATGCCATAAGGTGTGCCACCAAGACACGCTGGCACGAAGAAACACACGTTGGAGATTTCAGAGCAATCCAGAAACTGCTTCAACTACCTCATCAGTAAAGCACCCACGATGTTTTACCCTTCTTAGGCAGCAGTTAAGCGTTCAGTACAATAGACCTGGTCTTTCCCAGCAGCACGTCAAACTTCTTTGCCACTCTGAACCCGAGGTAGCTCCACCTAAACTCCACTCTATCCAATATGCAGAAAGCCAAGATGCTCCTGCTGCTCCTTTCCACTCCAAACTTGTATCAAACCTTTTGAACGGAAGAACAGGCTTGAATGTGTCAAGGGAGAGTCTATGTCCTTTTGGTCTTGAAACAATCTGCTCGCTTGCCATCACTGGTTGGACTTGATGATCTCAAAGGTCTCTTCCGACCCCCGCGATTCTATGATTCTGTAATGCGGAAATGAAATGGTTTGCACTCCGGTGTAGGAAAAACCGGTCAGTGAGTTGCTATTCTGAGTTCCTGGCTCTGGTTAGCTCCTGAAGGATATTTTCAGTACTGTCACTACAGTCCTGTCAAAGAGAGATAGCAGCAACTTTATCAGCAGGCAGACTTTAAAAAAACGTATATCCAAAGTCAAACGTGCTTTGAGGAATGGAATATATGCTTAATATTCTTATTTGGCGGAGGAATACTAATTAATCATTTACTTTTCATTATCTCTTCGCTCTCCTTGAGTGATTCGACAGATAAACTTTGTAAGTAAACTGTATTTTTAAATCTCAGCTGATGTAAAAAATATCTCAGAAGACTAAAGTCAACTTCTTAATTATAGAGGTGGGTTATTTAAGCTACGTATGCCATCTTGCCGTGACATGGAAGACTTTAATTAGTTAAGGAGAAGGGGCGGGGAGGCTGAATTGAGCGACAGCAGCAAGTTAACGTCCAAAGACATGAAGTTCCACAAAAGAAGTTGCTACCATTGCTACCAGGAGCGTAGTACCACCGGTGGCTGGAAGAACTGAAGTACCCCAAGACCCACAGGTCTGTTCTGAAGCACAGTGACTCTGGATGAGATTTCCCCACGTATTTCAGTACGAAGAAGCTGCAAAGTAACTGGAGGATTTAAATGAGAGCCTAAGGAAGTTCCTAACTTCTTTAGCCAATCTGTTGCAGTTAGCAACCTGCCGATTTTTCTTGATTTGACTAAAGAGTCTCGATACGCATACTAAAAAACTCTGGAAATCTGTCGGATAAATAACTACAGCAGGAGAAGAGCACTGTGGAAAAATACGGTCAAGAAGCTTTGGGGCAAAAATGGAGCACAGGCTCTGCAGGGTTCATGAGTGGTCAACAGACGACGTTGCTCCCCAAAACGCAGAATAAAAAGGCACATAACACCCTAAGACAGATGCTTTTTGAGAATCCAGCAAGGTATCAGAGAAAGGTCACGACATCCTCTCCTGTGGTGAATGGCAAGCACGATCTCCAGCCACCTATCCAGCTGCAGGCCACGTCCCTCCACTGTGCTAACTGCATCAGGAGACAGCTTGAGGACAATTCAGTTATACACTTGGCAACAACTGCTGATAAGGCTTCCACAGCGAGACACTACGAAGAACCTGGGAGTGGCCACGTTCCCTGCTTCAAGGACTGGAGCACAACCGATACCCTCGGACTGTGGGCAGGGTGAAAACTAAGGATGAGCAATTCAGCGGAGTCCTGGACCACGGCTCGTCCTCCTTAACGCTACGACTCTACAAGAAATCAAGGAGAGCTAAACCAGAACGCTGGGTAACCGGTAATCACGCTGTCACGCGTAACGAAACGTCCTTTTTCTTTCTAGAACTCACTGAGGAGCGGTACGTACGTGAGTGGAGAGGGGTGGGAGGAAACCCAACAGAAAAGGAAGCGAAGCAGCTTTGCATAGAAAACTAAACTCGGTTTCAGTCCCCGCTGTTGTACGTTACCATTAGGAACAGGTCATTATTTAAGTTTACGAAGTAGCTGTGTTCCAAGTGTCACTAATAACACTGGTATTAAGGAGAATTAGGGGGCGGAAGATCTTCTGTTTTCAATCACAGAAAAGACAGAGATCCTTTTAATTATGACCATGCCAATCCACATCGTTCTAAAGCAGCTAATTACATGTCAGGAGGACACGCAGTCATTCAAAAGAACTGCCATCACTTCTGCTGCCACGCTCTTCTGCATTTATCCTGCCCATCCCAATTACCCTGGCTGCAGTTTGAAAGGATTGCGCAGAAGTGTGCTGGGTGTTTTGATCAGCAGAAAACACCCGCTTCCATTTAAGAGCGGCGGGAAGAGAGGGAATAAATGGCAGAGAGAGGCTTCTGCCAAGCCATCTGAGCGATGTACATACAGAAACATCAAAGGCCCATTACGCAGTTCACTCCAGTTCAATGGGTTCAGCTCACTGGCGCTTAAGCTGTTGGCCAGAGCTCTCCAAAGCTTCCTGGAAAGAACAGAGATGAGCCCAAAGCTGAGGCAATCAAAGTGATTAGTTAGTTTTCTTGACCAGCCTGATTAAAAGGGGCATTTTAAATCGATGTTGCGAATATTTCCCCCGCACCCAAAACGACGACTCCTTTCTGTCTCGGTGACGTAAGCTGTCACTGTTACCACCACGCTGATAAGGGTGTTGTTGCAGGCATCGCAGAGCGTCGCTTGGTAGCTTGAAGAGCAAAATGTTATTTGTTTACTTCTCGCAGCAAGCCCAAATAAAGCATGCTGCGGATTTCCACGGTTCCAACCAAAGAACCTTAAAAACAGAGAGTGGTTTGCACTGGTTGTGGTCGTTGTGCCAACACCGTCGCAGCTACAGCTTCATCTACGTTCAACACGAGTGAAAAGAGGCATCAACAAACAATTCTAGGCTATTTTAAAGTGATCAATCCTAAGGCCAAGGTTAGCAATGAACAGACGTTTGGATTTTTCTCCCCACGTCTCCGTTTCGCTGGTGCCACTGAGAAGACGTTCACTCGTGTGATTTTATTTATATTTGTTGGACAAAAGCCAACATCAAACTGCTGTCACCTTCTTGACGGTCCTCCAAACAACCAAGTCCACTTTTCTAGTTATTTCTCACAAAGGAGAAAAATGTTTTTTATGTGTTTTAAACTTGAATTTATAGCAGCCATCTCCAGCACGCCTCATTTTCATTAATGTGCTACATCTTTAGCTGGACAGTTTAAACCCCATAAATTAGACAGCAGTGATAGAGGCTAAAATGAAGGTTTTGGGGCTCTGCTTTTCGGCTTGCCAAGAGCCTGTTGGCCAACAACTTGATTCAATATCCTGAGTAAATATTCCAGCTGCAAAAAAAAGCCCAAGGGGGAATGTTTTCTTTTGAAACATCTCTGCAACTCTTCTTGGGAACTCCAAGGTACGTCTCGGTCAGGCCATCGACTTTCCCTTCCAAGAAATCACAGTGAAAACGCCTGACTCCACAAAACTCCATGAAATTAGCTGGGATCACGATACAACCCTGGCTACTGCTACGAACACAGACGCCCAAACCCTTCAGCTGTCTAATAAGAACGAACACGTCAGGTCACTGACATAAAACACATTTTTCAAGGCCAATCCTGCCAGCAGAGATTCCTGCCAAACGATAAAAGCTACACCAAACTCAAGATTATTGCCTACGAGCTTAAGACTTTGATCAAAATAACATTATCAAGTTAAATAACTTCAAAGAGTGCAAGAGCTACTTGGGTGGGAAGCCTTGTCTAAAATAAGAGCAAAGTTTATTTTGACAAAAAAACCCCTAAACGTAGAATTTGCTGGTAACTCTCCAATGAACTTGAAAGAAGCTGGTGAATGCTGGCGCTGCACAATGATGTAGCTGGAGTGGAAGGAGGAACATAAACCTGCTAGTATGAAAATTATTATCTAAAATGAGCAGAATTCCAGGGATAAGGGGGCGGGGGGAGGGAAATCTGCTTCTACTAAATACGGTCAAAATCTCACATTGAATCTTAGTAATTTGCAGAGAAAGGTGTGAATCCAGCTTGGCATCCAAGTTAAGATCACCCACAGGGAAACAACACCCTGCGTTAAGTGCTTCAGGGGCAGCGATTTGGAGTTTTGAGAACTTTTATGCCAGTTTTGCCGGGTTTATCTATACAAAAACCAACAAACTGTTTCCTTACGAAGCCCTGTTACAACCACCACGTCTTGGTGACTCAACTGCTCTGGGAGAACGGTGCTTTCATTTCACTTCTTTGCAAGCAGAATCTCATTGTCACACCACATAAAGGATCTCAAAGACTTGGTGATCTCATCTCCACGTTCTTAAGCACCTTGAAGGCAGAAATTCACACTTGGGAGTCTAACTGACCCCATGCCAGTCCATACTGGCAAACACCACTGTGATTTCTCTTCACAGCAACGTCCAAATCAGACCTAAAGTCTACCTAGTAGAGTATGTTGGGTTTTCTTTTTCCCTAGCAGTGGCCAACAGCAAACACTTCAGGAAAGAAAAGGAGGATCCACACGAGTATGTGACTCTTTCCCAGTCGTACCCCTTCAGCTTCAGATAATTGCCAATTAATGATTTACAGAACCAAAATTTTCTAGCTTGTAGCCACCAGTGGGCTTCAGTGATCTACAATTTTTCCTCTAATCCGTTCTGCTCTGAAATTTTTCACCTGCACTCACAGCAGCAAGACAATGATAAATCCTCACCGACGAAGGCAGAACCTGATCTACAGCACAAGTGTTAGGAAAACATGGAAAACTTACCAGTCTGATGTTAGGCAACGGAACAAATAGAATAATTCAAATATCCCTGAAGAACTGTGTAAACAGAGCAAAATCATTAATGAAAGTTATTACTTATGGCTTGATTGGAGCCTGGAGCCAGACCCTGCAAATAAAGCTCCCCTCTATCAGTAGAATAGGAAAGGTGACTTTTTATGAATAGCAAAACGAATAAAAACCTCTCAAACAACAAATGGAGAGAATTTCTTTAAACAAGTGAACATGTAGAGATCAGAACTAGGAAACACCTCAACCTGAGCAGAACCATAGAATAATTTAGATCAGAAGAGACTTTCTGGAGGTCTCTAAACCAACCTTGTCCAGCTGAGTTTTGGATATCCCCAAGGATGGGGCTTCCACTGCCTTTCTGGGCCATAGTTCTACCACTCCAAGTAGGAAAATATTTCTTGTTATATTCATCTGGGATTTTCTTTAATGCAAGTGGAGCCCACTGCCCCTCACCTTTTTGCTACACACCTCTGAGAAGAGCCTGTCTCCATCTTCTCTAAACCCACCCATTAAGACAGTTGAAGAACAAAATATAAGATGTCCCCAGGGCTAGTCTGAATAAAACCTGTTCTTGTAAACTCTCACCACATGACATGTGCTCCAGCCCTCTCATCTCAGCACCCCTAGGATGGACTCACTCCTGCCCAACGCTGCACACGGTTCTCCAGACGTGGTCCCACAAGTGATGAAGAGTAGGGACTGATCACCTTCCTTGACCTGCTGAAAGCTCTTCTTAATGAGATTCCTCAACTGCTGCAAGGGTGCACTGTTGGCTCACAACCAACCTGTCAACATCCAGCATGAGTAATGGGATCACACTGTGACTATGGGTATCGAGTGTTCAGAAGATGTCTCTCTAACGCTAGAGCATCAACGGGTAACGTCTACTCACTGCTATGTCAACTTCCTTCTAGCATCTGAAAATGCTTTTGCAAATATTTGGGATCTTACATTTCAAGGAAAAGTTGGGGGAATTAAAAAACAACATCAATAAAACAACCCAAAAAAAAGGAAAGTGGAGGTAGAAATTGTTGTTTTAAGAAGACGGTAAGAGACAACTCAAGTATAAGGACCTCATGAGTGACAAAATAACAGTCAGAAATTACTCTGCAAAGTTACAAGTAATTTGTGCCCATCACTGAAGAGGAGCATCTTAAATAATTTCTTCTCTATTCACAGAACAAAAACCGGTAGATCTAGTCTGCCACCAGATCCACTTCAAGGGAACCCACACGAGAACAAACTGCAGTAATTCCACACTGGCTACAACGAATTGCAGCTGAGTTGCAATGCTACGAAACTGAGGCATAATTTTCAAGAAAACCCAGAGACAGAAAGACAAAGAAGACTCCCATACTGCGGAAACCCCCCTCGAACAAAGGCTAGATTCCAGGACACGCTCTCCACCAATTCTTTCACTTACTCCAGATCACGTACGCTTCTCCTGCCATCATCACACCAGCGTCTGTTCCAGTTAGGCCAATTCATGTCAACCCAAAACCTTGTAAGCCAACTGCAACTTGTTCATGGTGAACTTCCAGAATGATGGAAATAAAGGTGTTGTGAGCATCCTGGTAACAGCTGAAATCTTACTCTCGATGGTCAAAGAAAAGCCAAACCAGATAAGGGCAACCCAAAAACTGACACTGTGGAACCAAATGTCTTGATTCCCCAGTTAAGTAATTTGCTGTTTTCTCTGGTGAGAAGATGGTATTTACCTGGAAGGTACAGACAAGGAGGACCTGCCACCCTCTCGTTGTTCAGAAGGGGTTTAACCTTCAGAACAAGATACTGATGCGTGATGAGACCAGCAGCTACCCAACAGGGACAAACAGAATTAAGACCAGATTATTCTACATCAGCTGGGACAGACATACCATTTTAGCGGCGTTACTTTAATCCTGCATCACACAAACCTACAATCAGCATCTAGAAGTTCTAGTACTAATTTTATTCTTCCCTCTTGCTTTAAAAAGTTGACGCTTGAAACAATGACTTTTTTTAAGATGGTACAGTAAGCAATATTTCTTTTCAAATTGCAGCTGTCCAACAGTTTGAGTCTGTTCTTTTTAAAATGAAACAGCCAGAACAAATGGTGGTGGCAAGCCCAACGTAAAGAGGTCATCGATTATTAAAATCTCCTTACCATAAATCGTGGATGTTGCTTGTCAGCTTGGTGTGTGACTGCGGAATGAATAAATAGGCAAAATTCCACTAAGGCTACAGTTTGCTCGATCATTCTGCTGTGCAAAAAATAGAAATAAAAGCTCTTCCCGTCCTTTCACTCCTTAGCACCAACACATTCATGCACACGTTAAGGAAAAACCTGCAACGGTCACTGATCCGGTTCCTTTCTTTCCTGAGTCTGCCCTGATGCTACTTACGAATTTGCCTACTCAAGAAATGCAATAAATCAGTAAGAAAAAAAAAAAAAAAAGAAGAAGACAGCTTCATTCTGCTTCGGTGATCTATATCTAAGGAAAGCACATAAATTCTCCAATGAAATCCATAAATGAAAGACGAGGCCAAGCCCTACCTATATATCTTCGAAGTTACAGAGACAAAGAGGTGCCAGCTGCGTGCCCTCCGAAAGCACACCATCTCCTCCACCCGCACCCAAGCAGTTTTCTCAAGACAGAGGCAAAGATGATCTAGCTAGCCCGCGCCCCGAAGGGGTTTAAGCTGGCTAGAAACCTGCTGAAGAGCCACATTTGAGGAGTTCCCAAAGCTATCCCATAGTTAAGGGAGAGGAAGGGCTGAGGACAAGGAAGGGCGACGTCCCTTCGCTCCCTCCACCTCAGAAGCGGAGGGGAGGAAGGGAAACCCATCCTTCAGCCTAAGCTCTTTTCCCCTTTTGAAGCCATTCCCACATAAACTGGGAAGCCAAAAACGGAATGTCGAGGAAACGCTACGCACATTTTTACAGATCTACGTACAAAAAATTCACAGAGGTTCTCAATTTCTCTTTTTAACGCAACGCAGTCCTGCCCGTCTCTAACACTTGCCGTGCTGTTTCCATCGAAATGTTTCCTCTTACCGGCAGCAACATATCATTTTATCAGGATGCCAGGAGATCATTTCCACACAATGCCAGCAGATGCAATTTTCTTAGATGCACACACAGTTCATCATTTAGATACTAGATGACAAGGTGATCGCAGGGTGACTCTGTAATGCAAGTTTGCCGTTTGGTATTTTGAATTCTCAAATGATAAAAAAAAGACTTATCAAATATAAATATCTTTAAGAAAAAAGTAACAAAAGTGCTACATATGATCAAGGAAAACAATCCCATTAGTTTCTGCTACTTAAAGTAGGTTGGCTTTACAAATATTACCACATCCATTATCAGTATGGCTTCCAATTATTAATTAAATTGCTCGTAGCAGTATAGCTTTCTCACATCTTAACGAGGACAGAGTAAAGAGAACACAAAACATTCATACCCCATTTCTCAGGTAAGAGATCCTCCTGCCTTTAAACAAACAAAAAAAGTTTGTGTTTAGGAGAATATTTATGCTACGATGGTTATCTAGCAAAGGTCAGATGCAAAAGTTCTCCCATAACCTTTCAGGCTAGTCAGGACACGGGCATTACTTACAGGGATGTGTAAAAATCCACTCACCCATTTTACGACCTTAAGAAACCTTCCCAGAAAACATTGCTTTTGAAAGTGGGAAAGTGGAGAGGGGAGTAGGGTGGGGAGAGAGAAGGCGGGAGGAAGAAGAAAAGGTGGAATTGTTAATGACAGATCAAGAGAGGCTAGACCTCTTCTGAGCAGGCACTGCTAGCCATGCCAAAAAATGAATAGTGGTTTTGAGAAGTGGACTGTTGTCCATTAGACATTCAGCTCATTTTTCATACGATCCCAGGCTGGGCTTCAATCATGGTCCCAGAGGCAGAAGGCAGTTACTTATCCACTAAGCCACGCAGCTTGCGAGAGCAGAGGATGTCTGTGGTGAACATGTGACCATCAACCCCAAAACGCGAACGTGTTTCCAATGGACATTCTCAGCACAGCACCCAAAAGTAGATCAAGTCACTGTATGACCAGTGAGGCACGGCTTATTGCAGCTGGAAAGCATTTATTCCCACGCTGGAGTGGGGTTTCTAGTGTTCTTTTGACTCTCTGTTGCTACTCCCGATCTGGTGTCCATCGACCCTGTGCCACTACCTCAGCTTGCATCCTTTCAGTCTCAGAGAAGGAAAAGCGTACAGATATTTTTTGTGGGGGGTTTTTTTTGGGTTTTTTTTTGTTTTTTTTTAAACACAACCTCTAAGGGTATCCGAGATTTTAAGAGTAGCCTAAGACTTGTCATTGAGGGCTGTCTAAAATACCTGGAAGCACTTTGAATGCTAAGACAGAGCAGCAAGATTTTTCTAGCCACTGGGGCTGGGAGAAGGGAGGTTGATTGGTTGATTGATTATTTATTGGGAATTAATACTGAGAGAGTATATGCAAAGGCTGAGGGCACCATGCCATCTTCACAGAACAAGACCCTAACAGCTAACTGACGTACAAGAAACTGCAAAGTTATACTGTAAGAACACATATTAAGGACCGAGGAAAGTCTGCTAAGGTGCTACGTCTAAAACTAAGTTACTTCTTGCTTTGACCCTCCCCTTTCTTGGTATCAGTCGTCGTCTAGAGCCTCTGTCTTGATCTCGTTGGCTCCTTGCCGGGCCAATGCCAAGATGGTGTGGTTTACCGCTGCCATCTCCACGGCTAGTGAAATGGGGTCTTGGTGGTCACTATGGCTAGTGCTGTCATCCTGGGCATGCGGGAAGGAGAAGAGAGAGAAGCGTCGTTACTCCACGGGCAGAAAAGCAGCAGAGAAAAAAACTAGCGTGTAAAGGAACGGGCTCGGGGCAGCGAGCTGCACGTTCCTTACAGGGGTGGAAAGGGAAAGGAAGTGCCAAAATTGATTTTTTGGATTGATTTTCCCTCACTGCGCAGACAAAGGTAAGCAAGGCAAGGAGCGGCGGACCCCATTTTTGAGAGAGAAATTTGAGCTGGAGGGAGATACTCTGAAAATATTAAATCGTATAGATAAAACATGAAATTATATAGGTAAAATATTAAATTATATAGATAAAAGTGGTACACAAGGTACGTCAGGAAAGCAAACTAAGGCAGGAATCGTTACGCACTGCACAAATGCATGCTACGCTCGCATTCTGAATATACAGCTCTGGTCAACCTGGTTAAGTAGGACACAAAAGAACGCGAAAAGGTAGAAAGAATGGTAACCCAGGGCCATGGGGTGGTGGGTTCCTTACGGGGAGAGGCTAAGCAGGCTCAGGTTCTTCCGTTTGGGCAAGAAACAGCTGATGGTTGATATGGTAAATGTTTATTACAAATAATTAGTGAATAAAGAGCAATTCTTTGTGGCTTCCCATGATCTAACAAGCAAGGGGCCCTCACTGGACTGATGAGATAATAGATTCCAAAGCAGCAACGGGAAGCCCTGCTTTACTCATCACGGTTCACTTGCAGGATTCGCTGATTTGTAGAGCAGTCAATAATAAAAATGGCTTTAAAAGGTGGGGTTAGAGAAGTTCAGGAGAACATCAGGCTACTAGGAACCACGAAAAATGGAAGTGGATACACTGCTGGGCTAAGGAAGCCTCTCAGAACTACAGACTTTCCAGAAGCTGGAAGTTACTTCTAACAAAATTCACCAAGGTATGGGGGAAAAAGATCGTTAAAACCTCCTGGACTGTTAAAAAAACCAAAAACCCCAGTGCAGTGATTCTGGGGGCTGCTTCCTCCAGGTGCACAATGGCCTTAAAACAGCAGACCTTATATTGTGGCAATTCTAGCATAGATCTGATAGCGAGTTGTGCGCGTTTCTCAGTCTACATCACAAAGAGAGCCTGGTTTTCAATAATAAGAAGAAAAACCAGCAATATCCAAACTCTGAATTCCAGCTGTCAAACTCTTATGGAACGTGGGACAAAATCATGGTGTTTCCCACCATTTAAATTGGGGTAGTAATAGTTTCCACACCATGATCTTGCAATTTTTTTAATTATTACTATTTCCAGAAAGGAAATTGTAAACATTTATCAGTCTTCCAACAGCCTCTAAGTGATGAACTGCTGTAATTTAATATTTAAAATGCATATTATGTCTTTTAAAATTAAGATGACAGGTGGCGAATGCTGAGGGGGACAGAAAAGCAAGGATTTGGTAAAATCCTATGGTTCTTTAAAGAAAAGCATTAATTTACAACAAATGTCAGGCAAATATTGTGACGTGCACACACTAAGGGCCTCTCAGTCGTCTTTACCATGGTGAGCAATACAAAGTCTTAACTTCGGGCGTTTTAGGCACTTTGTTAGTATTTGGATGAGCTTTTTGGCTTAAAGGTTACTAGGGTTTAAGTATTGCTGTGGAAAACAGAATTTATGGTTTTTAACAGCTAAGGGGTGGTCAGTGGTCATCAGGAGAGCTTGCCATTTAACCTGCTTCACTGCTAATTCCGCTCCGCTGAGGAGCCCAGCTAGATTCCTGAGAAATGCAATTTTTAAGGACTCTAAACAAAGAACTTTAAATCTCAACAACCAATTCGTTTCTCTTTTCAAAGTATTCTGGATAACGCACAGAATTAAAACATCGTTTGGGAGCCTGCGTAACACTTCACCTCAGCGTTCAGGTCCTGCACCTGACCTGACAAGGAATTATCCAGGCTCGGCAGCAGTTTTGAAATATTTTTGAATAGTCAGAGAGCAGCTGCTCATCATCGAGAGCTCGCAATGTTGGTTCCACCAGATCTGCTGGTGATGACCTATAAAAAGGGCCTTAATACCCATCAGAAGCAGAGTGGCTGGGAAGGCCTCTGCCAGATATCTGTCACACTGGGCCGCAGCCAAGTATGCTGGGGACTCATTCCAGGACACGTGGCCACTATTACACTCCACCAGCAGCTTTTCTGGAGGGAGACCTACCTCCTTCTCCCAAACGAGTCAATTCAAAGCGAGCTGCCCACCCCAGCTGTTGGGTGTAGCACAGAACCCAGCTCAGCTCAAAACCAGACCCACGGCAGTGAAGTGCTCGTTGGTGCCAAGCACCCACGGCCCTGAAGGGGTTTGGTGACCACGGACACCTGAAGGAAAGTTGGGAAGGGGGTGCAATACCTGTCAGGAAGGTGTGTGAAGGAAGGGTCACCAACTTTAGGGTAGGTGAGGGCTCAGAGTGCGGGAAGGGGTATTCTTTTGCTAGAGAATTTAAAAAAGAAGTTGCTGTCAAGGGTTAAAAATAACCAAGAAAAATAGAGAATAGGCAAGAGTTAAAATGCAAAAAGAAAAACAACAACAACAAAAAAGACACTCCAAATAGCGGCACATCACAGAGCAGGTACGGGGGCCAAATAAACGGCAAGCTTGATTTAATCAAATCCTTTTCCCCCCACCCTTCAACCCTTTGTCTGTCAGTGTCTTAGGGACGGATCCTGAGATGCTCCTGGAAGGTGCTGCCACAAGCAAACCGAGGGAGCTCAGCACCTTGCAGGAGGGTGCTCAGTATCCTGCTGGGCAAGGATGACAAGGGGCATGATCAAGAGCACCGGGCAGGGGCTTACTGCTGTACTTGTGCTGTACTTGGGTTATAGCACGGGCTACAATGGAGATATTTCTTGCAGAATGAAACAGAAGGTGCAAGAGGCACACACAGGCCTAGTTTTGCAGGGAAATGTTGGTGCCTGACATATAGGAGCAACTAGTAAAGACCTGGAGATCATTTCTGGAGGGCGGATAACTAGAACGGTGCCCGGGGGGAAGGAGAGCGCAAGTTAGGCACGGTGCACTGGG
This sequence comes from Eurystomus gularis, assembly GCA_013400335.1. NCBI lineage: Eukaryota > Metazoa > Chordata > Aves > Coraciiformes > Coraciidae > Eurystomus > Eurystomus gularis. Next base: position 25,161 of record VZZY01025682.1, on the reverse strand, counting down.
TGAGGTAACACTCTCCTAACATATTTCATACATTGCGTGTGGCGTGAATGGTGTAACTTGCTTGTTTGGAGCAGATCCTCCTGTCTTCTTCTACCTTCTCTGCTTCTCTGCCTCCCTCTGAACATCTTCCCTCCTCCTCCCCATTGCGTACTTGCCAAGTGTCCTGTTGTACGACAATAAATCCATGTGGGTGAATACTGGTTGCTCAAGACATTCACACAGGGGAGCTGTGCTCTTTCTACTCTCCCCGTTACAATTACATAAAAGCAAAACAAAACAAAGAGAGGGAGAGGACCTCTTCACATGTCGCATGGACTCGCCCGTTTCGGGCCACGATGCTCACCTGCTCCGAGTAGTCATTGCCATCGACGTCGTCACTGTTGGAATGACCTCCCGGACTCTGTACATCTATTCCATGGCTCTCCAGGATTGCTGCTTCTTCGAAAAAAGCAAATGGATCCCTAATTTATCTGATACATTAGAGGAATTAAAACTAACTACTGTTCTTCCAAGAAGTTAGAATGACTGGAAGAACAGTGTTAGGTCTCTCAGCCTGTTCCTCTTCACTCTCCCGTATTTGGGAAGGTCGCACGCGCACAGATACTGGTGTGCCTGAAATCCTTCCCTGCCAACTAACAGACTTGTTTGCCAGGAAGAATCCTGGTTTTCCAGCCAGTCCTACTGGAAATTAGCTTAAATCCTAACGCACTGGAGTGGCAAAGGCATTCCCTGTAGATCTTCCCACACAGTTTGGACTGGCAGGACTTGAGGGGGGCGGGGAGTGTCTGAAAATAGACGGGAGACATTTTTTTAAAGCACTTAAGGGATTTAAAACCACACATATCTTCACCTTCCAGCAGGATCCATGCATCTAAAGCTCCTGTTGGTCTTTTTAATCTCCTTCCAAGCCTCCTCCCCACGCAGCACAGACATAGCTCTAACTCCACCCACCATGGGCTGACTTTGCTTTGCCCTTTGACAGAGAGGTGTGTTTTTTAGAAAGATGAACTTAGGTCATTTCAGTCAACCATTAGGTTGCGTAAAAAAGATTTCTTATTCACAAATATGGCAAAAAGAAGCACTCAGCAAAAGGGCATTGGATATTTGCCAAATACCAGTTAATAAGCAGGCAGGGATCCCTGCTCGTCCAGGTATTGCAAACGTAATTCTGTGTAGCTCCTAGAAGCAAGTGTGGAAAATTTGGTACGTGCTGGAGAAGTTCGTTGAATCCCGGCCGCTAATGAGCGTTTATTCTCATTACAACGCCTCATGCTTATCCACATTAGGTCTAGCTTCTTGCAAGTTCAGAGCCACCTCTAATTTCCTTACGATCGCTGAGCGAACTCTGCAGTGACTTTTGTTTTATCCCGATCACCAAGAAAAACCCTGACTTTGCTCCAGCCACTTGTCGCTGCGCAAGCCCTTGGTAAGCAGTGAGGAGCACAGGAGTAGCCAGAATTAGCAGGTGGTCTGCAGCACTTCCGGTGCTAGTGGTTGTATCTAAGATGTAAAACAACCGATCTAGACTCTCAGATCCCCGGGGGGGTCTCAGGGATGGTGGTAAGAAAGACACCCCCGGGTTTTGGCTGAAAAAACGAGCACATTTCAGTGGAACACAGACACAAGGCAACTTAAGCCAGATAAAAACTCGTCACAACAGCGACTTTTCATTAAAACAACCCGTGAAGGTTGTGAACCTGCAATTGTCTCAACTTCACGTATTTCCGATTTTTAGGTTTTCTTTCAGATTTTATTTTGGATACCCAAAGGAGCCTGAGCATAGGGAAATACGATTCTCTTCCCGCTCACAGAACCCTCACTTTGGTTTTTAAAACCGATCTTCCAGTAAAACTTCGTAACTGCCTCATTTTTGCCTGCATCGACGATGGGATTTTGTAAATTAAATTCCTACCCATATTCCAGAAAAATCTGGAAGAGCAAGAGACTCAATTCAAAAACTGCTCCACATTTCTATTGAGGACGTCAGAACCTCTTGTATCTTCATTACTACAACCTTACGTAACTGCTCTCTTACGTACTAAACCTTGACAGCAGGTGCTCTGATACATTACCGATATTGGCTCTTCTCTTGATTTCCTTCCTCCTGTTAGCAAACCAGTTGTACACTTTAAGGGAGGTAACTCGCTCCAAATCCGACAACTTTTTTCCTATGAGAGTTAACAGGGGAAGAAAAAAAAAAACCCCAGCATGGTTACTCACTGAGTTTCAGAGGTCGGCAAAAGACCCTTACACGTGATAAACCTTTGAAATATAGGCAGCGCTGAAAAGTGATTATCACTGAGAATAAAGTGAATTTTCTGTGAATCAAAGCACTGTGCCCAGATGCTATGGTAATAAAGGCCAAATGTCTCTCTAAAAACAAAGTAGCCTTTCTTCTTTTTTTTTAAATCTGAAATAGAGGAATTTCTTTGCAGCTTCAATCCACTAAATCCAGAGCTGGGGGAGAATAGAGGAGCTGCTTTTCTAGTTCAAGCACAAAACTGGGATTCAAAAAACTCAGATTCAACTCACAGCCCTGCCACAAACCACGTAGCCTTGGGCTAGTTCTCTCGTTGTGTGCCACAAGGATATGGTTCCATGACGTATTTTCTTCAGCAGCAAAATGAAGGGATTTTTGGGTCATCCTCTCTGATCTGCTCTCCCTCCTCTCCACCACCAGCCGCTATCGTGCTCCCACAGCACTAAATCCCACCCTCCCCACTGTGCCAGGACACTTGTGGTCTTCTGGGAGAAGGGAGGGATGCTGGAAACCAGATCACTGGAGCTTTACTCTTAAACCAGCCAAGAAAATCCCAACAGCCAGCAGCCAGCTACAGGAGATGATGCAAAAGAGGGTTTCAGCACTGGAGGGACAGCATGGAAACCTCTTCAGCTGGCCTTGACCCTGCTCAACGTAGCTGCAACCTCAGTCCTCTGCAGGCTACACGGGGATGAGACTCTCCTGCTTCAGCCTGTTTCTCATTTACAGAATCATAGAATCATTGAGGTTGGAAAAGAGCTCTAGGATCATCAAGTCCAACCTTCATCCCAGCATCTCCCTGACCACTAGACCACGTCCCAGAGCACCACATCTACTCGTTTTTTGAACACATCTATTCCTCATACAAAGCATTCATGTAATTGCAGCACTCTGCACAGCAGAGATGAGACAAGTGAAAGAAGGCAAAAACCTAAAGCACGGGTATAAAATCCTGACCTCCTCAGTGCTCTACCCACGAGATCATTCCGCGTCCACACCCAAAAGATAAGAGGCAACACATGGAAGTTTCAGCAATGGACATTTTGTCTAGGTGTTAGGAAGAAGCATTTTGCCATAAGAGTGGTCAGCGTTGTGGAACAGGGGCCCAGAGCTGGGAAAACTTCCGGGTTTGGAGATACTCAAAACCAAACGAGGTAAAGCCCTGAGCAACCTAATTTAAGCTGGTCCTTCCTGACTAGATGACCTCCAGAGGTCACTTCCAGCCTCAATCGCTCTATGATTCTGTGCTGTCCCAATGTTCAGGAGCCATGCATTAGCTTTCTTTAGCATTAATTTTTATTCTCCTTACACAAAATCTAAATTTATCCAAAATACAAGTTTAGAAAACTACGGAAATGTTTGGTTAGCAAAACTAAGCAGGTGCTTCCACTACCACTACACTCAATGTTCACGCTCCTCTCCCAAGTATGACTTCTCCAGGAACAGGGAAAATGCAACTTGTTGACCCAAATACAAGGTCCTCCATTAATACACATTGTCTAGAAGCTGTAAAGAAAACCGAGGCAGGAAAGCCGTGCTCCTTACTCCTCTGAGGACCTGTTGTGTGATCTCCAGCAAGCCTCCACCTCTGAACCTAAGATGTCTTATCTGTAACTCTAAAAAGGAACCAGCAAAACCCATTTTCGTGGAGCATACTAAAATTCTCAGATCACTACTGAGTGCTCGTATAAGCACTTGGAAATAACTAAGCATGAAGAATGAAACCCTTTTCAGGCATGTTTATTTTCTTAGCAGCCATTTACAAAGCCGCACTAAGTGCAATGTTCAGATGCACACCTTGGACCTCATATCTCAAAATGGGGGGAATTTAAGTTCCAGACTTAAATTTAGATTTGAAAACTGCACTGACTGTCACGTTCACCTGAGTACGGCAGCTCTGAACAAGGTGAGTTATAGAATGCTCGAGAAGAAACCTACTGCTAGTTGAGAGCGCTACATTTGGTAGTAACAGCCGTAAAATGAGATGGGCTGAATTTAGCAGGAGATGTTGGAATCGAATTGCTGTTGCCTTTGGAAAGGACACCACGAGCAGCTCCTCACCTGGCTTTTGTATAACTGCATTACAGGCGTTTGCAATTTCTTCTCTCTTTGCCTCGTCTGGATATTGATTCTCATTGAAGTAACTGCAAGAGAGGGGAAAAAACAAAGTTTTTTTCAGAAATCAGAGCATGAAGGCTCCAAAACAGCTTCACTAGAAGGTGTCAGCTGCTAGTTTGTGCATCGCTCTTATAGGGGTAACACAGGCACAGTAAATTTTATGTGAACCTGTATATGCATAAGGTAATATCATCGCACGCTCATAGCCACACAGAGAGGATAAAACTTCCCAAACGCCTCAGATACATGGATATTATCCCAGAATTTGCACAGTCACTGCAGCATTTGGAATATTGCACTAGGAGATACAACAAAAGTGGGCAATGCCACAAATACTGGAGTAAAGACAGTGAAGGATCCTGGCAGAGGCATCACTGGCTGTGCCTCTGACTTTTTTATTTTACTGATTTTTTTTTGCTGACCCCAGCTTAGGCAGTGTCCTACAGATGAAGGAGCTGTTCGATATTGGTTTTGATCCCTGGGTTAATATATACACACCTACATATTGCACAAACACACGCAAATACTGTGTGCTTTAGGTATGGTACGAGGATTGTACAGACAAAATTACACTGCAATCCAGTACGATTTCTAGAGTCCGGCCGGTGGCTTTGTAAAAACCACAAGTTAAAAACATTAAATCTTCCCCAGAACACACAAGGGTAGGGCATATTTGAGCAGCATTTTTTCTTCAGAATAATTATGCTTTTATTCTACTTTACATGCAGTAAACATCCCATAGAAGTGAAACCTTTTTCACTTCGTTTAAGTGCTTTACAAATTTCAATGAACTGATTTCCATCCGACAGAGCTTATCAGATTTGCATTAAACCCAACAAAAAGTCCTGCTCACTTCAATGGACTCTGATAAGCACGTTGTAAGCAGGGACTACTACTTTTTTTTTCGGTAGATTGTCCATAACACATAATCCGATAAATTCTTTGATCAGCAGCAGGTTCAGCCTGTGGAAATTAAGATCTTTCCTTTAATTGCAGATCACTTGGCAGGAGGAGATTTAGGCATATTTAGGCAGTTTTTATTTTCCATGGTCATATTTCTCCTCCACAGGACTGGACCCAGCAAAGTTCCTCCTGATGGAAACCTGGATTCTTTTCCATACAGTAACTCTTTCTGTCCAGTCTTCTTCTGAAGGTACTTGCCTTCTTTCTTCTGGTACTGAATGCAGGTCTCAATATTTCACCTCCAGATTATTTCAGTACATTGTAAATACAGATTTTACACATTCCACATGAATTTTAACTACCACCTCTTCATCCCATTGCTCAGAGCGTTACTTACAGCTGAGCCATGCCCACAAACCAAGTCCTGTTTCAGAGTTGCTACTCGTTGACTAAGAAATCACACAAGCACAGGTAGTTGCACTGTTAATGTATTTGATTTGCCAGAGTAGAGAGCAAATGAAACCACAGAAATGGTTCATCTTCAACCAACAGAAATGGCTCCATCTTCACCAAGCGAAGGGCAGACTATGTCTATACTACCGACACGTGCTTTGGAGGCAATCACATTTACACATGAACATCAACTACTTCTTCCCTGGACCTCTGAGTTGCTCTTATCAAGTAAATCCAGAGAGACTGACCACAACTGCAATTCCCACTAGGCTTGTTAGGTTGGACCTGGTATCTTTAGGTCTTTTCCACCCTCAATGATTCTACTCATCAGCTGAGCTTTTGCCATTAGCTCTGAAGAGGAGGACACAGGTTACTCTTACTTTCTAGAAGGCTTTGAGTACATGGCACTGTCAACTCTGGCACTGCCACCAGCAGGAACACTCCCGGAATTATCAGCAAGAGATCTTCTAGGCACGGTATTTTTTAACCTATACTCTTTCCTCTTCCAGATAGATCATCCTTTCTATGATTATACCCTTTAAAGTGATAAGTGTGTCTATCTTAACTTGCAAACTTCTGTTCAAAGGGGTCGTGTTCTGTACAAAGGGGGATTTTTGGAGAACGGAGAGCTTGGAAAGTAAACCAGAAAAACCTTCTTCTAGGAGTTATGATGGAAGCAGAAGCTCAGGATCCCAGTCCAACTGCCTCATGACAATCTCTCAGCTCTCTCACATACAAAACAGAGCACTCTGCTCCCTCCCAAGAGCCAGGAGATATTTCCTACTTTACATGCCATGAGATAGAGGAACTTCAAGACACCACAGCTGAAAACCTCTGTACTATTATTATTTCCATTAATATATTGTATGACTTAGACTCCGAATCAGGAATCCAGGTCAGCACTATGCGTACAGAAATTAACTCAGCAAATTTTGTACACTTAGTGGTCATGGCAGTGGTGGGTCGATGGTTGGACTTGATGATCTTACGAGGTCTTTTCCAACCTTAATGATTCTATGATTCTACTTGAACTGTCCATTCTTATGCTGACACAAGAAGCTGAGGCACCAATTAACGAAGGCAAGACAACATGAGAGCCACAAGTGATCCTTCTCTTGGCACATAACTACACATTATCCTTTTAGCAAGCCACTAATGGCCATACGCTTCTGCTGGCTCCAACAAAAAACCCTCAGCTTTTCTAATAATAACCAAACTTAGGCCCAAGTTTACAATTCTCTGGGATAACAGGAAATCTCCCTCTGATGGAGCTAACTTTCAGAAGTGGACAACGAATGAGAGACCTCTCCTAGCAAATGATGAAGTTTTCTTGGTGTAGTCCAACTACTTTGCAATTTAGAAAAAAGTCACTGCTGAAACAGTAAATCTTTTATCTTACAACTGAACAAGCTATAAACGTTCTTATTTGGATGAAAACATGTTTTTCATCACTCTGAAAGAGCCTCTTTAAATTCTAACACTAATTTCTTATCTTTTAATGTAAATGTCCAAAAGGTTCCACCAGAAAAGTGATATGCACTTGAAAACCTGAAATTCTTTTCATCCTGGAAGCCTGTTTTATGGAAAAACACCAAAATTTGAGAAGTTTTCAGGCAGCTCTCCTGGTAAATAAGACATTTTCATGGAGATCACAAAGCTAAGCAGGTACCAGAGGGGCAGCACCGGAACAGTTAAACTCAGTTTCTGTCGTTTTTTTACAGAGTAATTTTTCAGCAGGTTTTTATCCTGTAGTTTTATTTACACAGTAATTGTAGAACCTGCCTCTCCTTCCACCTGCTGGGTTATTCCTTATCAACATTAATGATGTGTCTCCTCCTTCCCCCACACATTCAAGCTGCCTAGAAACTTGTCCAACACTCAACTCCTGCTCCCCAAAGCTGTATCTTCTGGTAATATTCTTCTCCATCACTATATTGTGCTTTTAAGCTCTGACAGAGTGCAAGCTGGTTTTACCAGGGATCATATTCAGGAGTTTTCAGTCTTAAAAGGAAACGGTCTGAAAGCTAGAGGTAAGCAAAAACATACAACCTTAACCATAAGAGATTATTTTTATCTTCAGCCTCCAAATTCTCCGTAAACACACTCTACCAACACATTTATTCCACTGGCCCAGGTTGGCCAGAGAGGTGGTCGCTGCCCCATCCCTGGAAGGATTCCAGGTGAGGTTGGCCGGGGCTCTGAGCAACCTGCTCTAGTTGCAGATGACCCTGCTACCTGCAGGGGGGTTGGACTAGATGGCCTTTGAAGGTCCCTTCCAACTCAAACCATTCTATGACTCATATTTCATTCCTATCACTTATTTCAAGGTCTTAATGGGACTTGTGGGTGGATATATCACAGAATCATTTAGGTCGGAAAAGACCTCTAGGATCATCAAGTCCAACCTTCATGACGCAAAGAACAACATTTAAAGCCTCCCAACATTGTTGGAAAGTAGGTGAGAATAACTAAGTTTTTAAGGTAAAGAGGCCATGGAAAGAAATTCAAGGCGTCATCATCAACTGGTTTGGTTTGCTCAAACAGAAGTTGTGAGGACACTGTGAATTTTTTGACAACAGTTCTTCTTGCAAGCAGCAAATCAATTAATCTGCCCCACTTTTGTTACCTCTCAGCCAGTTACACCCTTGCTAAGGGCCAAGGAAAGTACCCAGGATGCCTGAATTTCTCTTCACAGCTCCAAACCTCAGCCTGCTCACAATCTGAGAAGTTCCTGAAAGCTACAGATGAAAAATAGGAAGCAATATGAATTTAAAAGGAAAGAAAAAAAGAGGAAAGAAGAGCGGGCAGAAGTAAATCCTGCAAAGGCACACTGCTTTCTAGACAAAGGGCAGCTGTCAGCTGAATACCTTCAATGAAGAAACCGAATGATCTCTTTTGTAGAAAATGACAGCGGAGGATTAAAATGAGAAGTGGCCAAATGATTTACATGAGATGAGAACCCATATGATGGTAAAGAATGTAGATATCCTTGAAGCGGTTTCATTTCAATAACACTGAAGCCTAGAAAAATTGCAGATTCAGAGAAACCCTCTTTCTTTCAGGGATAATGTGCTTAGGACAATGACAGAGAGAGAATCCATCTCAGCCCCGCGCTCTGTCACGGAAGAAGACGCTTTCCCCTCCACTCTTTACCAAGGTGCCCCATCTGAATTCCTGCAATCGCTGCCAATCTCCTCCTGCTCGGCTGTACGGCTGCTGTTCTCCAGGCTTCCACAGCAGATGCATTAAGCAATGCCTCAGCAGCGCTCCTGACAATCCACAGGGGAAGTTTTGCTGCTTCCTATCAGCTCTGCAGCTTCCAGGGAAGCGTCTGAGATGACCCAAGCAGCCGGAGGACGGCCAGGTTCGCTGTGTTTTCATGGACACAAACAGAATTGCTCAAAAGACCCCGGCTTGGGGCAAGGATCACTTTACAGCGTGAGGTAATGGTTAAAGCTTCAAAGTGGAGAGGCTCAGATGTGCTGCAGGGTAACAATCCACCACGGGTGAGCTGTTCCAGCACAATGACACACGCTCAAGGTGAGGTAATTCAGGTATGTGGACATCAGGGCAATCTCGCTGAAAGAAGGATAATTTACCTTGCAATTAATGGGAGGCAGGAACACGTGGATGGATATTTATTGGAGAAGAGCAGACCTGCTGCAAGTTCACTTCCTTGCTTAACTTGGTCTTTATGTCTCTTTGGAGAGGCTGGAGAGTTGGGTGGAGGGAACTTCATGAAGTTCAACCAGGGCAAGTGCAGGGTCCTGCCCCTGGGGAGGAACAACCCCCTGCACCAGGACAGGGGAGGGGTGACCTGCTGGGAAGCAGCTCTGCAGAGAAGGACTTGGGAGTGCTGGGGGACAACAAGGTCACCATGAGCTACCAATGGGCCCTTGTGGCCAAGAAGGCCAATGGCATCCTGGGCCACATTAAAAAGAGCATGACCAGCAGGTTGAAGGAGGTTCTCCTCCCCTCTCTATTCTTCCCTGGTAAGGCCACATCTGGAATATTGTGCCCAGTTCTGGGCTCCCCAGTTCAAGAGGGACAGGGAAATAGTGGAGAGAGCCCAANCCTGGGGCTGTTTAGCCTGGAGAAGAGAAGGCTGAGAGGTGATCTGATCAATGTTTATAAATGTCCGAAGGCTGCGTGTCAGGAAGATGGAGCGATCAGTCCCTTTTCAGTGGTGCCCAGAGATAGGATGAGGGGAAATGGGCACAAACTGGAACACAGGAAGTTCCACCACAACATGAGGAGAAATTTCTTTGGTGTGAGGGTGTCTGAGCCTGGCCCAGGCTGCCCAGAGAGGTCGTGGAGTCTCCTTCTCTGGAGACTTTCAAGACCCGTCTGGATGCGTTCCGGCGTGACCTGCCCTAGATGAACCTGCTTTGGCAGAGGGGCTGAGCTAGATGATCTCTATAGGTCCCTTCCAATCCCCACCATTCCATGATTCCCACCTCCACCAATGTGAGAAGCACCCGCGAGGGAAATATCCCACCACTCTTGCTGGGGCTTTAACTCCTCCACCGACAACCATCTTCCTCGAGACTCAGGCTGCAGTCCAGCTTAACGCAATTTAAGCACAGACTGAAAGGAACGGTCCTATCCTCTCCTTCATTCTCTTTTTGCGGGAAGGTTTTCTGCCCAACTGCTGCTCTGGTCCAACTTTCCACAGATGCCAAGAGCAGCGGGTTGCGCAGCCAAGGGAGGCGGGCAGGAGATGGCTGGAACACGCAGCTGGGACCGGTTCCTTCAATGGCAGCTTGCACGCGTCCTCTTCAACTGCTGCTGAAAGCAAAGCCTGAGTGATGGGCTCAGCGACCGGCGCAAGGACGTACAGAAAAAGAGCTCTGCCCATTTTCCCTGGCTCCCATCTGACCCCTGTTGATGAGCAGAAGGTCTTGCTGCCACCAGGGACCGAGCTCCTTGCCAAACCCTCTGGTGTCTGAAAATACGCGAGTGTTCAAGCTGCTCTTTTGTCTCCGATAAGGCTGCCTGTAATTTCAGCTCCCTATCTGGTTTCCCTTCCAAACGTACCTCAGCTTTCCACTGACAAGTCACATAAAACACTCAAATATGGTTACCGACTTTATCTCTCATTAGTGTATTTATCAACGTGGTATCACCCAGTAGCAAGAGGTCATTGTTTCAGTCTTTGTGGCTTTTAACAGAACTATAATTCAGGCTGTCAAGTCAGTGGAAATATTTCTGAAGTTAGTCTGTCATCTGTGCCTGAGATCTTATCTCGGCGTGGCATGAGACAGACTGTCAGAGAAGTGACATTCAAAGCATAATCTCATCAGAAAATGGAATGACTAGTTTATTTCCCAGTAAATACTGGCCAAGAATATCACTAATGCCATTTTCAGCGAGGTCAGCAGATGACACCATCCATTTTATCTACTGATATTTCTACAGATTCTGTAATAACAGCACACGTGTCAACTAAACAGCTCACCCCACAATATACAGTAAAGACATTTCTATTTTAGACAGCATAATTAAAGCTCTCCACAGAGAAATACTGATGGAGCTGAGAACCTCACTGAATCATAGAATGCTTTGAGCTGGAAGGGTCCTTACACACCATCTAGTTCCAACATCCCTGCCACGGACAGGGACACCTCCCACTAGACCAGGTTGGTCCAAGCCCCATCCAACCTGGTCTTGAACACATCCAGTGATGGAGCATCTACAACCTCCCTGGGCAACCTGTGCCAGTGTCTCACCACCCTCAGAGTGAAGAACATCCTAATTTCCCATCTAAATCTCCCCTCTTCCAGTCTGAAGCCATCACCCCTCGTCCTGTCACTACAAGCCCTTGTAAAAAGTCCCTCCCCAGCTTTCTTGTAGGCCCCAGAAGACATCACCTTCTCTTTCTCCCTAGACTACAAAACATAACCACCAGTTTAGTTGCACAGAAAACATCTGGTGAGCCACTTCTGCACTTGAGATCAGCCAAGGATGAGAACTGCAGCTCTCTGGATGCAAGTAGATGAACCTGAATCTAGGCTTTCCTGCAGCATCAGCTCAACTAGACCTTCCATCAGGGCAAAAGATAAATTTAAAATAAAATCCCCAACAGAGAAAAAACATGATTGCTACTGCTCTCTCCTGTCTTCCCTACAGCACTATCCTTTACCTAATGGTTTGCATAGATCTATGGATTTAAAGGACTGAAGAAACCACTGTAGGAGTCCAGCTTGACCTCTCCTACAGCACTGACCAGAGGTTTCTCAGCACTTCTGGCACTCAGCCCAGATCTTCTGTTCAACCTACAGAGATATCCAGCCTCAACATAAAAATTTGGGATTTCATCCAACACAGAATCTACCATAACTTTAAATAAGCTTTGGAACTAAACTAAAAATCCTCATTCTTTCCAAATCTGCACCTTGTTCCCAGCTTAAACCTTCAACCCCAGGGTATTGCCATACTCTCTGTTTAAGCAGAGAGTAGTTTTTACGAGTCTCACTATACGAGATGCTTCACTCTTCTACTTCTTGCCATGGAACGTGCAAATCTGGAGGAGAGATCTCAACAGGACTAGACCACTTAGAGCACCAGACATTCAAAAAATTGCAATTATTCCACACGTCAGTGTGGTTTTGTGCACATAAACTGCACAGTCATCTCAGTACACATTAAAAATCCTCATACAACAGAGCCGACTCTCTATTCTGGTTTTACAAATCAGTGCCTAAACTCTTGAGATAGTTGTTTCACTGATGCTTCGTAGCAGGAATCTACTCTGGAATGTAGATTAAAACGTCACAACCACACCTTGCACCGGAGTGTGTAAAACTCTATGACCTTCAAAGCTAACGACAACATTATTGAGTTTCTCATTTAAAAATAAAAGTTTCTCAGCATTTTGCCAGTGGTCTCCAGCACCAACACAATCCTATCAGGCTATTAATACTATCCTAAAATTTGTTGGAAAACAGCATTAATTGATAATAGCTTTGAAAGCCTCATACTCGCCAAAGATAATCTATGCCTCCGTATCTGCAGCACCCTACTGGCGAGATAATTAACAATTAAAAAAAGAATAGTTAAGACATCAGAGGTGGCGATTTACTCTTCCTTGTAATTGGATTTGGTGATAAGAGTATTTTTGAAATTACACAACAGCTTTCTTCCGAGTGGAAGGATTTGGAGTTTTTAAGCAACTGGAAACACACAGGTACTTTCTTCTTAAGGACCTAGAAGACAGACAACGGCTAAAATTTTATGACTATCCTTAAACTTAATGGTATCACAGACTCCCCAAACCAACCCAGTTAACTAAATTGTTCACAAAGGAAAAAAAAAAATAAATGGGAATTTTTTGAAGCCAGCGAGTAACCAACAGATCAAAACATGATAAAGTGAGAATTGTCCTGTAATATTTCAACAACTGGTTGGCGTGAGCGTACAGCACCTTCAAAGCTCTTCCTAACAAGGCATCTAAGCATGAATAATAGTATCTCTTGTTCTCCTTTATTTACTTGAAATATTTAAATTCAGACCTAGACGCTACAGGGATATTTATGCGCATTAAATCTTCTGAACTTAAGCCACTGATAAACAAGACCTTTAGGAAGACAACTGTGAAACAAACACCTCATCTCCATTTTTTAACTTTGTACAGGAGAAGGGTTATTTAAGCTGCACCCTCTGGATTCCGTGGTTCTCACAAGGCAAGCAGAGCGAAGGCAGCGTCAGTCTGCACATGAAAACACCTTCAAGAAGTGGTGAGACCTTGCAGAAACCAGCCCTGGTACTTCAGAAAGAGTCCACCCACTTGTAAGGGTTATTTCGCTGCTTGGTGACCCACCTTTCCAATGAGACATATTGTGGTTATCAACACTGTGGTTATTGGAGACACGACTTGCAAATCAACAGAGGATTCCAAAGCTTTATATGGCAACGCAAGTAAATAGCAAAATCTATGACTTGGATTTTATGTTATTCAACCCAAAACATAATTCTCTGCTCTCCTGAAGAAAATATTAAACTTATCAGTCAGAGCTCGGTGTTCAGCTCATCTAAAGCCAGGTATTTCTAGAAGAACAGCCTCTCCTTGCCTCAAAATGGTGCTTTAATGGCAAGTTCAGCTCTGGATCACAAAAAAAGTATGTGCAGAATGTCAAGTGTAAGCAGCAAGGTCCCTCAAGTCGTTCTTAGTTTAGCCTCAGTAAGGTCATGCTTTTCAAAATTTTAGTCCTTCTGGCTATGAAGCTTGAAGTCTCACTTTGTCCTAAGCCTCCAAGAGAGGAAAAATACCAATCAGGAGATGTGTGATAAAGCTTAGAGTGAGCTGACAATTCCCAGCATCATCATGAGCACTTCCCCTCAAAGATCCACAAGGTTTTATTTTCAGTTCCCAGTGTTGGGCCAGACTCAGCTCAGCAGCACGCAGACAGTGTGCTGCTGCATTTGCAGAAAAGAAAAATGGATTAAACTAATGAAAGGATCCTACAGGATTCAAAAGACAAGATAAGGCCAATTCCTGCAGGATATCCAGCGCCTGAAGTCAGGAGGCTCAGGATCAAAGCTTCTGATTTTGGGCTCATGACATAGATTTTTCCTAATACCTCCAAGATCTGGACCAGAACTATGATTGCATTGAGTGCTGTACAGAAACAAAGCAGAAAAAGGTATTAATTTTTTAAATATCAATCTATTCTCTGCCTTGAGACCCAAATATAATGCAACAGATGGATATGAGCAAACAAGAACGAGAAATATTGAGTCAACATAGGCCAGCATGTTAGTCAATGGAGCTACCACAGTGCCAAGACCAGCTTCATGAGGTTCTTTGCAGACATCATCACAAAGAAGAAGGTTTAAAGCAAATTTAAAGCCATGAGGTAACTCTGGACATCGTTGAAGAGTGTTACTTCTAAAGTCTGGCACCAGCCACATCTTTTTATTTGCTACAGATTACTCAACGACCATTCATCATCCATGGGGAAAGGAAATAGCTCAGTTTATTAGCCACCATTTTATGATTTTTTTTTTTTGCCTATAGGATTATGAATAGTTACCTTGGAAATAATAAGCTCCAAGGACTCAAAAGCATTACTTCATTAAAGAACACCCATCATGCTTTGGATTTCAAGTGGTGCTTTCTATAATCAGATCACGGACACCTTAAAAGTAGTCCGAAATTGTCTTTCATCTTACTCTTTAGTATTGTTAGTTGAATCTACAGGTAGAAGAGCAGCAAAGTTAAGAGACGCAGACACAAGAAACCAGCCACAGAGCTGTGAAATCAACCCACAGATTCGTGCTCCCCGTCACCACTGGCGGTTTTTGCCATGTGCTTCCTCTTAAATGTCATCGTGACTTTGGTCAGAGCAGCCCAGTTCCCTGGGGACAGGCTCTTTGGGAGGCAGGACTTAAATAGTACTGGTAGTAATTCAGCTGTTGACTATATGCCCTTTGTCCAGAAAAATCACAGAATCATAGAATGTGAGGGGTTGGAAGGGACCTCTGGAGATCATCGAGTCCAAGCCCCCTGCCAAGCAGGACCACAGAATCTAGGGCAGGTTACACAGGAACGCATCCAGACGGGTCTTGAAAGTCTCCAGAGAAGGAGACTCCACAAGCTCTCTGGGGAGCCCGTTCCAGTGCTCTGGAACCCTCACAGGAAAGAAGTTCCTCCTCATGTTGAGGTGGAACTTCCTGTGCTCTCGCTTGCATCCACTGCCCCTTGTCCTGTCGCAGGGCACAAGTGAAAAAATTGTTCTTATCACTTTGGGACTTTGGTAAAGCATTTGATGCAGTTATGAATGGAAAATGAGTCATAATTTTGGAAAAGAGGTTAGTATAATTATGAGATAGGGTAGAAAGGACATGTTTAACTAAGAAGCAGGATGAAAATTTCAAAGAATGGCTTGGAAGACGGCTATCAGTGATATTCCTCAAGTATCATCTCTGGAGTATCTCAAGAACAAAACCACTTCATGATCTTGACACAAAGTCTGAACATGGTCATGGTCCTTGCTGCTGACAAAGTCAGAAGCCAGGTCAATAGGAGCGGTATCACAGCACCATAAAAAGGAATGGACGATCCTAAGGGCAAGAACAAAAGATCATCAGCTGGAAAGAGCATCTTCTGTTAAGTCACTATGACCAAAAGACACAATGCAACATAAGCACAAAAAAGGCAAAGCCTGTTACAGCCGAGGATGCCAATCCAGAAAGAAAAGCATTAGAAGACTTCCACGAGACCTCACCTGGACTATGTACAATCCTGGTCTCCTGCCATTATCACAGCTCTGACCTAGTGAGGCCACTTCTGGAGTGTTGAGTCCAGTTCCGGGCTCCCCAGGTCAAGAGAGACAAGAACTACTGGAGACAGTCCAGCACAGGACTACAGAGATGCTGAGGGGCCTGGAGCATCTCTGTGCTCTGAGAGCTCCTGGGGAGCTGGAGAAGAGAAGCCTCAGAGGGCCTCTGATCAATGCTGATCAAGTGCTAAAGGGCAGAGGGCAAGAGGATGGGGCCAGACTCTTGTCAGTGGTGCCCAGTGACAGGACAAGGGGCAATGGGCACCAAGTGGAACCCAGGAGGTTCCATCTGAACAGGAGGAGAAAGTTTTTTGGTGTGAGGGTGACAGAGCCTGTCCCAGGCTGCCCAGAGAGGTTGTGGAGTCTCCTTCTCTGGAGAGATTCCAAACCCACCTGGGCATGATCCTGGGCACCCTGCTCTGGTGCTTTAGCATGGGGGCTGGATGAGATGATCTCCAGAGGTCCCTTCCTTCCAACTCCCACCATTCTATGATTCAAGAAAGATGAATCTGAAATCATAGGATGGCAGAGGAATGGAAAGCCTATCCTGGAAGAGACACAGCACGTTTCACCTGAGCAAATCTCAAGGCAGAGATGAGGCTTACCATAAATACACGAAGAGGAGCAACACTGGAGACAAGAGATGCAGGTAAGGATGCGTCACAATCAATCTCAGGAATTTAGATATCTAAGTGCTGAAATAGGAGCCTGCTGAGTAGCCATCTCTCAATGGGCTTCTGCGCCCTTGGCTATATGTCCTGCTAAGCCAGAGAATGTAACCAGTTCCTGAAGTGGACATAATAAAGGTTGACTGAAACAAGTGAAGCTGGACATTCATGTGGACACTGGAAGTCCCAGCACCAATCCAACACTCCTGTGATTAAGAGAAGATCAAGGGGCCTTTAGAAACTGAAAGAGTGCCAGCCAATGCACATAAGAAGCAACAAATCAGATGACTCTTCTTTTATGTTTTGTACTTTATATGCCTTATTTTCACACTCTGTTTAATTTGTAAGGAAATCACAGCTCTTAGGAACAGGTCCACGTCTTCTATTCTGTTGGTAAGTTCCTCACAAACAGTACCATATTCAAAACAAATTAAAACTTACGCATGCTCCAAAGGAAAAAAAAAAAAATCTAATGAGGAAAGATCAGTTGTGCTATCCTGGACTATCGAAAAAAGGTAAAAAGGAATCTAGGATGTGGCAGTGACATTTGTGGCTAAAGCCCATATGGTTCTGTGACAGAGCATTCATTTTAGTCTGTTAAAGCACTCCGCAGTCTGACCAGGAGCCCATAAATACATGACGCAACGGACTTAAAGAGTTTTACTTAGGAATCTTCCTCCCTCACTTCTCCTTGTAATTACTCTGTTTATTACTTGTATAAAGACTTCACATCTGTTACTGGATGGCAGAGAATTTCCTTTCTCTGAGGTAGGTTTGGACCCCGTTCAGAGACTAGCTGCAGTGAGAGTCAGCAGGAACACTCTGCATACTTCTAGAAACCAGAAACGGGCAAATCCAAGCGTGCTTGGAGCTGGATGGTGCCTACGTACAGCCCGTGTCGACAGCTGGCTGCGTCAAAGCGAGAGGTGACGAGGTGCCAACTTGATTACTAATTCCTTCCGAACACTTTCCAGATCGCTCAAGAAGTTAATTTTGTAATTCGCTTAAGTGGGTTTATTCCATGGATAATATTACATACAGGTCAGGTAAATCTCACTGGGAGCGATGACTATTCCTTCTGGCTGAACTTGGACCTAGAACGACCCCGCTTGGCAGATCAGGGCTGTCTAGTTCTTTCTCAGGATTTTAAGCAGGCTGAAAAAGAGCCAAAGGGAATGATCACAGCTTTATGGTCACTCGTACTTGCCATTGCCCAGGGAGTTGTTTGTTGCCGCCTCATCTGCTAAACTTCCCCAGGAGTCACAGGATCCCAGCTTGTTGGAAGGGACCTCTGGAGATCATCTCGTCCAACCCCCCTGCTCCAGCAGCTCACCCACAGCAGGTGCCCAGGATTGTGTCCAGGCGCCTTTGGAATCTCTCCAGAGAAGGAGACTCCACAACCTCTCTGGGCAGCCTGGGCCAGGCTCCCACACCCTCACACCAAAGAACTTTCTCCTTCTGCTCCCATGGAACCTCCTGGGTTCCACTTGGTGCCCGTTGCCCCTCGTCCTGTCACTGGGCACCACTGACAAGAGTCTGGCCCCATCCTCTTGCCCCCCATGGGCCCTTGAGCTCTTGATCAGCATTGATCAGATCCCCTCGGAGGCTTCTCTTGTGCAGCTCAGCAGCCCCAGGGCTCTCAGCCTTTCCTGGGCACAGAGATGCTCCAGTCCCTTTAATACGAGCTTTTTGTTAATCTTCAATTCTATGTACTTTAAACAGAGCAGTCCCAGGAAGAAGAATATAGCAAGGGATTATAGAAAGTCTAGTGCTGGCATAGAAGAAAGCTCATGGAGAGATAACCCACAGCACTGGACTTCTACTTCTGCACTGTCCTTACATCCAGCAGCATCTAGAGGTCTCAGCATGGTTAGCCCACTGCACCAGGCTCTGTGTCTGAACACAACACGAGCCCTTGGCTCAGAGAAGCTGTGACCTAAAATGATTGGCATTAACAGTTACATGAAATAATGTTCTGGCAAGTGAATTATTTATATTGGATACAAGTACAGCAGATAATCTAAACACTCCCACGACTGAATGTCGTTTGCTATCTTTGCAAAAAAGCAGGGTAACGCAGATGGAAAAGCACAAATTCAAACGTCTCCCGTACACGACAGGTTCTGAATTAGTTGTTCAGGAAAAAGACACGCATACCGTGGACTGCTCAGAGAAAACGTACTCTCAATCTACACGCAGAAGCGATCAGCAAAACCCAGATGTTAGGCTGGAGGTCAGGATTCAAGAGGAATCAGATTCAGCTGCCTGTCTAAACTGGAATATTCACCCTGGAAATATGGTAATTGGTTCTGCTCCTGTCCCTCCTCACCTACCCTGGGTCACCAAAAATCGAATGTAGAAATACAAAAGGTCCAGAGAAGAGTGACAACCAATGTTATTAGAGGCAAGGGAAGATGTGCCATCTGAGAAGAGATAAGAGAATGGCTGTTTAGTTCAGAGAGGAGATAAACAAGCAGCACGTTGATAGTGGTTTATACAATGAGTGATGACAGGAAGGTAAACGCAATGTTCTTTCTTATTCTTTCTCATGATATTCAGGCAAAAGGGACCTCCAACTTCTTAAACACATTTTAGCATATAAAATGAAATGTGGTATAATTAGATCTCCCGGAGTACCCTGAAGACCTTAGCAGGATTTAGAAGGAATTACATATTTATGTGAATAATAAGAATGCCCACAGCTGCAATAGGAGGATTAAAAAAAAATACACAGGATCGGAGATAAGAGCTTTTATCCACATGGTTGGTAGCCATGTGTGAACGAGTCACAGACTGGAGAGGAGAGGTAGGAAGAATGACAAACGCCATCATCTTCATGATGTGGGTTACTGCCAAGCCTCGAAGCTTCAGTCACCTGCCAGAACTCCACAGTGCTGGTGTGGCCCCAGCACACATCACAAAGTCAGCTCTGGTGCCAGGGATAAAAGATGGAGCTGGAAAAGGCGCCCAAGGACAAACCGGCTGCCCTTAAACAAGGCTGACCTAGGCAGGTATTAAGCAGCCTACAGCTCACAGTGCTCTTCAGACCTGCCACGTCACACTCATGTTCCCAGTAGGAGCTCAGGTTGAATCGTACACCGCCTCTCCTTCTGCAATGCCCCAACATCACTCTACGTGCTGGGGATGGGGACATGAAACCCCTGCAAGGGCGAGCAGGGAGGCTGGGTGTTGCACATGTAAGTATTCAGGGGTACATGCCCAAGTATGGGGTCTGTGAGGTGGGACGTTCTGGAGAGATTTCAAACCCGTCTGTGCAACCTGCTGTGGGTGACCCTGCTGGAGCAGGGGGGTTGGATGAGATGATCTCCAGAGGTCCCTTCCAACCTTCACCACGCTGGGATCCTGTGACACCCTTGAAGGACCCAGCAGATGTTCTTAAAAGCAAGCGAGAGGTTACGAGATCAATTTGGCCTTGCAGATTCTACCTCTGCACTGGTGCTGCTGAAGCCAGTAAAAATTACGTTAGCCTGTACAGCAAGCAACAACGATGCCTTTTTACACCTTCATTGAAATCATCTGGCCACTCACAGCGATTTCCAATCCCGTATGTAGGACAATTGCTTTGACACTATGAGAAGACAGCGTTAGAACACTGGATGAGATCCTGCTTCGTGAGCCAGGAGACACAATACCGGTATATCTCAACTGGTCTTGGAGAAAGGCAGGAGAGTAGCTGGACTAGAGAAGAATTCTTGTTCTTAAAATGTGAGTTTATTGCACCAGACAGTGCTGCTGCAGGTCAGATTGACAAGGCTCCTTTTGCAAATGTTCATTTCAGTTATTTTGACCTTGGCAGATATAAAAATTTTATCTGGAGTCTGCTGCAAGGAGCTGCCCCTCCCACAAATCTTTTTTATTATTTAAAAAAAAGGGCGAGAGAGAGAGAGGGAGAGGGAGAGAGAGAGAACACAAAGATACAAAAAGCACCTGAGCTCCCTGAAAAGAAAAATAACTCATTAGGTGCTGGATCCTTCGAGAGACCGGAGTCTGGCGAGCACTTTGGACAGGCACCTTCGCATGATATTCCACTGCGTGCAATCTGCCAAACAACCGGGATTTGCTTACAGCTGATTAGAAGAGGAAGCTTGCACATTATGCGTGGCTAAGAGGAAACATAGCTTGATCTAATGCGAAATACGGAAGGTACCGTGTAGCGAGCACAAAATGGCTGCTCTTGCATTTCATGAGGACATACCGCCATGAGCCTGAGCCAAAGCGCCTGAACTTTCAGACAGAAGATCTTGCCCGGGTCTAAACTGTACGGTGAACTTTACGGATTGCCTTTGCAAAGTGCCTGCACTCCCACATCTCAAAGCGTTTAACGCAGAGCCTCAAAAACCGCTCCCTTCCTACCTCTCAAAGGACTTAATGAAGTTGAACCTCCCACTGCAAGCTGCTGACTAACAAACACCTTATGACAGACTCGGAAGAGCTGGAAAAAGAATGTGAAGAAGTCACCTGATGTTTTCCCCCCCGCATTAAGATCAAATATATCAGCACCACCGTGACAGATTTTAGCTAATTTGCTCCTGAGGAGCGTCGCATAATTTCTGTAGGTAACCTGCACAGTGCTCAAGCCTGACGTTGGGAAGTTCTTCCTGATTAATTCCTTGGTAACCCAAGAGTTACAGGCTTTTAGCACCGTGCTCATCCTTTCTTGGGTTTGGCTCAGTCTCTCAGGCAAGTAGGAGATATTTTACAGTCAAGAACAGCGAGTGGCCCAAGAAAGGTTCAATGCCATCTGAGGGTCACAGCGAGAGCCCAGCACATCTCTCAGCAACTCCTCTCCTGCGCAACAAACCCGAGGAAGACGAGCAGCGTTCCCGAGCCAACCGGTGGACATCGTTATATTGATGAGAAACTGATGTTCTGCTCCTAACGATGTACAAGCCTAATGGAAGAGGCCGAAAGACATTACTTCCTGCTCTGCTGGCAGCTTGAAAAGGGAGAAATGCAATGAATCCAAAACTTAAATCTCCTCCGAAGCCTTGCACAGGAAACTTAGATCCCCTATGGGGCCGGTATTAAGGTTCTGCTAGAAGACATAACTAAGAGTAATGGGATAAAATTAACTAAGAAAATTTCCTAACTGAATTTCAGGAGCTAATAGAGCTCGCATTTTCCCCAGGGAAGCCGTGGAAGCCCCAGCGCTCAGGAGAGCTGCAGTAATAGCGCTTTCACCATCGGAAGAATTTCTAATAACGCATGTCAGGACTGATATCGCTCAGGGCCAGAACCATGCCCAGGGCTGTGCTGGCCCAGCCCGGCACCAGCCTGTCAGGACCACTGCAGAAGGTGCTTCTTTCAGGAGGGTAGATGATGCTGGATCTTCTGAAGCATGCAGCTGATGGAAATGCAATGAGTGGTTCTGGCTGGGAGATGGAGGGCTGGAGAGCAGCCCTGCAGAGAAGGACTTGGGGGTGCTGGGGGTGAGGAGCTGGAGCTGAGCCGGCCCCGTGCGCTCGCAGCCCAGCAGCCAACGTCCTCCTGGGCTGCATCCCCAGCAGCGTGGGCAGCAGGGCAGGGAGGGGATCCTGCCCCTCTGCTGCGCTCTGGGAGACCCCCCTGCAGTGCTGGGGCAGCTCTGGAGTCCTCAGCACAGCAGAGACATGGACCTGGTNAGAAAGATGGGGATGGACTTTTGAGCAGGGCCTGCTGGGACAGGACAAGGGGTGATGGTCTGAAATGAAAAGAGGAAGATTCAGACTAGAGAGAAGGAAGATGTTGCTGCTGAGGGTGGTGAGACGTTGGCCCAGGTTGCCCAGAGAGGTGGTCACTGCCCCATCCCTGGAAGGATTCCAGGTGAGGTTGGCCAGGGCTCTGAGCAACCTGCTCTAGTTGCAGATGTCCCTGCTCCCTGCAGGGGGGTTGGACTAGATGGCCTTCCCACCCAAAACATTCTATGATTCTATAATTTTCCTTACCAACTTGAGTCCACTTTCAGGGGGGAACCAGAACACAACCTGGTCAGATTAGACGAAGGGTTTGGCGGCGATGCCACAGGAATACGTTCCTGCTCCTTGGCAAAAATCCAAGGACACCTCTTCCATGATGCCAGCACAACTGTCAGCGTGACCATGCTTTTAACCAAACCAGGAACCAACTCAAACAAAAGAAAATCAGAACAAAAGCAAACAGATGGAAAAACCACCATGGAAAGTTTGTGTATCTTTTTGTTAAACATCCCCTTCCCCGTGCTTGCGTTCCTGTCCCTTGCCCCGCACCAGTGCTGGCACACCCTCATGGCACGGCCAGCTGAACCAATTCAATAAAATGAAGGGCGAAATAAAAAGGATTTATTTTTCCTGAACCAAGCTGAATTGGCCGGTATTTCAATGAGACAAGGAACGTATCTGGCACAACGCAGAGTGGCAGGAGCAGGGAAACTGAGGAGGAGGAACTGAGAAGGGAGATGAGACAGGATATACCTAAGATTGAGATGGCGGCAAACTGTTAATTCAGCTCAGCTATATCACGAAACCATACCCTCAGTATCTTGGGAAATCTAAACCCATTTTCTTACGAATAAAGTTGCCTTGGATCACAAAGCCAAGTGAAACACCTGACTCTGTTTTGCCGTCTCTGAAATGAGGGTAATAGGTGTCTGTATCATCCAGTCTTCTTTAATCCAAATACATCTTTACAAAAGGATGCTACGAGAGCAGAGACAAGTGTTAAAATAAAAAAACAGAGCCATAAAATCATACCAAATAACCCTCAACCAGAAAGCAAAGTCCTCACTCCCTAGGCAAACTGAAACACTTCCAGCTGATGAATTATTCATTTTGTTTAGAGCAGAATTTACAGTTATTTTAATTTAATCTTTGGATAAAGTATACACGTAAAGAACAACACTCGACTCCCCCTCCCCAGTCTTTAATGGCACTCAACGAAAGTGCCTTAAAACGGGTATACAGTCATTGATTCTGCTGCCAATCTTAGATGGATTTTTTTTGCCTGAAAAAAGATAAACCTCAACTCCAACATATGATTAGAGGAGAAGAACAAGTCACTTTTTTTTAAAAAAAAGAAAAAAAGACAACACCGCTTCAATAAAAAAGAGAAAACCCTAAGGGAATTTTCAATTTTGTAGTCTTAATGAGAGGGGGTTGAAAAGAAGTAAAGCAGAGAAAAGAAAAAAAACCCGAATGTATCTTTGGGACGAGACGTAAGGAAGAAGAACACAAAACTGAAGCAGAAACAGACTTTCAAGTTTAACCTCAGGTTTGCGCAGAAAGGACTATTGTAGTCTTAGCTCTGTTCCCAGAGGAGGGGAAGCCACGCGACAACGTCGCCACGCGCAAAACTCGGAATATTTCATGAGCGGGGGGCTCAAGAAGAGAACAGGTCAAGGTTGATATCACTAGCACAGCAGCGAGAGGGAGCCTGCGCTGCAGTCGGCTGAACCACACCTAGTCTGCAGTTAAATATAGAACTTTACTTTCTGGAACTACTGCTCCTCTTAACCTTCAGAGCATAAATACTCAGAGAGATACTGAAAAAAAAAAAAAAAAAGAGCAAGGAGAGAGGGAGAAAGATGTGAATCTATTGTCCGAAATCTAAGCCTAGCGACTAATAAACTACCCTGGGAGAATTTCCAAAAAAGCAGTAAAGACTGGAGAATTGAATTACAGAAACAGCAAGCAGCGTACTGGAAATCCAGTATAAACCAATTAGTTTGTCCAGTAGACATACCCTGTATACAGACACGTTACATATTTAAGTATATGTGCTGGCCCTGACCCTAATCTTAATCTTATCAGGTTGGCACCAATATAATAATTAATTGCACTGGAATTTTTATTGCACTGGTATTTTTGTTGATTTAAATCTTTTTGAAAAGAGAAGCTAGCCCTTCAACCCTCACCCGTCACCCTCCTCATTCCGTTCATGGGTCGAACCCTGACCAGGGCTGTGCATTTTCAGTTGCAGAGCCTGCTCCTAGAAGCAAACCTGTCTCATTTTTGCAATCAAACTCAGATCCTTTCCTTGAAGTGCTCTCGGCTGCTTTGACACAACTTTTGGCGACTGCATTTCTTACCAACTGAATCCAAGTCAAAAGCATGTACCACAATTCACTGACAGAGCAGCCCAAGACTTTGATCCTCACCCAGAAAATGTTTATACAGCTCTGCAGCAACGTTTCAGAAGTTTCTGAGTAGAAGCAGTTCTGCATTACCTACACAAGAGTTTCCGCTAAGGTCCAGATGCAACCCTGGTATCTTCAGGCACTGAACTACATCACCAAAGTTAGGTGTCATTGCAGAAGGCATTAGTGGGGTGGAATTGTCTCTTGGATCTCTATTTCTCACAACTGAATAGCTAGAAGCCTAGATGAATAAGCACTTTACTGAGGTTCCCAAACAAGAAGCTCAAAGGTAGGTGGTCTGTGTGCACCAACAGCGCATCAAGATCATAGAATCGTTACGGTTGGGAAAGACTTCTAAGACCATCAAGT